>JAGPOW010003648.1:242534-280525 GCA_030014935.1 Caiman crocodilus | reverse complement strand
TGGATCCTTTTGGTGTGTTCTGGGCTTGAGGAAGTTTGCTTCTGGTGATGAGGTTAGTGAGGTTCGGTGCTTGTTTGAAGGCTAGGATGGGTGGCTCTGAGAACATCTTTTTAAGAATAGGGTCTTTGTCTAGAATGGGTTGCAATTGTTTGAGGATTTTCCATACAGGTTCAAGGGAGGGGTGATATGTCATAACCAGCGGTCTGTGATTTGTGGGGGGGTTTCTTCTGTACTGCAGCAGTTCTTCACGTGGTATCTGGGTGGCTCTTTCAAACGTGCGATCTATCTCTCTGGACGAGTGTCCTTGTTGGACGAAAGCCTTTTTAAAATTGGTGAGGTGGCAATCCCAAGTGTTCTCTTCAGTGCAAATTCGGTGTTATCTGAGGCTTGGCTGTATATCACAGCTTTTTTGGTGTGTTTAGGGTGATTGCTGGTTCTGTACAGATATGTATATTGGTCTGTGGGTTTCTTGTATAATGTAGTCTGTAATTTATCATTCTGGGTATTGATCGTTGTGTCTATAAAGGAGATGTTGGTGCTGGAGTATTCTAGAGAAAGTTGGATGGAAGGATGGTGATTGTTGAATTTCTGATGGAACTCAACAGAGATTGTAGGTTTTCAGTCCAAATGATGAAGATGTCATCAATATATCTTAAGTATAGCAAGGGTTTGATGGTGCAGTTCTTGAGGAAATCTTCTTCCAGGTGGCTCATAAAAAGGTTGGCATACTGTGAGGCCATTTTGGTGCCCATAGCTGTTCCCATCATCTAGAGGAAGTGTTGATTATTAAAAGTGAAATTGTTGTGTGTGAGGATGAAGTGTATAAGGTCAGTAATATCTTTAGGTCTGTATTCTGAGTTGTAATCTTGTTCCTGTAGTATGTAAGGCAGGATTGGATGCCTTCCTGGTGCAGGATGTTGGTATATAGGCTGGTAACATCCATGGTGGCCAGAAGGGTGTTGCTGGGAAGGTGGTCTATGTTTTTAAGTTTCCGTAGAAAGTCTGTAGTGTCTTGTACAAAACCTCTGTGGGTGACAAGCAGTTTTAGGATTGATTCAACAAAACCTGATATTTCCTCAGTTAGGGTCCCATGGTTGGATATGAAAGGTCTGCCAGGGTTCCCTTGTTTGTGGATTTTAGGGAGCATGTAAAAAGTCCCCAGAGTAGGTAGTGGGGGGATCAAGGTCTGTAGTTTTTCTTGTAGTCTTGACAGAAATGATTTGATGGTATTGTTGAGTTTCTTGGTGAAAAGGGGAGTAGGATCTTCTTGTAGTTCTTTGTAGTAGGTGGTGTCAGACAGCTGTCTGTTGGCTTCCTTTATGTAGTCTTCACAGTTTAGGAAGGAGGACTATGGATCCTCCTTTATCTGCTGGTTTTATTACTAATTGGTGGTTAGATCTTAGAGATTCTATGGCCTTTTTCTCTGGTAGAGAGAGGTTGTTATGGTGGCATGTGTTGCTGATTATTTCATTGTTCATACTTTTCCTGAAGCAGTCATTGTAGCAGTCAAGGTTAGGGTTTCATCCATGAATATTCCATGAAGTGTTACCTATAAAAATAGACCAAAGAAACAACTGCTTTCATTATTGTTTCTGAGTCATAACCAGTAAGTTAACCATTAAAAATGAAATGCTAGAATGAAGTAAGTTGAACAGTCAACTAGAACATGCCTAGGGAAGTGAACAAGTTTTTAATTATTTTTTATTAATTTCCACCTCCATAGTTTTTGAGTATGCTGAAGGATGAAATAAAGGACTGTTTATAAAAAGTTTGATTCAAATCCTATTGAAGGTAGTAAGAGCTACTAGGTTTTTATTAAAATTAATCAGTAGATCACATCAGCATGAGTGAGATTTTTTTTTGAAAATTCCAAACCTACATTTTCAATTAAAATATCATTCTTACCGCTCTTACTGGTTTAAAATTTCAATGGAAATTTTTATTAGAAAATAATTATTTGAATTAAGACTTTCAGAGGAGTATATCAGTTTTGCCAAAAATGTCTTGGGGAATTATTGAAACATTTAATTTTTAACCTTATCATTTTAACTACATTATGCATTGCATTATATAAATGTATCTTATACAGTTATAACAATATGGTTAGTGTATGTAAAATATACCCTAAGTTTAAAGAAATCAAAATGATAAAGTTTAAAAACAACGTTTTGCAAACAAATTCTGAGATTTTTGACTTTTTGTCTTGATTTGGGACAAAACCAAATTTAAAAATCTGAGAATTTTTCAGTGGGGCATGAGATGCTACTGTGCAGTGATTACTGTGCATTAATTTACTACTTGCATAATCAAGCAGTAAATAAATGTGTAGCAACCAGAACTGATGCACAATAGTGCTGGTGAATGCCTTTTTAGTAATGCTACTGCACAGTAGACTAATAATACTTTGCAGTAGCATATTAGCACTTTTTGTGCTGTGACATGCTACTGTGCAGTATTATTCAGCTGCTGCACAGTCAGCATTCTGTGCAGACATGCCCAGTGGATGGAAAATAGTGGTGATGCATAGGGGGTGCACAGGGGTGCACATGCCCCCCCCCCCGAGAGCACTGGTGCCCCCCTTGAGTGCCGGACAGGGGGTGGGGCTGCCAGGAGAAGCAATCCCTGCAGTCTCCCCATGGTTGATTGTGCTGACCCAGAAGTGCCAGCACTGCACTGCTAACACTTCTGGGTTGGCATGATTGGCCATGCCCCCCACCCCCCAGTTAGCATGACTGGCCACAGGGGAGACCCCCCATGGTTGCTGACTGGCTGTTGGGGTGGGCAAATGCCCCCCCGCACTCAGGAGGCACCAGTTGCCCATGATGGAAAACCTGAATTCCAACCAAATATTCTTCTAGTCCTTACACAAGTGGTCTTGTTGAAGCCAGCACATTTTTTGTCATTGATTGAAATGGGACCAGGGTTAGGAGCTTTTATGTGTCTGTGTGTGTGTTAAAATAAAAACATCTTTATTACTGCCATCTTTCTAAATACTCACCTTTTGTCTTGTTTCTCCACAACCATTCTTTATTTTACATTTTCCCATCATCCCATCTTGTCTATGTAGCATATTTTTTTAGATGAGCCAGGTTAGAATTTAGGAGCTTCTAGCTCAACTCCTGTCTTCAAACAATACCCTTCACAACTTCCCAAAGAGACACGTTATTTGCTAGATTCTTGCTCTCTAAAAGTCAATTCTCACGGGATCCTATCTCCTTAATCAAAGAATATGTGTGTTATCTGAAATTGTGTCTGACTAGGGAGGAAGAAGGGCACTAGAGGAAGGATAGTCCTGTGGTTAGGGTGTTAGCCTGGGCCTCAGGAGACCTATGTTTATTTCCTTGTTCTGCCACATACTTCCTGTGTGACCTTGAGCAATTTACTTAGAGCTCTGCCCAAAATAAGAACTTCAGTATCTAAAGTGAGGCTCAGGTAGAATTCAGATGCCTAAATCCAAAATTATATTCCTGAAAATTTCTGTTCAGCAGGTACTCAGTAACATTAAAATCCACCAGGTGACTGCTATTGTGCATGTGTGGAAGCATCTAGGTCTTTGCAGTTGGTTCCCCATCTACGTCAAAGCCTGATGGGGTGAAGGAACTTGATGTTTCTTTGCCTATCTCACCTGAGTAGTTTGCATTGGAAGCCTTGTTCTGCAAATGCCTATTGCATGCTAATTAGATGGGGCTCCCCACAAAATGCAGTGGCAGCTGCTGCTATTTTTTTAAATGCAGCCAGAAGAGGAGCACCTGTTGCCTTTTATCCAATAGTTCTGTGGTTAGCGTACTTATGCAGGATGAGAGACCCAAGTTATAGTCCCTCCTCTAAGTGTAGGCATAGAGAACCCACATTTCTCACCTACTTGTGGAAAGTTTAAATCACCATGTATCAGTCTGTTTTGGGATGAGGGCTCCCTCATCGCTTTGTTGAAGCGATGTTACTGGGCAGAAAAGAATTAAAAATTCTGTAGGCTAAAGAGAGAATGTAAGATTTTTTGGTATACTGGTTAGGGCAGTCTCTTCAGAGAACACTCCATGGTCTGCTGATTCATTTTTTCCAATGACTGTTTTGCAGAAAGTACACGTACAATTTTCAGAGCAATGACTTGAATGTAGGCCTCTCACATAGCATTTGCTTGCCTTAACAAGTAGACCAGTGGTCTAATACATTTTTTTTCCCCACAGAATACAACAGTTTCAATAGATGGGGTGGAGAGTGCTTCCCTAAAGTAATGTTTTTATTATAAAAATAAATGCTAGGACTTCTTAGTCTTTAGCTTCTCGGGAAGTGGGAGAAAGAATCACTTTTAGGAGAGGAAGAACTAGAACTTAGATCTCCTGTTTCCTGAGGGAGTGCTGCAGAACAATAGCTCAATAAACATGGGTAGAGGAGATCGCTTGTCTCCTCTTCTGGTGGTTGTTTTATAAGACAAAAGTGACACATGCTCCATTTTTGGAGATAGCAAATAAGCATCCAGAGAGGGCTGTAAATCCCAAGTGCTGGAGCCTTTCCCTAAAATTCAGGGTAAGGTACCTAATTCCTGGAGGGTGTGGGTTTTAAAACATACACCTGCCCTTAGCATCATCTGTTGACTGGTTCCAGGCAGATCTCTGCTTAATATACTGATTTTTGTGGACCTTATCCTAAGATGACTAACAATTCCTATCTCCTGTACAGATTATATAGGTCCCCAAACTGGATTCTGAATTCCTCTGTAATGTTGTAGCTGTCAACATTGCAATATCTTTTAGTCATTGCAATACTTTTTAGTCCCCTAGTTGCTTTATGCCTCAGTTTCCAATGTAGAGAATGGCAATAATAATACACCAGTGGCTTCTCTATTTACAGTTAAATGATTTCACCCCTCTCACTTCAGATCTTTTAGTATCCTGCTTCAATAATAGTTTCATAAGAAGAAAAAAGCCTAACTTTACTATTATAAAAATAAATGCTAGGCCAAAGTCTGCCTTTAGCTACATCTGTGTAACCACATGCTTGACTCATAGGGTTTTTTGTTCTGCTGCTTAAACACTGTAAACAGTGCGTGGCAACCTGTTAACCCAATACTGATCTCCTTTACTGATATGTGGCCAAAGATACTGATTTTTCAGCAGGGTGGCTTAAAAAACCAAGTTATGTTCATTTTCAAATACATTTAACAGTTTATTTATAGTGTGAAATATCTTGTAAACGTTCATATTTCCCTTACTTTTTCTTTTGTGACCTACTACTCAGTCCAACCCTCCCACATTTTTATTTTGCTCTAGTTTTGACCTGCTTTCTCACCTCTCTTTTGCTCCCTGCCACATTTGCAGGGAGAGTTTAATCTCAGTCACATCATCTTCCTGGGACTCTTTCCTTGATTACACTGAAAAATATGCTTCTCTTGTTAAATTTTTACCGCTGATTCCCTTCATGACATCTTTTGTTAAATTGCAGCCTGGACTTCACTAGGGGAGATAAAGAAATGCATTTTAAGTCATATTAATAAAATGTTGGTGAAAACAAAGTGGTGGTATATTTATATTTATATTTAACCTTATAGCTGATCATGCTAAACTCTAAGGGGGAACAGGGACTTTTAATAGAAAAGATTTTTTTTAGTATGAATTCATTATGTGAGCAGAACAGAAACTGATTAATAATTACTCTCGTGTCAGTCTCCTGTACAGCTGGTGTCACAACTGACATCAATCCATATGTTGGCTCAGAAATGCTAGTTATTTTCAAATATGTTTTACATTTCAATTGCAGTGTTAAAAGAAGGATCCTGGGTTTTATACTGAGCAGTGAATAGGAATTAAAACAACCATTTCCTTATCTTTTATGGGATTGTAGTCTGGATTATTAATATGGGGTAAAAAGATACTTTTGCTTGTGAAGTCAAGGCCTTTGAAGGGTACATTTATCCAGGTGCTTAGATAATCCCCATCAGTGAACATGATCATGTCTTACTGCATAAAAGGTGGGTTTTGAGATGGCTAATTTAAGATAATTATATGAGTGTAAAATCCTAGTGCAGTGAAGGGAAACTCCAGGTTGGGTACTGACCCGCTTAATTACAATGAGGTAAAACTAGATTGTCTGATCTCTACTAGTACTTTACATCAAGATAGTTATCTCAGATTAGTTATAGCAATGTAATGTCTTCTTTGCAATGAAGACATAGCCTTTGAGTACCCCATAAGTGCAAATAACTATAAATAAAATCAGAATTGACCTAATACATTTACACTTTCTACTTCCCTTGTCATTTTTGCATAGTAGTGTTAAATTTAGTTGATTTCCAAAAGTCTTTGGTGCCTCTGAATTTCATGGGTTGTATTACATGCCATAGCTGACAAAGCTATATACTGTGTCTGTCTTTACTGATCTTCAAAGCTTACATATGAAAGACTAACCAAATATGTGACAATGCCAGGAAAATGGAACTAATATATACATAGTTACAAAGGGGAGTAGAGGGGTGGAGAGGGTTAGGAACATAAAAAAGAATTCTGTACACCCAAGGGTAACACTGAAAGCTTTCAGTCATTATGATGAAATAGCTGTTAAATGGAACTGTGTAATTGTCAAACCTCCTAGCATGCCTGTAAATGTGCAGGAACACTGCTCCAATGTGTTGTAATTACAGCATGTCGGAGCCGACTCGATTCATCTTGATTAAACAAGTCTGCTGAAGTGTGCTAATTAATGTGCTCCAGCAGCATTTGCATCTTGTGTATTCAGTGTCCCTGAGCTTTGAAATGGTGGTAGTAGTGGCAATAGTGCTTTAACTAAAGCTCCCTGGACAAGCTTTAGTTAAAGTGCCCCCACCACCATTTTGAAACATGCAATGCTGAATACATGAGATGCTGTGGACATTTTAATCAGAGAGGCTCTGACAGTGCTCTATTTAAAGTGCCCCCCTGCCCCTGCAACTATGGAGCACATGTAAAGATGCCCAGAGCCTGATCCAAAGCTTATTAAAGTCAACTAATACACTTGACTTTAATAGGGTTTGGATCAAGCCCCAATTAGTTTCTCTTTCTGCATCTGTCATTGACTCACTAAAACTCCTTGAACCAGTCACTTGGGGAAATCTTTTCTAAAAAGTCCCCTAATTGTGTGTGCTTCTGTTTTTAGCTGTCCAATTTTAGACACCTACTGGTAAGTATCTCAAGCCAGATAACTATAAACATAGGCAGGCAAAATTAGTGGATACTTATGACTATTTCTATCTTACCTGCTGTATACAAACTTTACCTCTAATATAATCCAAATGGCATAATTTTATTTCAGGGCTGAACTATATTTATGGAACTCCTTGAGCTCTTCGGAAGAAAGGAACTATGACCAATCTTTGTAGACTTGAATGACTTAAGTTAGGCATCTAAAATAAATGGCTGGTTTTAATGAGGTCCTGCTTCCTCCGTGGTAGTTGATAGAAATTAAGATTGCTCTGTTACTCTGAAAACCAAAGAAGTTATATAGTGGCCTCAGTGTGGCCTCAGTAACCTCAGGCATCTTGAACACTTGAGTCTGTTAGTGCAAAATATAATTATCAACATAAACGGTTTTGAGTTAGAATTTAGGTAACCAAGATCAGGTCTGACATTATGGATGCATGCTGTAATTACGAATTACACTGGGACTATTTTCATTACAGCTGTTTATATAAACATTTAGATTTCAGACACATTGTGTTAATTGATTAATTGGGGTTTTTTTCTTCCTTTCTGGGTGAGGGGACTCATAATTTGATGACTGCTTTATTTGGCTGCTGTTCTTATCACTATTACAGATATAGAAGTAAAAACAAGAGAAAATATTCAAAACAAAGAAATCCACAAGAAAAAGAATCTGACTCATGAAAGGGATACCCCTACTTTCCCTCTTGGTAAAAATGAATCACTACTGTATGTGAGACCTAGGTACAAAAGTTTAGCTGTAAATATTGCTTTCTTTTTCCCCGTTTTTTCTGTTTTAATCTTGCACCTACAGGTTTGTGGTTATTATGAAACATAAATGACATTTACTTCAATAATATCCACAGAAGGCACAACTTTCACTAAATTCAACCAACAAACCTGGAAGTTGTTTTACTTTCCCCTTGTTTTGTTCAGTTGCTTTAGCAACTGAAGATTCAATGATTTGTCCTTGAATATAAAAGCAACATTTCCCATTTGGGGACTAATTGTGAGCTCCATACTCAGCTAATATTCAGTGGGAATTTTGCTTGACTGAGTAGTTTCAAATGGGTATCTTGGAGGAAGTAGAAATCATGGAGAAGCCCCTAACGTTCTGCGTTTTGAAGAGCAAGTATAGCTATTGGTAGTGCAATCCATGATAGTAAAAGAAAATGCTTTTTCACTGTGTGGGTCATGGAAACTACAATTTTGACTACAATGTCCATCAAAGTCATCAGGACTCTTTCCATTTACTTTGAGTGATGCCAGATTATTTGCAATTTTTCAGGTCAAACATATGGGTTGACATATTGTTAAATGTGAAATGTGCAAATAAAAAAATATCATTAGTAGATTTTCAGATAAAAATGCCATAGAAACCAGAATTCTATTTTTTTTTGTTCTTCTTTTAATAAATAATTCCAACAAGCTCAACACATTAGCATAGTAGGCCGTATCCTCACCTGGTTTATGTCAGCAAAGCTCCATTGTTTCCAAGAGAGCTGCACTTATCTTCAGCAGAGGATAAGATGCATTTTATTTAAATTATCTAAGTGCAAATTAATGTATAAAAATAGTACCTAAATGGCAATTTGTTCTTCAAGCATAGCTGTTATAACTGAGCAACTCTTGACCTAGGAGCCAGGAAATATGAGTTGAAGTACAGCTTATCTTTTGCTTCACACACTTGCTGAAACAAAGCTTCAAAAGCTATGAAAGATGAAGTGAATGGGAAAGAGATTAAGATCATTGTTCTGACAGATGAAAATGACTTTTGTATTTGTCTCAGAGATGAAAACCAAGAATTCAGCAGTTATCTCCAATATAGGATTGTGAACTCAAGCCATAAATAAAGAACAAAATTTCTTTGACCTTTAATCTTTGACTTTTGAGAATCAATAAATTACTGAAAAAGTTAAATGGGGGAATGTTAAGAGGCAAAGTATAGCTGTACAACAATAGGCAACACTGCTGTTAATAGCATCTCTTTTTTTTCTATAACAAAAATTTTGAATTCAGTACTGACAGGTTGTGAGCAATCTTCAGGTTTGTAAGTCTGGCATAGGCGAGTCATAATTATATCATGATGAAACTTGCTCAATTCATACAATTGTCAGAAAATCTATAACTAATACATTACATTGAATATCTTTCAAAAACAGTTTTTATGTGTACCACTTTCTTCCTTACTCAACCACTTTTCCATTTTCTGTTAAAAAACTCAGGTCTTTGAAAAGAGAGGCCATTTGTTCTCTTTTAAGAGCTGAAGGAGTATAGTATTTTTAAGTGTGTTTCATGTGTCTCAGCTTCCCAGAGTTAAATCACAAGTTTCACATTAAATTCAGTCTAACAGTCATTGAAAGATAAATCATTTCACTGTGGATAAGGAACAGAAGACAAGGATCAGTGAAGATTAAGTGAGTTTTGGAGCAAAGTGTGGCATATAGCAGGTAAGTCAAAAGGAGAGAGAAACAAGTTAGTTGCATGGAAGAGGAGAAGATGGAGAGAGAGAGAAGCAGGAAAGATTATATCAGCAGAAATGAGAAAATGAAAATGGGATGGGAAAGAGAAATAGAGAAAAACTGCCTGGCTTCAGACTTTTGTGGAAATTTTTCAGGCCCTCAAACATACATTCATATTTTAGTAGCTCTATGCTAATGAGTGTTGCAGTCACCCAGGACTTGTAATAGGAAGGGGTAAATGGGGCAGTTGCCCCAGACCATATACTTTATGGGACCCTATACATTGGAACAAAACTCAATAATTCATTTTTTAAACCAGGGGACAGAATTGCAATTAAACATTTTGTATGTTTACTTCATTTTTTAAAATACATTTGTGCATTTATGATTGAAGTACATGTTATTATTTTCTGGTATTTCTTTGTGATAGTGATAAATCACCAGGTTCCTAACTGTCCAGGCTGCTAACTGCCAAGTTTTACCTCTGCCCCAGTTCCTGTAATTTGTAAGGTCAGCAACTCTCTATTGAATACAAGAGCTGTGGTACCCAACCATTGCTGGTTCATATGCAACACAAAAGAACAAGTAAAATACCATGGACAACCCCCTGCATTGCTGTCCCCATCAACCTCAGTTTAAATTTTTTAATTTTCAGTGGCTGTGAGCAATGATAGAGGGTCTTATGTGTCTTATTTTGCCTGTAGGCCCTGGCTTGGAGACCACTGCAATAAAGGAAAAGTAGCAAGACTGCTCCAAGAAGATTTATTTTGAATTCCTGAGCCTCACTAGATCCATAGGCACTTGAAACAAACAAAGTCTTTATTATTGTCGTATTATTTATGGTGGGTATTTTTAAAATCACAAAGGATAGATAATTGTCCAGCTCCAACTGAAAATCAAATCAATGGGTGCTGGGCACCTAACTGCTGTTTGTGCCTTTCAGTTGCATTATTTAAATAGTAGCGAGAAAATGAGTTGACAGAAGAGGTCAGCCAAAAAAAAAATCTAAGACTTTTTCACTTTCCAGGTGCTGGATGATGAGAGTGAAAAAAATGAAGGGGCATGAGGTGAATTGTAAACCCTATTCCAATGCTGGGTCTAAAAGGAACTTGAAGTAGGTTTGTGGTTGGGGAACAGATTTGTGGAATATATCAGTGGGTCTGTATGAATAAAAAACCAACTAATTTGATGGAGGTGTGTCAACAAAAGGTGTTACATGTAATGCCACATTTCATATGTTACAACCAATTATTGCTTCCCATCTTGTAATGTGACTGGTGAAAAATTTGTGGAACTGCACTCCTATCTTCTGTGATGTAATCCAAGCAATTTAATCTGACTCATAGTACCATATTGGAGATGTCAGTATAGGTCTTGACATAAAACTGTTTTATACTCATAATTTTGACAAAACAAATGGAGGCTTAGCATGAGGATTTAAAAGGAAGAGAGAGATTGTGGTTGACCATGCAATGTTCAAATTATCCATTTTCTTATGAACAAAATACATTAAACTAATCAAATTGAGAGAGGCAAGTAGCAGTGTTAGTCCGAAGTCAAGCAGAAGGCAGTGTAGTACAGCATCTGCTGAATTAAGTCATGGCTTATGAAATCTTATGCCATACATCTCTGATTCAGTTAGTCTATAATGTGCAAATCCATCCTACTAATCAAAATGACATTAGGAAGCAATCCAGGATTTTGATTTATTTTTAATAAAAAGAGTCTTTTTCATTAAAACTGAAACAACTGCTCTCCTGACACCAATTATAATGGATATCCAGGGACTAAACTCCTTCTCCAAGTTTAGGGACTAAACTCCATCCTCAAGGCTCTTGTTCTCACAAGGGTAAAGAGGAGGAGTGAGGAAAAACTTCTCTTAGAGAGTGACTAGGAGGTAAAGTTCTACCCTACGGTGCCCTATGACAATGGCTCACTGGTAGAGAGAAGATTAGAGTGGCATCCTGGACTTTGTTGCATGGTAGTTCAGGCAGGTGCATTTTGCTTCTCTATTTATTTTGAATCATATCATGTTTTTATTTAGTTTTGTTAAAATTTGTTGAAGTCAGACTCCTGATCATAAACACATGGGAGATAACCTCTCTATGTGAAAGGCTTTTGTTGTTGTACTGTTTTGAGAAATTGTGCCAATTTTCAGTTTTCACAAGAGATTTCCCTTGATACGTATGATGTAATGTGCTCTTTGGAACAGTTCTTCAGAAGCCCATACTCAAGTTTTATTCCAGTTCCAGCCAGCTGGTTCATCAGTAGAGCATTTTAGTTGGAAAATGAACAATTTGTTACTTCAAATGCCTTTAGGTTATAGATTATCTGTGAGGTTTTGGCTGAATATCAATGGGTGGTTAATGGTAGGATGGACGTAGACGATACTGTTGCCTAGGAGTACCCAAAGGCCACAACCAGAGGGAAGATAATTTCACCCTTTCTATTCAGAAACAAAGAGCATGGAATATGAAAACTCTTAAAAGGAAAAGCTTAAGAGTTATAGTAACCACATATTATTGCTAATTGCCCGGACACTTTGTGAAATTTGATTTCATTGTGGGTGTAACTTAATTTGCTCTTGGCAAACAAGGCAGAATGCTTAATTCAACTTAACAAAAATACAGTTTTTTGAGAGAGGAAACAAGACTGACAGAAATTTGGCATATCAACAGAAAGAAAGAAGACAAAAAGAAAAGGATTAGTGAAAATGAAGATCAAGGGAGGATCAGACATATATTGGCTACAATCCAGGAAAAATTTGTTACATTTTATAAGCAACTCTATTCTTCTCAAGCCTGTAGAAAGGAGGAACTAGCTGATCTTCACCTAAAGGGATATTGACCACCCTGTATGCTAGTGAACAGATGTCCCTCTAGCTATCAAAAAAAGTGTTGATCGCAGTACTGTCACTGAAACTGAATAAACTGCCAACTCCAAATACATTAAAACCTAAATGGGAGATTCATAAAGAATTTTCATGTAGTGGTTTTTTTTATTTGTGTAGTGGATAAAAATACCCTCTACATAGACAATAATGTACAGTGCATTATGCATGAACTAATTCTGTTTATAACAGCTTTTTTGGACTATCCTTTCTGAGTAGGATATAAATACAGTTTATGGGCTAGATTTTCAGTGCTTTGCCTTGCTCCTTAGGAACTGTTTTCATGCATGTGAAATAGGTTACTTTTCTGATTTGGCAGAGTTTTATCGCTCCACTAATTTTCAGAAAGTTTTGCCTCATTTTCAACTGGTAACAGTGACTACACAAAGTTAGGGTTACCATATTTCCAGTATCAAAAAAGAGGACATCTTTGAGGGGGAGGGCAGAAAGGGGCATATGATTGTGGGGGGGGGCAGTGATTTGCCCATGCCCTGCCTCTGCCCCTCACTCCTAAGTCCCTGCCCCCCTTAGACCTGCCAGCCACCCCTCACTTCCAACCCACAGACCTCTGCCCCTCAGCGCTGCCAGTGCCCCTCACTCCTGATCCACAGCACCCTGCCCTCCAGCCCTGCCAGTGCCCCACACTCCCGAACTGCAACGCCCTGCCCCACTCCAGCCCTGCTGCCCCAGCAGCTCCTGCACTGCATGTACACGCACCCCCACAGTGTCTCTCTACCTTTCTGGGGCTCACATGAGGAGCATGTGATCTTCAACAGCCAGTCACCTTACCTACTGCTCCCAGCCCCAAGCAGCCAGCCCAGGAAAGCAGAGGAAAAGCAAAAACCCAGACATTTGCCCTCATTTTAACAAGTCAACTGGACACAAGGACAGAGGTCCAAAAAAAAGGACATGTCTGGAAAAACTTGGATGAATGGTAACCCTGCCAAAGTACCAGGCAGTGGAGAACCTGTACATGTGCACAAGAGATGATATTTTTTGTAATGCAGAGAACCCAATCACCTCTCCACTATTTAACAGATATATTTCCCACCCTTCTCCCCTCCCAGCCTGTGTCTCACCCACTGACTCCTCAGTTTTACATCTTCACTGATTGGCTTTCTTGCTTGCATTCCAGCCTCTGGCTTCTTTATTATTCATTCCATGCAGGAAGTGCACACACCAACTGCAGATGCTTCCTCAGCCTGATGGGTATTTATACCCGAAAGCTTGCAAAGAAGAATTTTTCCAACTACTTGAGTTGGTCTAATAAAAGATAACAGATGGACCCAAAGAACCTTGAGAACCCAAACAGAGTTTTAGCACTACTTAAAAGATTATGTATGTGCTACATAATACTATGTGATCTTTTGCCACTGAGATGAGTTTCATTCAAAGGAGACAAATTCTATTCAATTTAGTAGAATTTGCCCCCTTCCCCCTCCCCTTTTTTTTTTAATTTCCTTTATGGCCATGAGAGCAGCCTAAATATCAAAACATCACATTAGGAGGGAAACCATTCATAGTGTAGAACTGCCAAATGTATCCCAGTGTACAATCCTACACTGCATATTTACAGAGTTTTAGTCAATAATTGTAAGAGGAAGGAGATGTACCTGCTCTGTGGATTCTTGGCTTATAAATTTTTAGAGGAAAAAATATTATCTATTTGGTCAAGCCAGTTCAATATAAAGCGTCATCAGTGGGAAAAAAAAAACCCTACCCTTTAACCCAACCTTTTTGATACAAAAGAAAATTGTTTGTAGCTATTTTATTGTGTATTAAAATGGACATTAGGACACAAAAAGGGCCTATAAGATCAACAGAATTTTTTTTGCCTTAAATGGACTTTGGCTGATGTCTGGCTGTCCAACTTCTAAGTGGCTGGGGGCCACACACTCTGTGGACCGCATTGGTTGGGGCCACGCACCACACAGATTGCACCAGCCCAACCTGTGGGTACCCCTCTGATGTACCACATGTGCAATGCAGGCAGCCCGCCCTCAGCTCCCCAATTACAGGCTTCCCCACGCACCACATGTCCAGGTGCCCTGACGACCCTCAGTTCCCTGGATGCAGCCTCCTGTCCTATACCATGTTGCATGGGCACCTTGGGTTGTGGGCTCCCCTGGCACTGTGAGCTGTGCTGTGCCATACCACACCACTGCTTGGGTTGGGTGCAGAAAGTGAAAGTCAAAGGAGACAGAAGGGGCCTGCAGCCCATGGCTACTGCTGCAGCTGGAGTAATGGGGTGAATGGCAGCTGGATGGCAATCTGAGGGGGCTGAAAATTAACTGCATGAGCCCCACCCCAGGGTACCAGTTGGACAGCCATGTCCTGTGTGCTACAGAAGTGTAATGTTACTTTCACAGGGTAATCAGGGGTGGGGCGGGAGGGAGGAAGTGACACACATTATTTGCAGTAGAGCCATAAAAACTTTTATTCTCACAAAAATGTGTACTGCTTTAAAGCAGTACAGCTTCAAGTATGGACACACTTATAAATCATAAAGGTGCTTATAGCAGCATGTTTCCTAACAGGTACATCAATAACCAGTATTGTTGTAATTACTTTTTTGCCTATATAGCTGTGACTACTCCAGGGGTTATGCTGAGTTACGTATAAATCTTACTCCAAACAAAATAGTTAAATAGCTACAAGAATTATGTGTAGCCTAAGCTTTCGTTAGGAGACTATGACGGGAAGTCACACACTATTATACTTAATTTTGAGAATAAACTTTCATTCTCTGTGGATTAGATTTTATAAACTTCCCTTTTAAATCCAACTGTTCATCTTCATTAGAAAACTGATATAATTTTAGAGGCTCCTGCAAGTAAATTTAATCCATTGTTACAAATTGTTTTAAATTGTTCATTGCAGAATGATTATCCCATTAAAAGAATAATGGTATGCACACCCACCCACACACACCCACACCCCATATGTATCAGGGGTGTAGGTAGTAGCCGTGCTGCTCTAAGGACATAGGCAGACAAGGTTGTTTAAATCTGATATCTTTTATTATTGTTGGTCTAATAAAAGATATTGGACTTACCCAAATAATCTTGTCTACCTATAACATATATAAACATTGGTGGGTAAATGGGTTATAATACAAATAGAATGGGTATAAAGATTTATTCCAAATTAACCCCAAACTCTTTTGAACTCTAACAAATGTAGGTGTATTTTTGTACTCCTGTAAACTTTCTGGTTTTGGTCAGGAGGGGAAGCAGTTCAGAATTAATATAAAAAGAATCTTCTGGTTGCATTTTTAATTTTGTCCATACAGCACAAGCTATCATGCTGAAAAGCATAGGTAAGCATAATATCATGGTCAAAACATGCAGAACGGAGAATGCAGAATGCAAAACACTCAGCCCATTTTTCAAATTTGTATCTGACTTCTGCTGGAATTGGAATAAAGCTTCAAAAGTGCAGCTTACTACAGAAATATGGCTTAAACACTGTTCGGTCAGGTCTACATTGCAGAACGCATGTTTTTGATTCTGTTACTGGACCATTTTTTCTGTAGTACAGACAGACTTTTTGGCTTACTTTAGATGACAGCCAACATCATGGGAAAATTCATGAATGAACCTGGTTACGTAAGTTTTCCAGTCATTCCTCCAAACAAAGAAAGTTTGGAGCAGTTTCAGATGCTTATCTATATCAATTTTTAAGTGGTTCACTCATTACTAATTTATAAGACCTACATATCATTCCAAAGTTTTACTGAGTGAGTTTTTTCTTGAATCTAAAATATGCAAGAACAGAGATAGATAAGGAAAAATGTTTTTTTTTTAAACTCTCTGAGGAAAAGCTAATTTTATATAGTTTAGCTTGCTACTGTAAAATAAACTCTATTTTTGTTGTGGTAAGAGAAACAGGTTGAACAATTACAAATATTTTTTGAATAATTAGTCAATTAAAATACTCATATTTAACATTCAGTATTATTATTTGCAACAGCACGATCAATCAGCTCTTGCTGAAACAATCAGCACTGTTGCGTCCTAAGTTCTCCAGGTGGCCTTGGAGAGACACTGCGGAATACACACTGAGTGGAGTATTGAGTGGTACTGCTCACCCAGATGTGTTCGGGGTCGTAGGCAGGCGATGAGAGAGACTCCAGAGGCGAGATTTGAAGTAAAACAAATGAAATTTACTTACTCAGCTCGCAGAACCAACTTATCACAAATGCGTAGAGATGAAATTACACTCAGAACGAATGGGTGCAAGGCAATAATCAACGCAGTGGCTGCAGCCAGATGAAGGCGTACTGCAGTGCTTTCGTATTCGGTAAATCCCTTAATCGTTAAAGGGTCTCTCAGAGCCTAAGCAGGTGGTTAGTCTACTCTGAACGGCTCGAGAGTGAACACGTGGGAGAGTGAGATAGAGCAGGCACTCTTCTCCACACGGGCGCGAGAGACAGCCGGATAAACTGACAGACTGAGCAGCTCTCTTTCTTCAGGGGTGCGCGCGCTGCTCTTGGGGAGCAGTCCTTAATATACCCTCTCCGGCCAATCAGGGGACTCCCCACAGAGATGGTTCTAGAAGCCTATCTGATTAACTATTACTGTCTCATACCGTTTGCATAATCAAGTATTCTCTGCCACTGCGTATCCTATTGCCATGCACAAACAGTCATGTCACTTAATATATAACAATTAATATAACCATTGCAAAAAAACAAACAATAAATCTTAGTAAACAAGAAGCAACAGGATGGCAATAATCTGGTGGGAGTCACAACTTTACTACAAGTACGAGTAGTCAGATTCTGATATTTCTCTTAATATATTTATCTGCTTGGCCCAAATATCAGGGAGCAGAATTAAGATTCTTTGAATTCTTTGAATTTGAACTGTGCAAATGAAAACTGATCTTTCTTGTGTCTTAGGTTTCAAACTAGAAAAATGCTGAAATGATTACTTCAGTTTGCAGTCATTTGCAGTTTTCAAAATATTTATTTATCTAGATTGATAAACCCTATTTATTTCTGCTCACTCACCAGCCTGCTTGTCTGTCTCTTTCCCTGATTCTCTCCTTCTCTCTTTTTTTGTGGCTGATCAATTTTTACTGGATTGAGTGTTTTTTATTTCTTAGAATGAAATTGGAAGAAAAGAAATACATTGTTCCTTTTGTATAAACTATCAACAGTAATATATATTTACCCAAACAGTTGATTTAAAAAGCAGAGGGCAACTGAGTGAGCATTCTGTCTGACCCAGTAATGTAAAATGGCAATTTTCATGATTTCTTTTTTGGCAGAATTGGGTTGGGAACCTTGAGAGAATGTGTTTTTCTCTGTGATATGTCCACCCACATGGTCAAACCAAGAAAGAAAGGGCAAAGACAGAACATATCTGGGCCTGGTGGCTTAGTATTGTACTGACATCTTTCAGTGCTAAGACTTTATCTACATAGAAAATTTTTGAGGCTAAAATGAATGTATGAATTTAAATTAATATAATTTTAAAAGGCTAACTCCCAAGCCTATATATTCTTTTTTGATACAAAGATTATCTTTTCTAGTTAACATCATGAAGTTCCTATACACGTGCTCTGACATGATCGGATTGGACTATTTTGGAGCAGACTCATTTAATTGCCAGGCCTGCGAATGCCCCAGCCCTATCTCCCTTACCAGTTCCCCACCCATCAGTCTCAAGGGTTTCCTCCCCACATTGTGCAGACCCCAGTCTGGAGGACTGGAGCAGGAGTCCATTCCCCTCTGACTGCCTACTCTGCAACTGATGGGGGGCAGGGCTGGGGAGTATGCAGCTTGGGGAGCTGGGAAGCACATTTGAGTGCCCTCTACTTTCTGGCCTTGGCCTATTGATGAGTGAATGTGTATTGTATTTGTTAATGGTCCAATCTATGCAGCTTAGAAAAAGCAGAGTAGATGTAGTTGATTCTGCCTTGGGCTTTTTGACTGTCTGTACTAGCCTTAGAGAAGGCCCTTGCAAGGTCAATGTGTGGAGTACATTTACAGAAAAATATGATGAACCTCAATCTATGTCTCGGCTTACTATATCTGTTCTAGAGATGAAAAAGACTACAGAACTGGAGGGTCTCATTGAAGAAAGCAGCCTAATTGTATTTTTAACGATTCTTTGAGAATAAGCAAAGTCAATTTAGCCAGCAAAGATTATTAGCACCTTAAAAAAAATCATTAGTAGTGAATCATCAGACCCATTTACAATGAGTCATAAGCAGTCAGAGTTTTCATCTACCAAGAAGGCATTTTTTCTCAAGGAATACCTTTTTTTTGTAGTTTTCAATTACTGAGGCTATAAGTGCTGAGATTTCCACAGCAGTTCATACTATGAGTACTTCTGGTACAGATTGTCAGAATTAACTGATCAGGCAATGCTGTGCTGAACTGTGGTGCAGTTTGCATAGGTTTTAAACCAGTCAAAACAAAGATAATTGAATTCACCTCAGTATTGAGTAAGGTGTGTAGGCAAAAATCTGTGCCTCCCCTAAGAATCACTTTCTTGTTGAATAGGCAGAAGGCAGGGCAGGGTAGCACCTTAAAGACCTCATATGCACTTCAGAGATGCATGAGGTTTTGTAGGCAATGATCTACTTTGTCCTTTCTTTCATTGTTGCTTAAGTTTATGCCTCTTAGAACCTGTTAGTCTGTAATGTGTCACTCTGCCCTACTTTCTGCTGGTGATCAGACTAACACAGCTAACCGCCTTTGGCTCAGCCCCCTTTTCTTTTTGATTGTTATAATATGTATTGCTTGGATTTTTTCCCTGAAGAGAGCTGTCATCATTGTCTATATTCACCATGCAACTTAGATCTGACTCAGAGATCCTTGAAGCCAATTAGAAGAATAACACTGACTTCTGTGGCCTTTGGATCAAGTTTCTTATGCAGCACAGCCACTTTAAGAGGTCAGCAAGTAGAGCAATTGCCCAAGGCTCCATATCATGGAGGACCCTATGAGGTTAGATCATATGCACAGGCCAGTAATGGTAGTCATCCGGTGTGCAAGTGGGCAGAAGGAGGGGTGTTGTAAATGGGTTTACCCAGTCTGTTAGTTTCTGTAGGCAGGTTTTGCTCCTAAGGAGTTCCGCAGCCTGAGTAACACAGTCTTTAGCAACAGACCAGCCAACAAATAAAACCAAACCCTTCTGCCCTGTCCTGGACACTAGAGAAAGAGCCCTTTCATGTAGTTCCCAGCACAACAGCCTGGTCTCCTTCTATGAAACAGTTGCATTCACAGCTTGCTCCCTCCTCCCTTGCTTACACTTCTGGGAGCTTTATAAAGTTCTTAGCAGGGTGCTCCCAGCCAATCCAAATGCTCTGAATCTGGTCTTTCTCAATAGGGTTGGCTTCTTTCTCTTAAAGGGAACAGATCTGTATGTTATAGGTTATATGTCTGTATGTTACAGGGGTACAGGTTGTGGCCTTTTTGGTCTAAGGACATAGGCAGACAAGGTTCTTTGTGAAAATCTGTTAGACCAACTCAAATCTGTATGTTAAGGCATATATGTTAGCATTCTTCCCAGGGCCCCACAAGCCTAACACAAACTTTGTGAGGCAGTAACCAGGTGGTCTGTACTTTGTTGTTGCAGTATTTAAAAGCCTTAATGCAGAGGAATATGGCTATATTTTTTACCCTTATCTTAATAGGCACCTGTATGATGAGACCACTTGAGTTTCAACAATAGCAGAACAATATTGTAGCACTGCTGGGAGCAGTGAACAGATGGCAGAATTGGAGAAGAAAGCATCACGAATTGGCCTCTGCTGGAGACAGCGCGGAGCAGTGCTCTAAAGAAGTGCGGAGAATGCTTTTAGCTGTTGTGTTCCGACTTGCTAATGGTCATCACATCATCTGAATCTGAGCAATAATTTTCTCTCACATCAGACTGGTGGAGACCTTGGTGGTTTTTTTCCTTTTTTTCAATAGCTTTGTTGGGGGTTGCTGTGGCGAATTCCAGGTTGAGTTGTTCAGCTCTTACGATCATCAGACTACAATCACCCTTTCCTACTTTCACAAGCACTTTGAAATATCCAGAGAATTTTCTGTAATGATATTTTCAATCTCCGGTAGGGGTTTTAAAGTTAAAGATTTTTAAAGGTAGCTTTTCATTTGTATGCTTTGAACTTACTTTTATACCATGTATGTTATGCTTATGTATTTGGAATGTTTCATTATTTTAACTATTAATGTAGAAGGATACTTAATGCATGTAATTTTTTTACTGTTATTCCTTGTTATTGCAGTCACAGCTGAACATAGTGGCTATGCATAGCAAATTCACCATCGAGTTTCTCGGGATATTTTCCTCTTAGCTATAAAAGACTACTTTTTTCAGATCGTAGCTTGTAAATCCTGATTCTGTCATTCCTGTATGTTGCCTACTATTGTACTTAACAGTGTATTGAATATGAAGTTTGCAGATCTGGAGGGGGAAATGTTTGTTTTTGTTTTGCTAGTCCAGTACATTTGTAAATATGTAGGGAACGATTCTGCATGCACAATCTGCTTTAAAGTCAGCAAGAGTCTGAAGACAGAAGCTCAGGAGCATGCCCATAATGCAGATTTTGCAATAAGTGTTCCCATACCATTTCTCCTGGCATCTCCGGAGGAAGGAATGCATTTTGCTTGGAACTCTAGAATCCTGTGGAATAAGCCCGTAAGGCACCATTGTAGGCAGTGTAGCTTAGAGGAGATCAGATCACGTACTAACACCAGTGGCCAAACTTGGTCCCAGCTGCATGTAACAGCGCAAATAAAACTTTAAACATCTCTTGCCCCTTTACCCCACTCATTGGGTCTTGCATTCATTGCAAGGCTAGATCAGAAGAGCTGGCTCCAAACGTTTTTAATTCTTCTTCTTTCATACACTTGATTATTTCTATGGCACATATGAACTGATGTGGTCTAGAAATGTATTATCTCCTTTGTGTTATTCGACAGACTTTTGATCCATTGCTGACTCATGAAAAGAGAGTTGGCAGAGAAACTGAGATGGCCCATGTGTCTGGTCATGATAGCAATAAAAAACCAATGTCTTGGACTGAAAGTCTGTTTCAGCCTTTGTTTCAGAAGATACTTTTTCATTATCAGCCCATGTTTTGGAACATGTTTTTTTAAATTAATTGACTTCAAATTTTGGCTCAGTTTCAATTTAGAATTTATCCTCTTGGTACAGTATTTTGTTTTTTGGACTTACATTTAGAGCTCCAGTCTTGAGCTTTTCTGCCAGTATATTTGGAAAGGTTATACTAAGTCTGCAGTGTTTAAAATTATATCTGTAAAATTTGTATGAAGATGATCCTATATTTTCATATTCAAAGAAGCATTTGTTGGTTAAAACAGATGTGTGGATAGATAAATATATTTGTCCATTTTGCACACACGTGTATCTGTGGATGAAAATGCAGTGTAAGCATCTGTAATGCAGATGCAATCCAAATGAAAATTCTTCTTTGCCACTTTATATTCATTATATGCTGAAGGATTTTGATGGTGTACTATATAAAGTGATTTCCCAGTAGTTTGAATATCCTTTAATTCCATACAAAGAATAAAAAAGTTGTCATGCCAGATCTCCTCTCACTTACAGGTAAGCTCCCAAATATTCAACTATTCTGAGAATTCTCCAGAGTTCACCTTCAGAATCTAAGCTTTCCTTTAAAAAAATTACTTTCTCTCATGGTTATGAAGAATACCTACCAAATATGATCCAAGAGCAATAAATACATTATTATCTGCCTGATTCTGCAAACTACCTGAAATAGCAGTATCAGAAATGTGAATTGGTTCATTCATTTTGAAATCAACTGAGGATAGGAATTACAAGTTCAGTTTTTAGCACAGTGCTATTGCTGAAAATATAACTCTTGCTATCACCAGTAAAATATTTACCTGGTCTTTTCAGGAACGTTCTATTTTCCTTATTTGCTTTGGTTCTTTTTATAAGTTTTTTTTAGTACATTTGGTACTATTGAACCCCTTTGGCCTGGCTTTAGTCATTTGTCAATATCTGGTATGCAAGGTCTTTTAGCACCTGTTGGCTTTCTTGTTTCGAACACTTTATGAGATCATATGATAACACCTGCAGCATAGCTAAAGGCTTCTGCTAAAACAACAACCACAAAAGTAGTCTGTGGTTTTGAGAACAAGTACATCATGTCAGGGTGACATCCAGGACTGTTGTGACACCACTTTCTTCCATGTCTGAAGCAAAAAAAGTGAATCATGTTTGGCTCTGTACGATTGCCAAAAGTCTACCATAAGATTAAAATGTAATAAGCGTCGAAGAGTTAATAGTTGTAGATCTGAATGATGCACAATGCTAACCTGATACAATCTGAAGCCCTATGCATATTCTGAGATGGGCCCCTCCTCTGCTGTGGCTACAGCCTTAATCAGCCACACCATATCCCTGTTTCTGAGATAGTAATGGTAGGTCAGCCCACAGAAGATCTATCTTCTACAATTCCTTCTCTTTTGAATGATGAAATCTGTCTCTTTCCTGAACCATTCCCTGTCTTTAGACAAGCTGGGTCCAGAAGGACAAAGAATGTAGCTCCCGGTGTAGATTCTTCTCATTGAATCTTGCACGCAATCCTCTGCTGGGATGGCATCTGTGATGGGTCGGAGGATGGGAAGGGGCGAAGGCATATTTAAGAACTCCAGCTCCACATGGTTGAATTCTTCATCTGCCTGACTCAGGCACTTGTTTTAAGATATCTAGTATTGTTTGAAAAATACACATTAACAAAAAGAAGAGATATTGACAAATTTTAGTCAGAAACCAATTTCCAATACTTCCTGTTTAACGTTTATTATCCTGACTAAAACTAACAAAACAAAAATGTAAAGAGTATCAGAACTAGCACTACATTCACTATGTCAAGTTCCATGCTAAGGGGTCATCTAGCTAACTCCTGATCCCCACAGTGAAGAGATACTTGACATTTGAAGACAGTTTCAGAACACAAAATGAAGTATGGGGTTGTGACTAGTGATAGGTCACCTTTCCCTAGAACAGAGAAGTTTCCAACTCTCGTATTTTTCTATGAGTTTCACAATAGTTTGTGGTTTACTTAGGTTTTCCATGATCTCATGATTGTTGGCAGCAAACTGTTTTCCCTTGTTGCAAACAACTCATTGCTTTCAATTGGGCTGGCTAAAACCAATCTCTCATAAGTCAAGTTTGCTACCATTTCCTTACACAGAATCATATACTGGTAGAATAATAGGACTGGAAGGCACCTTGAGACGGAGGGTGATCAAATTTCCCTAGTTTCAGAAAGGGACACCGACTCTCGCATGCTCAATTGTTTCTGAGCTCTAGTCTCAGCAAAGTGTATTGAGCCAGGGAAGGTGGTAGAGGCAGGGCATGGAGCGCCAGAGCATGGGAGATCTGAGGATGAAAGACAGTGGAGAGCGTGGCAGGAGCAAGAGAACACTGAAGAGGGAGGTGGAAGTGGGAGTTAAACAGTCCTATTTTTTTCTGCAGCAAACCTGTTTAAACATCAATCCTGGGTGTCCCGTTGAAACCGGACAAAGTGTTTGTTACATCAAACAGATGGGATACCTGCCCCAGGTATATAAAACAGGACAGAGAAAATAGGACACATGGCCACACTACTGAGAGTCTTCTATTTCAATCCCCTACTTAATGCAGTATTATCTCTGTTTAAATCATCCCAAACTTCCAATGATGAAGAATCTAAAACCTCTTCAGGTAATCAGTTTCAGTACTTAATCACCCTCATAGCTAGGAAGTTCTTCCTAATATCTGATTTACTTATACTCATTGAAGTCACAGAAAAGTGTCTCATTGACTTCAATCAGGACTTCGATCAAACATAAAAAGTGTTCTTTTTCTAGTTAAATGGATGTCTGTATTTACTTTTCTGTCCCTGTAGCTAAGGGAATGTGGGCTGAAAAACATGAGGTGGAAATAATATTGAAATCCCCTCTTCCCTTTGTTTCTCTGTGAGAAGGCCTCAAGGAACAGAAAAAAGCTTCCCCAGCCCAGACAAGTTTAACAAGATAATGTGAGCTGGGGGCTGAAGCCCAGTCTGTGATCTTCTGTAGGCCATTTATTTGATGAGCATAGAGACCTTATTGTTGGTGGCGTGCAAAATTAGCAAGAATTGTCACAGTAAAATTGCATAACAAACCATTCAATATTCACTAGAACAAATTTCCACTAATGATTGGGAGCCTCTTTGAGAAATACCCTGTTGTGTGAATTGTTGCACAAATGAACCAAACACAATTTAAAAAGGAAAGGGTAATGCATCTTAAGATATACATTGTTAATTTATTTTCATGCCTGCAGTTTAGTTGTAAGTTTTTGTAATAAAATAGAAAATAGAATTGTGAGACAGTTGTTTGATTAGGGTTGTGCTTTTAAGTAGCTGTATGGGGATCCCACATATCTCTTTCACCCTGAGTTCAGCACCTTGACCCCTCAGTCCTTCTTTGTTATCTCATCTGATACCCCTGCCAGTAAGTCACAGCAAACTTTAAATTTTTTCTACCTTCAGTCACCGTACCACTTGAAAAATTGTGTTCTGGCTTCACTTCCTGGCTTTCTGGTCTGTATATGGTTCACCAAACATTACGAGTAGCTAGAAACCGATAATGTGGAGCAAGGTTGACCACAATCAGGAGGGGTAAGGCCAAGGTCACTGGGAAGAAGAAGGAAATCACCAACTTGCAGGAGAACATTGTGGTAATTTATTAGGTATTCAAAAGCTGGGAAAGTACCTTGGCTGCTCATGGGCCTAATCATTGATCATACCAGAGGCCAGATCCAGATGTGTAGGCATGTGTGGTTTGTGACACCACAAACCTCTTTGAAGCACCACAAACCATATGCCTGGCACATTAAAATGTGTCCCATACTGCAAATTTGCAGTATGGAGACAAAATTTGCTACCAGGAAATCTTGGTAGCAAAAAAACCCAACAACCCACCATGAAAAAAGTAGCATGGCACATGACACAAGAATGTAGCAGGCACAGAGGCTCCATCCTCCTGGGAGACTCTCTGGCAGCTGGCCAGAGTATCTCCCCTCCTCTACTCGTCCCCCTGCTCCTCCAACATACTGGGAGCCCAAAGTAGTGGGGAGATGGTAATTTCCCTAGGGCATTTTGCCCTGTAGAAAACCCCTTGTGCAGGGCCATTCACAGCAGCAAAAAGCTGTGGCAAATGCATATCCCTACAAGTGGGTATGTGCCCACAGAATGCATCCACATGAACATGGACATTTGTTTCCCCAGGAACAAGAAGCAGTGGCATATCTTGTGCTGCTGCTATGTGTCCTCAGGGAATGTCTGTATCACACACCCTCTGGCACAGGCAGATTACCCTGGGTCAGGTAGGGGAGGCTGAGGCCTGCAACTGTGCTGGCCCAAACAGCCTTACCTGGGACCTCAGGGTACTGCAGTTGCAGCACTCCTACTGCTCAGAGCCTGTCCAGCAGCTGGAGTGTGGCTTCAACTGACTGGGCTTTTGTTTACGGGGGATTTGCACTGTCCCCCAATTCACAGCCCCACTATTTTTTGGCACAGATTTTTTGACCCCAGAATCTCTTGGCTGCTTTTGTAGAAGTATTGTCGGCAGTTATTGAGGGAAGTTATTATTCCCCAATATTGATTATTCCCTTCTATTCAGCATTGGTGGGGCCACATCTGGAGTAGAGTGTCCAGTTTTGGGACCCCAATGCAGAAAATATGTAGACAAATTGGAGAAGGTCCAGCAGAGGGCAACAAAAATGATTAGGGGGCTGGGGAACATGGCTTATGAGGAAAGTTTGAGGCAACTGGGTGTATTTAGTCTAGAGAAGAGAAGTCTAAGAGGGGATTTAATAGTAGCCTTCAGCTACCTGAAGTGTGTTTCCAAAGAGGATGGAGCTAAACTGTTATCAGTGTTGGCAGATGACAGAACAAGGAGAAATGGTGTCAAGTTGCCGTAGGGGGAGTTTAGGTTACATATTAGGAAAAAACTTTCTGACTAGGATGGTAGTAAAGCACTGGAACAGGCTACCCTTAGAGGTTGTGGAATCTCCATTCTTAGAGATTTTTAAGACTTGGATAGACAAAACCTTGGATGTGATGGCCCTGCTTTGAGCAGGGGATTGGACTAGGTGACCTCCTGAGTCCCTTCCACCCCTAATTTTCTATTATTCTAAAAATAAGTGTTATATGTGATGATGCACCACATCTTAGCTAGGAAAAGAAGTTACAATAAACTGGTTTAAGTAATCAGAAATTGGTTTATACCTGTAACAGAACAGAAGTTCAGTACATATAAACCAGTTTCAAAATGGCTGAAACTGGTTTAAAATAAACCTGGTTGAATGTAGACTTAAATGATTTGGGTCAAACCAGTTTATGAAACTTCTGTCCCAGACCCCTTCCTAGCTCAAATTAAATCAGAGTCCCCAGCATACCAGCATGCTTTCCAGACCTGGGCTGCACTGTGCTGTTTGCTTCAACAGAGAAGGGTTGGTGGGTGGAGGAGGGAGGTAGGGACTTCTCCTCCCAGACAAACCCCAGCTGGGGTCTGGGGCGAGGCAGGGGAGTTAAACTTCCCTTCCCCTGAGTACAGAGCTGCCCTGCTTAAAACTTATTGCTGGTTGTGACTGTGGACTCCAAATCCCAGAGGCACCAGGAAGCAGGAAGAAGAAGTGTTGAGCAACCCTGCTGCTATGACTCTGAACTGAAAATCCCAGAGACCTTGGGGGCAGCAGGAAGAGGAAGTGAGCACACAGGCAATCCTGGTTATATGCTAGAGAGCTGTGCTCTAGGAGCCTCTCAGCTTCTGCCTTGAGCCACTGTAGGTATGTGGCTGTATTTCCTGAAACAAAAGTGAACATCTGCCCAGTTATTTCACAGCTTAATCTCTGCAGTTCAGACTAACCTGCAAAGACTGAATCGATTCAGCCTCGGGCTTTTTGACTGTCTATACTTAGCTCATCTGCACTGCTGCTTTCAGAATGCTAAATTTGCCCATGCCTTGCACACCGGAATTTTGGTCTGTGAGTGGGGCTCCAATATATTACTGCAATATGTAACTAATATTAGTTACATATCGTAACTAGTAAATAATAATAAAGAATGCTTCCATTATGCTCCATCGTTCTGAGCCACAGCTGTGTATTTTTGGTCAGAGACCCCTCTCCCTTCTGCAGTCACAGTGGGAAAAGTAAAAGTAGTAAGCAGCCATGGATTATATTTTTAAAAGGCGCTTTAATGTGCAGTGGCTTATTTTACTGCACATTGAAGTGTCATGTAAAAAAAGTGCTATTATGCTAATGTGCAGTAAAATAGGCTACTGCACATTGAGCGTCACTCAAAAACTGTGTCTTCATTAGTGTACATTAAAGTAGCCTACTGCACATTTCTTCAGTACTTCACATTGTAACACATTAGAAAAAGTGCCTTAATGTACATGTAGACACGCCTACTGTGTACATGTTGTGGAAATAACCAATCTAAAAATAGCCATGAGAAATGCAATTCAGGAACACCTTATAAAAGCAATAAGCTCTTCAAAGTGCTTGTATCTGGACTACTACTCCGACAACATTCTCTTTTTGCAGTCTAAGTCAGGAGCATGAATGCAGAAAGGTCCCCTTTTCTGCCCTGGGGCTGTAATTACCAAGTTAGGCCAAATAGTACTTATTACCTGCCTGCTTCCTGTTATTTCTGGAACAATCTTAAACAGAGTAGAAGTGCTTATTCAAGGTGTGGGAATACAAAGGATTTCTTTTGCCTCTCCTAGTATAAACATTGCATTTGTTTGGTATTTAAAATAAAAAGCAGCTAAAGCCCTGCTCCAAAGCCCATTGGACCTGATATTACAATAGTATCAATGGGCTTTGGATCAAACCTTCAAACAACAATCATAAGTCCTGTAAAAGTCTTTTCCTTGTAGGAGATGTTGCCCTATCATTCACAGCAAGTACTCAATGCCATGTGACTGTGCTTACAAACAAAAACGTTCTTCACTTTCCCAACCTAGCAAAGTATTTACTGTTCACAGAATTAAGTGTGTTAGGTGTGTGTTACACTTAGACTATAAATAATCACGTGCTTGTACCTTGAACAGATTGTCAGTTTAAGCATTCTTATATGTATAAAATGTGTTACACTGAAGCAACACTTCCATCCATTCACTAGCAAAAATGGTGTAAGTTTTCCCTCAGTATTGCTGAGGTAAAAAGATCACATTTAAATAGGTTTAAAAACATTTAACCCTATCTATCTTTTATATTTAGGTACTAGTACAAAATACTGCAAAAGAATTTTAATTTCAAATAAGAGATAGTTATATGTCTTGTGCAGTAAGGACTGTAACAGACCCTGTCAATCCAAACTTTGTCCCTTCTAATGAAAGTGTACAGGATCTTTTAGACCCAGGATGACCCTAATAATTTGAGGGAAATCTGGGAAAGGGTAAGGAAATCCATGATGGGGTGAAGAGGAGGGAAGGGAGTTGTATGAAGGGGTGGCAGCCCACAAACACATGCACACAGATCCCCCACGCCAGGGCTCCTCATGTGCATCCTATCCCTGATTTGGCTGGACGAGTAACTCCACTTGCAGCTCAGCAGGGTCGGAACCAGAGAGCAGCCCATTGGCTGGGGTTCCTGAAGAAAACTGAAACAAAAGTCCTGGATGGGTGTGAACCCACCTGTATGTGCCCGGTTCCTGACTCAGGACCCACAGATTCAGCCAGGTTCCTGCCAATCCAGGCCTTTTGCTTCAATTTCCTCTAATGGCTGGGATGCAAAGATAGCCTCTGAAACCTCTGAATGTCCTGACCAATCTGACACATGATCACCCTATTTAGACCCCACCACATTACAGTAGCATGCTACATCCTTGGTTTATACGTTCTCCTTACAAATCTTGTATACAAGGTTATCATATTGTCCTTTGTTTTAATTTTTTCTAGTTTCCCCCCCTACCATATGCATTTCACAATAAAGACTAGACCAGGAGTTGGCAAAGTTTTGGGCAAAGTGCCAACAATGCCTACAACCCTGACTTGTAAGATGTTGGTATACCAGGGCAGACGGTAGGGAGATGTGAGGGGCCAAGCAAAATGCCTTCAGGGGCCATGCTCTGGCATGTGTGCCATGGGCTACCTACCCCCGGATTAGACTTTCTGTGATGGGAAACTGAGCTTTGATCTCCCATATGGTACTGTGAAGGAATGACCACATCTTGTAGGGGTAAGTTTGGCACCTATGTGGAAGCAAATTATGGTAGAATACTCGAAACAGGATTTGTACTACTATTACCACTACTATCACCACTGTGAGTGGCCTTGATTTTCTTTTAGAGGCATCCCCTGACAAAAAGTTCATAGCACATTCTAAAACATAAAGATGTAGGCCAGTTGTGATTCCAGCTGTTAGTCATGTAAGTGGTCTTAGATAAAGTGTGATTCTATTTTACCCAGCTTGAGTCCCAGAAAAGCTGTTAATGTGACAGGTGGGTGGCTCCTTCATCTCTTTGCTGCTTTTCTTATGACTCAATTTTAAAGGTGAGATGATGGCTTTTTACAAAAGTAGATGCTTTAATGGATTTTAAGGGACTTGAAAAGAATGAAATAAAGTCACATTTAGGTACCTAAATCCACTCAGATACCTAGCAATTGATAACTAGATCATAACAGACATGTCAGCATCACTTTAGTGGAGGTTTTATTTGAAACCTGGATTTCATCTCCCAAAGTAACTTGAAATTTAATTTGAATACTTATTTAAAAAAAAAAAAGTCCCCATCATTGGACCAGTTCTACTGGAGACTTAAGAAAGATTTATTCTGGAGATCTGGCTCTGCGAACTGTAAACTTTGGTCTGTTTCTCCTAATATATATCTATTTAAAAATCCCATATTTGATAAATAAATACCAACAAGGGTGAAATATTTTGGGTAGTCATACTAGTATAAAACAGGACAGATTTTGGTTATCCCCAAAAATGCTTTGTGTAACACCAATGGTTCAAGACTTGTATTGCCAATTTGATCAGCTGGTGAGGTAGGGTAGAAAAGAAGACAAACCTGGCATGTCCCTTTTGCTCAGCTAATGAGGTAGAGAAGAGCATGTTTGTACTCTTTTGATGATACCCAACAACTGGTATGGTGCCATGGAAACACTGGCAGTCTGGTATAAATTGATCACCGTTAAGTCTGCTCTAACTTAGAATCATAGAACATTAGGGTTGGAAGGGACCTCAGGAGGTCATCTAGTCCAACTCCCTGCTCAAAGCAGGACTATCCAGACAAAGCTTTGTCTCGCTGGGTTTTAAAAACCTCTGTAACCCAGGTAGTACCTGGTTATGTACTCCCCTCTCCAATCGAACGAAAAGGTTAGCAGAGCTGTGGGGTGAAACTGCTGGCTGCATGCAGTTTCCTTCCTTCCTCTATAGAGCCAAGCCAGGACACTCTGTGAACTTAACTATATCCAAATTTATGAACATAATAAACTATAAGAAGAAATATGAATATATAAATATAATATATATATTACATATATTATATTTATATATATTATATATTATTTTTATATATTTATATATATGACATATAGTTCCATGTTTTCTCTGTGTGTGTATGTATATAGCATTTGTTGTGTGCATGTATGTGTGTGTGTGTATACACACGCACACAAAACATGGAACTAAGTATATGTACCTCCCCCCACTCAGGATACAGGTAAGTACACCAGAACGAAGGATAAAGATGAGGCAATATTGAACTCTATTTATTAAGATGCAAACTCACAAACATAAAATGCAAATACACAAAATATGAGGCACTCATTCACAAAATATAAGGTTCATGAAAGTGCAAATTAGCTCTTTAAGTGACACCAAGGCCCAGGCTGACCTGGAGCAGTGGCTGTACCCCAGTGACAAGGGTGCGGGGGGGTTCCCAGTGCCCTTCTGACCTTTCTTGTCCCACTCAGAATGTCAGGTGATAGAGAAAACCTCCAAACCCCAAGAAGCCCTGCCCCTTCAGGGTTTCCCCTCAAGAGGTTCGTCTCCCAGAGAGGGAGGAAGATCCCTCCTCCCCTGTGGGAATCCCCTTCCCTGGTAACTTACAACTCCGAGGCCCCGGAGCAAGGCATCTCCTCCTCCCACAGGGGGCCTGCAGCTGCTCTGGGCTCTCCCGGCTGCCTGTCTACTCATGGTCTGGTGCACCTTCTCTGCACTGCTGGCCCTGCCTTATGCTGTGGGTTGGAGACAGCCGGTCTCAGCCCGCTCCTGGGCCCTTTGTGTACTGACCTGTGCACTGTATTCCTTGCCTCATGCCAGGGACTGTGGAGAGCCAAACCACCTCAAGTGACTTACAGGCCGCTCCCAGATCCTCCGTGAACTGACCCTTGCACTGTGTTCCTGGCCTCGTGCTAGGTAGGGACAGGGCAAACCTCTCCCCAGCCCTAATCTGATTGGTGGGAATGCCCGGGAATTGCTTGAAGCCGTTTTTGAGCCAGCAACCAGGCTGTTGTTGGCAAGCTCGCCACACCTCCAGGGATGGAGATGCCACAAGCTCTCTGGGTAACTTGTTTTAGTGCTTTACTACCTTCCTAGTGAGAATGTTCTTCCTACTAGCTAACCTAAATTTCCCTTGCTGCAACTTAAGACCATTGTTCCTCGTTCTAACTTCTTCTGAGGTCTAGTGTTGTCCACAATGGGGGAACAAAAGGAACTCTGTCCCAGACCTAGGCTTTCTGGGGAGTCTTCATTGGCCAATGTTTCAATGAGCTACAAGTGGCTTTTAAATAGACCTTAATATTTTTTCATTTTATATTAAAACCATGTAGAACTCTTCCTTAAAATACAAAACTATAACTAACCGCAGCCACAATGCTCAGTTCAATAGCTGCAGATAGATACATGGGGAACAGGGCCTGACTTAAGAACTTGTCCCAGTCCTCAAGACTTCTGTGAATGGCATAGCAAGGGAAATCATGTGATTTCCATTTATACCAAGTTACTTATATGTAGCATGGACTTACATCTCTGTGGGATGAAAGTCAGGTGAAGTCAGGTAAATCTATATCTAGACACTTCCTTAAAGGAAGATCACTAGTCGTTGATTTAAGACTATCTCTAGATTCATTATTTAGGGGCCTATTCTCATCTAAATTTGTAACAGAAGTAATCCATCTAAGTGAATTATACAGGTATATAAAGCTGCTGTGAGAGCAGATTCTGGCTTCTATGTATGACTCTATTCTTGTTAGTAGATCACAAATGAATATACTTGATATAACATCTCTTTTTGCTTTGTTAATGGTTTCTGTAGTAACTAGGAGACATCCTCATGTTAAGAACTATCCAACTCCAAAACAGAAGGATGGTCACTGCAGCATGAGGATCACTTTCCAAGACACAGCCTTTCTCTACTTCAAAGATAGTTCTGTTTAAGATTAAAACCAGGTTTTTTAAAAAAAATATAAGTCATTTGGACCATAGACAATCTTTTCCTTTTTATTTGATAAGTGATTGTTTTCCTTGATGTAAATCAAAGATAATATGTCAAGCCTGCTTTAAAATTCTGGAAAGTTTCATTCCTTTCTTCTAACATGAAGGAAATCATACACAAGCACACAGTATTTTGCTAAGCCCTGGTGTTTCTGTAAACTGGCAGGCTTCTTCACCAGCTCAAGAAAAAATCCAGTGCCACACCCAGGCCCTTCCCTTGGGGCACAGTTTATTAACTCCAAAACAAAACATTAACAAGACAACACCCCCCCATCCCAATCTAACTGAATTCTCTCATAATTTGATAGGAACCAACTCATTCCCCCACTCTCCTTCCTAGCTGTGTCTAATAATTAAACAGGGCTGCTGATCCTCTGGTGCACTGGCCCTTGAAGGGACAGACCACCCCTAAGGATGCCTTGCTAGCTTCTTTCACTTTTGATTTACATTTGTATTTATGTTTTCTTAGATAACATCCACTGAAATTTTTCTTAATGTCTGAAATCATAGATAAGATAGCTTGCCACACCTATTATTATCTTTGTCACCACAGCTAATAGAGTAAAAACACAACTCCTCTACAAGTGTAAGAGAATTTCTTTAACTCCTCTGGGGCTCAATATTTTTGCAATTACATTATACTAAAGTCTCCAAATTAAGACCTCCCCCTCCCCACCCCATCCAGCAAAGCATCTATGCATCTGCTTAAGGGTTCTGTGGTCAGCTGCTGCTAAAATTTAAAAGCTTAGAACTAAATTCCTACCTGGTCGATCGTCATTGAAACTACTCCAATGATAAATTTACCATCTAGTTCAGTTCTCACATTACCAGCTAAATTACATTTATCTTATTAATCCACTCTTGCTACAAAGGAGTCTGAATTTCTAAAAATTTTAGTAGAGACCACATATCATCTCCTGGTTATCCTACTACTTTCCTAGTCATCAGCTGAAGTTTGATGGGTGGTGTGTGACAGATGATATATTTATACACAAAACTTCAGACTTCAGTATTTACATCTACCAGTCAAAACCTGCTCAGACAATTGCTTGTAGAATGAAGTCAAACTTAATTCCTTAATAATCAGAAAATACAGAGCAAAGAGGGACTTCATTGCTATTAGCAACTGAGGAACAATCATAACTGTATAATGGGATCAGAACTGTACAAGCTAAAATTACATTTAAATGTACTGTGCATGTTATTTGCAGGATTCAAAACTGGTACTTACATGTGGTAAACCTTCTCAGAAGGTATCAGCATACAGTTCAGTTCAATTCCACTTGGACTTTGTTGAAAAATTGTTATTTGATAGATTTGAAAGGGAAGGAATGGCTAAGCAAAGAGTTTATTTTCTATTCTGTACATATTTCGGATTGAACAGCTTGAATGCTAAATTAATTTCAGTTTACATCAGGATTTGTTAGTTGTGCTTCTTCATCTGAGAAGAAACATGAAGTATTCATCTGAGGAGAACAATGAGAAAGACCAGCACTGTTCATTGAAAAATCTAATGCAAACTGTATCTTAATCCCATCTCCAGTCTACAAAAAATCAAATACAGCATAGATATTTTTAGTTGAAAATTGTACTAACCAGAGAGGGGTGAGCAGTCTGGGCAACTGCCTTGGGGCCCAACTCACAAAAGATCCTAGTTGGCTAAGAGTGAAAGTCACCCAAGATAGGCCACTTATACTGGGTCCCACAAGTCTGATGCTTGTTCTGGTCCTGAGTGACACTGACATTTTTACAGTTAGTCTAAACAAAATTTTGGTAGGTGAAAGTAGTTAGGAAATATGGTGACGTGGGTAAACACTGAACTTATTTAGTTGGTAGCACAAATATATATTAGAAAAGTCTAACTCATCATTTTTCCAATACATGGTGTAAATATGAACATAGGAAAGATGAAGAAGATATTTTTAGTATATTAATAAGGCAGACATCATAGAGGAGAGTTATTGTGGCCCTATAAAACTATAAAGACTTCATACGTTTCTTTGTGTTAAGAAGCCTACAGAATGAATTAAAAAACTTTTAACTGGAACATTTTATAGTGATTTTCTCCTTTATACTTTGTGGCTATGTTTTCCTATTATCAAGACATTGCATATTTTCAACACCCGCCCGGTCCTGTGGTATTATATTTATTTTTTTAAAGGTCTGAGTGACAAGTACATTGATATAAGTGAATCATCATTTTGCAGGCATGACATTTTATCAGATTGGTTTTCAAGTAGATTTATACATTTGAGAAAGTGCATCTGCCATAGCAGATTAGTCTTGAGAAGATAAAACATTTGTTTTAGTAACGTGTGTTAAATTTTACATTTTAGACATGTGAAGCAAATTAGATAGTACACAGCATCTTGTTAAGTATATCTTGGATATCAGATCCAGTAACCAAAGCTAAGCTGAAAGGATATTAGTGTGTTAGATTACTGGAGGAAAGCCAAGTTTCCATTCTCTGTTGATGCCACTACTCTGTGCTCCAAAACTGCAATTTGGGGGTAGATGCTAAAGAGACTAGTTTTCCTGTGTTTCATAATGATATGGCAATTTCTGCTGTAGAAATCTTCAAGGGCTGTAATATTAGGGTGAAGGGAAAAGAGAAAGAGGCCCTTGCTATCTACATATAGAAATAGCCTCTGGAGGCAAGATTCTCCTGAAACAGCCACAATGATTTATGGACCAATGTCCATTATCAGTTTAAATGAGGGCCTGTGCCTTTGGAGAATCTTAATGCTTCATTTCAAACTTAAGAATAAAATAATATACCATATTATTTACTCGCATACTCTATCCAATTTCAGCCCTCCAAATTTGGTCTAAAGTAGGGAAGCTGATTGTTTTTCACTGGAATAGAAGCAATGAGGTATAGAAGTGTGCAGACACTAACTGGGGTCTAATGGCAGGTAAGGTGACTGCTGCTTCTATCTGGCCTTCGCAAGCAGAAGGAGCAGAGTCCTGGATCAATCCTTTAACAGGTAGTAAGAAATCTGTAGTAGCTATTGGTTCAGAACTGTGGCTTGTGCCTGAACAGAAACTGAGCTGCTGTATGTAGCAAGCAGCTGTTTGGCCCACAGCCACTAGCCCCAGTGCTTCTGCTGCTGGGCACACTGCAGCCACTGTTTTCCCCAATCATTACAGCTGTTGCCTCTATTGCTGCTGTAACTGCCTATGCTGCTGCCGGCCATACCACAGCCACAGCCTGCCCTCTGGATTTGGCCCACAGGAAACCATATAGTTTGGATCCATCCAAGGGAATGGGGTGAGTTTGACACACTTGATACAAATGATTTTTTATGCTTCTAATAATTCTCATCATCCACCTTAGAATCTCTTCTCTTTCTACAATACCTCCTATGGGGTGACTAAAACTGAACACAGTGCTTCAGGTGATGGCACTGTATTGACTAAAGTAATGGCATTATAAAATGTCCATATTAGTCTCTGTTCTTGTCGTCTTGTGATCACAAACTTTTTATCACCCAGTGGGCTGGCAAGCCATATTCAAAGACCTCACAGGAAGTGACATCACATCAGGAAGTGATGTCACATGACCTTTGACACCAATGAATTTGCAGGAAGTGATAATGAAATGAATCTGCTCCACACGAGAACTTACCCCGTGTCTCCAGCTGCCCCGGCCTGGCCCTGAGGCACCCCTAGCTCCGCATGGGAACATACCTCATGCCTCTGTCTGCCCCGGCCGGACCCGAGGTGCCCCCAGCTCTGTGCGAGAACTTACCTCATGCCTCCATCTACCATGCATGCGGACAGGGTGCAGGCCATGCTGCAGCTCCTCAGGCCATGTGCCGGGGGCAAGGCGTGGAGCCTGTCCCCAATCAGGCGCAGCTAGGGCAGCCCCGCTCCACACAGCCCTCTGGGCAGCTGCATCAGGACCCAGCTCACTAATGAGCCGGGCCCCGTGGGGGTAAGCAGCTCCCCTCCCCTCGCCGCCGGCCCCCTGTGGGCCAGCCCTGCCTGCCTCGCTGCTAACTCACCACCGTTGCCCTGCGGCCACAAATCCGTGTTCCACTGTCGTGGCTCCATACCGCCACCACGGCTCTGTGCTCCTATGCCACGGCTCCACGCACTGCGGTGGCCCTGCTGCCACCACAGCTTCATGCTTCGCCACTGTGGCTCTGTGCTTTGCTGTCGCCGCCACCGCAGGCCAGATAAATTGGCTTGGCGGGCCTCATAGCAGTCCACGGGCCGTATGTTGCATAAGCCTGGCCTAAGCACATTGAACAGAGGGATCCTTTGAGTAATTCACAATGTTGCATTTTTTTTCCTGAGTTGCAATAATCTACAGACACTCCAGAAGTGGCAGAATGATGGGTGGGCAATCTTAAAATATTATTTTGAAACATGACATTCTGGAAGCCTAGACTGACTGATTTTTCATGGATCACAAAAGGCTTTTAGAGTAAAATTCCTAATTTGTCTTTATATGTTAAAACCATGATAGGGCTCTATTACTCCTGCTTAAAATACTGTATAGAAACAGAACTAAAAACACCTTTATCTTAGAAACAATAGCCACATAGCAGTATGTAGGTAACAGAAAGGAAACCCAATTTAGGAATTTGTCACAGTTTTTAACATTTCTCACAGGCACATGTGTATGGTTAAGGGCCTGCAGACCAAGCCCTATGAGGACAGACTAGGGAACCTGGACCTTTTCAGCCTCCACAAGAGAAGGCTGAGAGGCGAACTTGTGGCTGCCTATAAGTTCGTCAAGGGGGCACAGAAGATAATTGGTGAGGTTTTCTTCACCAAGGCGCCCCCGGGGGTTACGAGAAATAATGGCCACAAGCTGGCAGAGGGCAGATTTAGATTGGACATTAGGAAGAACTTCTTCACAGTGAGAGTGGCCAAGGTCTGGAATGGGCTCCCAAGGGAGATGGTGCTCTCCCCTACCCTGGGGGTCTTCAAGAGGAGGTTAGATAGGCATCTAGCTGGGGTC
>JAGPOW010003648.1:224845-234929 GCA_030014935.1 Caiman crocodilus | reverse complement strand
GCTGGGGTCCTGTGACCCTGGCACTCGTTCCGGCCATTGGCGGGGGGTCAGACTAGATGGCCTGCTCTAGGCCCCTTCTGACCCTAGATACTATGATACTATGATGACAACATGGAATTGGAAATTCACTATTTACCAGACCACCCCTATGAGTTATTAGAAATAATGTATGTGAACTAGTGGAGAGTAGATTCAGGTTAGACATTAGGAAGAAATATTTTACAGTAAGGGTGGCCAGAATCTGGAATGGGCTACCAAGCGGGATGGTAGTATCACTTAACTCGGAGGTCTTCAAGAGGAGGCTAGATAGGCATCTGGCTGGGGTCATGTGACCTTGGTCCTCTTTCCTGCCAGGGGCAGGGGGTCAGACACAATGATCGTTTGTGGTCCCTTCCAATTCTACAATCTATGAATCTATGACATCATTGATGTCATAGATTAATCAGTTAATCATGCAGGTTACACTAGGGTAAAGTGGTTAGAAAACTTAATAGTTTCATAGTAGCTAGGGTCAGGAGGGACATGAACAGATCATCTAGCTTGACCCCCTGCCACAGGTGGGAATGAAAACTGGGTTCACAAGACTCCAGACAGGTGATCGTCCAACCTGCTCTTGAATTTGCCGAAGGTAGGGGCAAGGACCACTTCCCTGGGAAGTTGGTTCCAGATTTTGGCCTCCCTATCTGTAAAATATTTCCTGCTGATCTCTAACCTAAACCTATTCTCCATCAGCTTATTACCATTGTTCCTTGTCACCCCAGGTGGTGCTGGGGAGAAAAGGGGTCTCCCTATTTGGTATTGATCCCTGCTGATGAGCTTGTGGGCAGTCACCAGGTCCCCTCTGAGCCTCCTCTTGCTGATGCTGAACAGGTTCAAATTCTTCAGTTTTTCCTTTTAGGGCCTGTGCTGCTGCCCTCTCACCAAGAGGGTGGCCCTCCTCTGAACCCTCTCCAGGCTGGCCACATCCTTTTTGAAGTGCAGTGCCCAGTAGTGGATGCAGTACTCCAGCTTCAGCCTGACTAAAGTCACATAGAGCGGTAGTATCATTTCTCTGGACCAGCTTGAGATGCACCTTTGGATGCATGACAAGGTATGGCTGGCCTTGCTGACTGCGGTCTGGCATTGGTGGCTCATGTTCATCTTGAAGTCAATAATGACTCCAAGATCCCTTTCTGCCTCTTTGCTTTCAAGAAGGAACTGCCCAGCCTGTATGTATGCTGTGGATTCCTTCTCTCAAGGTTCAGCAGCCTCCATTTCTCTATGTTGAACCCCATCCTATTCTCATCTGCTCACTTATGTAGTCTATCTAAATCTAGTTGCAGCCTCTCTCTCCCTTCAAGCATGTATGTCTATGTCGCCCCACATCTTATTGTCATCAGCGAACTTGGACAGTGTGCTTTCCACCCCCTCATCCAAATCACTGATGAAGATGTGAAACAGTGTGGACCTGAGGACCGAGCCCTGGGGTACCCCACAGCTCACATCTGGACAGGTTGAGTACAGCCCACCCACCACTACTCTCTGGGTGTGCCTTGTCAGCCAATTTTTTACCCATCCAACTGTGTAGGCATCAATGCTACAGTTGCTTAATTTATTGATGAGAATGGGGTGAATTGATGAGAGACAGTGTCAAAGGCCTTCTTAAAGTCTAGAAAGACTATGTCCATGGCGACACTATCATCCAAGGATGGTGTGACACTATGGGTAGAAAAGAAACACATCCCTGTGCATGGTAACCACATGGGTACAAAGATGTAAGATTATAAGGAATTCTAATTAGATGACTGTTACTGTCTTTAGCATTATAATAATATGAGCACTGAAAAAGCATTTTGTATATATGGTATTACACATACACACATTTAGCGTATATTGATTCCTACACTCTGAGTCGTGATCCAGCTAGTTTTCTATCCACCTTACAGTCCTTTCATCCAACCCGCACTTATTCAGTTTGCTGGTGAGAATGTTGTTGGGACACCATATTAAAAGCCTTGCTAAAGTCAAGGTATATCATATCTACTGCTCCTCCTGCATCCACACAGCCAGTCATCTCATCACAGAAGGCCATCTGATTGGTCAAGAGTGACTTACCCTTGGTGAATCCATGCTGACTCGATTAATTGTACATGTATGCACACACACACATATATAATATGTATATACTTGTATAACACATGAATATACACATATAATGCCTATACATGTATAAGACATACAAAAAACTAGAACTCTTGGATCCAAAATGATACCTTTTATTAGACCAACTGGGAAACCACAAGAAAATTGTCCTTTTCTGCAAGCTTTCGGGAGCAAAGTCCCTTCATCAGGCTCTGGGAAAGGTATAGATGGTACAAGATGGTAAAAAGTCCCCATAGGTAGGAAATAAACTTCACTTCTGCACAGAGGAAGCTGAAGATGGAAGGCTGTCTCCCTCTGGGTCCATTAGTGTCTTTGCAAGCTGGGCTGAGTAGCTCTTTGTGATGTGTTGATTAGGTAGAATTCCTTCCTTGGAGGTGTCAGATGGCAGGCAGGGAGGTAAAAAAATCTATCTTATTCTGCAATGACGTTTAAAATCTAAAATCAGCTAAAATTTGGCACCTTACATGTTTCAGGGGTCACTTGGTAGCTCTGCTGGTCTGAGACAAGAAGATAGACAAAAAACTAGAACTCTTGGTACCAAAATGATACCTTTTATAATGATACTTTTATCAAAATGATACCTGTATACATGTATAATGTATATACATGGATCATGTATAAAGCATATGAATGTATGTATATACACATACAAGCAACTCCTGCTTATCGCTCTTAAACAGGTCCTGAAAACCCGAGCGTTAAGTGAAACGAGTGTTATGTGAAACCGAAAGTATTTGACGACCCAAGATGGTGACTGGAATTGTTTTTAATGACCCAAGATGGCAACCATAAGCATTATAACACAACCTGCTGAGCGCTAAGTGAAATCAGATATCAATTTAAAATGAGAATTATAGCAAAATACTGCTAAGTGAAACAGTGTTACATGGGGGTTGCCTGTATCATGTATAGCAATCAGGACTCCTGGTAGAGGCCATATCGTTTATTAAACCAAGCAGATTTTTGCAAAATAATTTAAATGAAATTTTTTTGGCAAACTATCTAGTTGGTTCAATAAAAGATATCACCTCTACCATGAGTCCTGATTGCTTTTGCTATTTGACCAGTATGGCTACAACCTGGATATTTTATGTATAGTGCATAGACACACAGACGCATATCACACACAATGTATATACATGTTGTACAATGTATATGCACAGATAATGTAAAATACATATGTAATGTATAATACATATACACATATATAATAAACATATACATAATAATAAACTTATAATGCATAATGTATACACAGGAATCATGTATATGCATACACATGCATTAGGCAAACAGGGCGCGCAGAGAAAGGTGATGTCTTTTATCAGACCAACAGGATTTTTGCAAAAAAATACAGCTACAACCAGGATAGCTATACACGCATTATACATTTACATATGTGCAGATGTTATATAATGCAACTACACGAGAAGCATGATGCAGATACAGGTATAATCTATCGTGCATATACACACATAGTGTATAGACACAGATAATGTACAACGCATGTACATGTGTAAGGTGAACACACGTGCAGCGCCCCTACGCAGCCACTCAACTCTGAGGACGCCGCTATTGCCAGGGCTCCAGGGCGGACGAAACCCGCCGCACAAGTGGCTACACGTCACAGGAGCCGCGCCTGACGCGCAACAGGCGGGACGGGGCGGTCGAAAGGGTGGGACCAACAGAGCAGCACCGGCTCGCGGGGCCAGGCCACGCATGCGCACAGGCGCCGCGCCAGCTCGGCGGCCGCCGCCGTCCCGCGCCTGCGCCAAGCCCGGCGGAGCTGGGACATGGCGACCTAAGGAGGGGGGGGGAGGTGCTGCCGCTGCCAGAGCCGCCGCGTTTGAGAGCCTTGGGAGCGGCCGCCGTCGACATGTCGCGGCACAGGAACGTTCGAGGCTACAACTACGACGAAGGTAGCGCGGGCTAGGGCCGAGAGTGGTCTCAACCGCCACCTCTGCCCCATCTCCCCCCCCTTCCCCTTCCCTTCCCTTCCCTTCCCTGCCTCGCGGCGGGCGGGGGCGGGGGCGGGGCTCTCTGGTGGGCCACGCGGCGGGCTCAGGGGTCGCCCCCATCCCCCGTCAGCCTCGTTCTGGTTCGTTCGAGCCTCTCGGCGGCCCCGCCCCCGTGACGTCATCAGGGCGGTGGCAGAAGAACCTGAGCAGGGGCGGCTCCGGCCCCGGCCGGGCACGTGGTGCTGCCTGGGCAAGCTTCCTGTCCCCTTACAGCGCCATTGCCAGCCTTCCCCTAGTACCAGCTGGGTGTCTCCTGACCTCGTGACAGATGTTGCTTGCGCAACAGGGTTGTAGGTCTTTGCTGAAGCCCTTCTGGCAGAAGCGTGGCCTCCCCAAGGTGGAATTGGCAGGGCCTGCTTCCAAGGGCTGGGTTTTTCAGACAGCCTTTGGTATCACGCCCAGTCTCAGATGCTGTCTGTGTTTTTTGTCTTGACCTTTTTCATTTTTTTTGACTTGTGGTGCTGCTGGGCAAGTGCCACAGCGTAGTCTTTTTTTGCCTGCAGAGACGTAAAAGTGGCAAAGACCTCAGAAAGAACCCCAGCTGTGAATTTCTTCTTGAGATTTCAGCAGGCAAGGTTCTTTGAGTAGATGTGATGTGTTTTATTAGACCAACTGTGTAGATGGAAAAAAGTTCTTGGCAAGCTTTCGGGCGCAGTTGCCCTTCTTTAGGCATCTGTAAGGGGAGAGGGCACAGGGAATCTGTGCTGTTCTGAGACTCCAAGGAAATCTTGGCATTTGTCTTGCACATCGTTTCTTTGTGTATGATACACCTGCTTTTACAATAGGTTGCTGGGCCTGTTTTTCAGCGATATGAAATTGTAGAGGACAAATTGAATGCGAGTCAACATTAGGAGGCCGCAGCCTGTGGACTGGATTGGCCTGTGAAGGCGTTAGATCCAGCCTGGGAACCTCTAGGCTGTTCTGAGGTAGCACAAGAAATGGGTTGACACGCTGTAGTGCTAGGCTGTCCGTTCCCTCTACAGCACCTGCCTCCTTGGCCAAGTTGCCGCTCTCTCACTATCACTCAGTACAAGAAATAGGTTTTACTGCAGAGGGCCAGGGTATCTGTAGAGAGAATAAGGAAGGGCAAATGAGTCAGGGGTAGAGATATGCAATCTGTGGCAGGGCACCAGATCTCAAATTCAGGCCCACAAGGCAAAAGGCTGCCATTCCCTAATCTGCCACAACCTGTAGCTCCTCTGAAGAGATTCTGCAAATGGTTATTCCCCATTTGTATTTGTACTGTTGATTATTCCTTACCTAAATATAGTATTCTGTGCTATCCACTGCGATATCTGGTGTTTTTCCCACCGTGGGTATATAAGTACTTAAAATTATTCTTTCCAGGGTATATTTGTCAGGATTTGGATTTTAGTTACCACTGTGTTACCCGTCATTTAAACTTGCTAGGTTCCTAGGAAGTATATTTAAAATATACCAGCCCTAGTATGGAAAATTGGAGCACTGCACTATTAATCTTTGTCTATATTAAATGCAATCATTTGTTCTTTTCATATTAACTTTTTCTAATCCATGACAATATTTCATATTTCACTGTGACTGCTACTTAACTGCTTTATGTAAGGAGTCTACCATATTTTGGACTTCAGTCACTTCTTTTAGCCACTTTTTGACACGCTGAAATAATTCTGACTCATTTTGACAGGCATGATTATCTTTTACAAAAGAAGTGATGCTATATCAAGTTACATTATGTAGGTAAAGCATTGAGACCTTCATTTCCCAGAATGCTGCTAATCCTTTTTTAACGTTTGGCTACTGTATTTGCAACTTTCTGCTCATTTGTTTTATAAGCTGATTTTAAACAATGTGCATAATAACTTACTATTTGCTAAATATTAGTAAGTGCATAACTTCGTTTATTTGATATTTAATTTTATTATATTTGATGCTGTCTCCCATGACTGTCTCATTAACGGACTAAGTCGGGGTGTTAAAGATATGGCCTGTGGGCTGGATTTAACCTGTGGGGCCCTACCATGTCACCTTTCAGTCTCAGACTGGACTTGCACACTGTGTGTAGCATGCTTTGGACTAACCTTGCATGCTGGATAGGAGGTCAGTTGATTTTGAAACCGGTTTGCTAAGTAAATACAGACAGATGAAAGCACTGTAAGGTGGACATATAACTGGATGAAACATTGTGCCCCATGAGTATTCATGTGTATTGGTGTCTTATTGGTAAGATGTATTAAGTAGGGGTCTGTTCTCACTCTGGGATTGTTTAATAGCTATCTTCCTTAATTTGGAGGATAGAACTCAGTGTACACTTGGCAGATTTGTGGAGGACATCAAGTTGGGTGGAGTTGCTGACCCTCTGGGGAATAAGACTAGAATTCAGAATGACCTTGACAAAATAGAGAAAATCAAAATCCAAAATCAGTCAGATGAAAAGGACAAATACGAAGTCCAGCACTTTGATTGGAACAGTTGTATGCACAAGTACAGACTAAGGCAGTACTTCAGAAGTAGACCATAAGCTGGGTGTGAGTCAACAGTGTGCTCTTGTTGTGAAAAAAGAAAAATAATAAAATGGTGTATTAACAGAAGTGTCATTGCAAATCAAGGGACATGATCTGTCTACTCTCATTATTACTGATGAGGCCTCATTTTGAGTATGGTGTCCAGTTTTGGTCCCCACACTTGAAAAAAGATGTGGACAGTTTGGAAATAGTTCATCGGAGTGTGCCAAAAATGATTAGAGGCCTGGAAAATGTGACTTGGTGACAGAAAGAACTAGAATGATATATTCTGAAAAAGAAGGCTGAACAGAGATTTGATAACTTTAAGGACCTGAAGGGTGGTTGTAATGGGGATAGAGAGAGACTATCCTCTGTGGCCATGGATGATGGCTCTAGGAGCAATGGTGGCAAGTTGTATCAGGGAAAATTTAGGGTAGATATTAGGAAGAACTTTCTCACTGGGAGGGTGGTTAATTATTGGACCCCAGGCCACCTAAAGATGAGGAATATGCAGCCTTGGAAATGTTCAGTAGGTTTTCAGGACAGCCATTTGATTTGGATGGTTTTAGTCAGGAATGGGATTGGGTGAGATCATCTTCTGATGATCCTGCATTTTTATGCTTCAATTACTCAGTATGCCTGGCCTCTGACAGCAGCTTCAGAAAGAACTGATCACATTTATGACTGTCAGTAGCACAGTAACTGAGATGACTAGAAGGGTTAGCTAACTGTCCATTCTGCACATGTAAATTTTTCTGAACACCATCCCATCCCACTGTTGTGTGTGGTTTGGACTGTAGTTCTATAGGGATTTGTAGATGAAATGCAGAGAGAGAAATCCTATATCAAGAGTGAAGAAAGAAGACTGTACCATGAAGCCAGGAGAGGACAGTCGCAGAAGCCAATGGAGGACATATCTGAAATACTGCTTAGCTCCCAGGATACTAAGGTATAAAAGAGCCATTAAAGAGTTCTTGAATTCTTCCTTGTTGCCCAATAGATGGCTGATTGAATATCACCAGTATATAAATTATTATTCTGACCCGCAGCCAGCACCTCTTAATATTTGTACTTCTGCAATATTGCAATTGAATACTTAGATTAGAAAAAGGGTATTCAAGTATTTTAAATATATATAGGTTAAATTTGAGTGGACTAATACTTGCTTTTTTGCTGTTTAGATTTTGAAGATGAAGACCTTTATGGCCAATCAGTAGAAGATGATTATTGTATTTCCCCATCAACAGGTTAGTCCAGAAGTTTATTTATAAAATCCTCACTTGGAATAATTTGCATAAATATGCATGGCAGGGAATATGAACGAGGCTTTTTTATGGGACAAAAATAAGAATTAACCAAGACAGGGTTGGCTGTGCAGTGTGACAAGGGACTGGGGTAGCAATTGCAATACAGTAAAATATTTATTTGCAGAACAAAGCAGCATTAAAAGATACTTGCAAAGCTAGGGGTGCAGATTTGCCACTTTGTGCATTTTGCAATAGGCACTTCACTCCCTCTAACTTCAGTGGGAGTTGGGCATGTAGGTGCCTCTACTAAATACTTATCTTTTACCTCCTACTCTCTGTCCCTCAGCCAATGTTTTTATTTTTGTTTCAGATAGTAAATAGTCTCACAGGCATTCTTACTTTATTTATGTTCACCTTCCCTTATTTTAAAATTAAATTAATTAATTTTCAATTTTAAATGAACTGTTGGTAGATTTGTGTCCTTCTAAACAAATTAAAAAAAACAAAACATAAACTGTATTTAGTTTTTCAACAAGTTACGAATCTGCCCTGCGATGTCCTTACAAAATAAGGACCCTATTAGGATTTTAATTTAAAAAATATCTAAACCTGCTTGCAAAGCTTTTTTTTTTTTTAAGTTGTTTTGTTTAAATGTAAATAGCTGTAGCAACTAAGGCTTTGGACAAAAATACATTTTATGTGCTTTAAAAATGGAGAGCTGCTGCTGTATCAGCTCTTCGGTTTTTTTATGCCGAGTGTTCTAGTATGTATGGAAGTGAGCTAAGTTGCCTTTTGACCCTGAATGGAGAAGTTTTGCTCCTCTTGTATAAATACAGAATCATGCAGATAGAGCAGGATATTGATATCCTTTGATAGCTGTACAATTGTTATATCTGGTCTTTACATTCAGTTATTTTAGAGTAAATGCTAGATCATGTGTACAGGCAGTCCTTGGACTTGCGTTGGGTTACATTCCTGGAAAAGGCATTGTAAGTCAAAATGATGTAAGTTGAATCTGATTTTCCCATAGAAATAGTGTTATAATAGGGGGTTACGTTCCTGACCAAGGGCCTGATACTCAACTTTATATAGAAATGACCGTAAACACCATATTTAAATCAACTGTTTAATCAACCATAAATGATACACATTGTACAGTACACAGCTTTTCAAATTGTACAGTAAATAAATTGATTAAACAGGGCCATACAGTAACTAATCACAAAATTTTACTTAATCAGAAAGTGAAGGAACACCTTCATCTGGGTCATGGAATTCAAAAGGACTTCTTCCCAGGGAAGATTTTGGGGAGACTGAGGGCCACTTGATGGCTTTCTGAAAAACTGATCCGGGATGTTTGTTTTGCTGCCCTTGTTTTCTCACTGTAAATTTCCCTGTAGTGCCGTAGATAATAACATGGGTGTAAATGGCAGAGTGCTGCAAGTGTAAATCACCATAAGTCCCAGTGTCATAGGTCGAGGACTGCTTGTACTTAGAAAACTATTTTTTATGTGAAATTATTAAGTATATGAAGTAATACAAATGCTAGGACTGGACAAATATTACGTAGTTGAGAAAATGAATTTTTGTTCAGATTCTGAATGGATGTTTATTTTGCTTATGTCCATATGTTTTATAAACTGAAAATTATGAATAATAATTAAGGTCTAGTTTCTATAAATCATGCACACTTGATTATGCTCTTATTAATTAGAGATTGGATTACCCATGTCTTTAAAGTTAAGCATATACTTGAAGTATGTTGAATTGTGGCATATGTTTATAGAAATTAAAGCCTAAGAACTGAAAATGGATGAATTCATCAAATTAAGTTTTTATGAATTAATATTAAAAACAGATATGTTACTTTGAACATACACTGTTGTTGTTGTTAACAAATTATGTAGTGCTCACTTATTTATCTGCGATTTGGACGACAGGGTGAAAAGCAACCCGTTCCAATTTGCTGATGATAGCAAAATTTGGGGTGAGGTGGGCACATTAGCAGGGAGGGAAAGATTGTAGAAAGACCTGGATAGGTTGCAGGGGTGGGCTAACAAAAACAGGATGCGTTTCAATACTGACAAGTGCAAGATGCTGCACTTGGGCAGTAGTAACCAGCAGCACACTTATAAGATGGGAAACTCCCTTCTTGAGAGCATGGAGGCAGAAAGGGATCTTGGAGTCATCATTG
>JAGPOW010003648.1:204065-215228 GCA_030014935.1 Caiman crocodilus | reverse complement strand
GGGGTCCTGTGACCCTGGCACTCGTTCCTGCCATTGGCAGGGGGTCAGACTAGATGGCCTGCTCTAGGCCCCTTCTGACCCTAGTTACTATGAAACTGAAACTTGGGATGGTATTCATATGATTAGCATCAGAAGGTGAAGGTAGAAACCACTACTGGAAGTTCCCTTTCCAGCTTTCTTTGGTGGAATAGAACAGAAGGAATTGTAGATGGGGCTGTAGCAAAACTGAGTGGGAGGTGTATAGATGTGTGTGTATACATATACGTGTGTGTGTGTGTTTGTGTAAAATATCTCCTCCTCTATTACTTTCACAAACATCTGACCAATTTGGCTTGCAGTGAAACTTTTTATCAAGGAGCGTTCTCATTGTTCCCTATACTGTCAATCCTAAATTGGAATTAGTGGAGATATAAACAAGATGTACAGATAGTATTGGTGTTGGAAAATAAACGCACAGTCAGATTGACTATAAGAGATAGTAAATGCTTCTAATGAATTAAAAGAAGATCAAAAGCAGTCTGTAGCAGGGCTTTGTGGGTAATTGCCAGTGGGAGCATCTTTGGCAATGCCATTTTTAAAACAAATAGTTTAAATTTTGAGGCCAGTTTAAACTTTTGGTATACACTGTAGTCCATTTAAGCCTTTGGAGTGAAAAATTGCTGTGCAGTTTTCCAAACTTGTGGATATTTTTTAAGTATGCTGCACTGTTAGTGCTGTGATAGCCCTAAAACCCACTAGCTCCTCTCCTTTTCTGGTCTTCTAATAGTCACTTTCAGAACTGATGTTACAAGCCTGGTAAATAAGAGAATATAGCAGCCCTGAAATGGACTAGCACTCTTCATTTTCAAGATGAAAATGAAGGCTTCTATATGCAGGCATTTGTCAGTTGCTTTCTCCTTGATGATTTTCTCATTTTGCTCAGCTAAACTGACTACAGTTAGGTACTCTGCAATTAGGAGTGGTGCTGAAAGGTGCTACATATTTAGACAAGCTTATGCCCCTAATCAGTTTGTGGATAAGAGGGGCTCATTACAGTGCAAGCAGTAGGTAATCAATTGGGACTTGTAGTATGCAGATAAGAAGGTTGGCATATGAGGAGTGCACTATTTCTTTATTTCAGTTTTCTTTAATTGTCCTTTTTTTTTTTTTTTGGTAGCATACTTTTCATTTCCCTTTACCTTTTGTACTGTATTTAGTAGTGATAGAGAAGCTTGGTTATAAAGACAAGGAAGTTTAAGACCTAGAAAGTCTTTCACAGTTTTAGGAAAGGTAAAAATTACAGGTAGCTTTGGAGGTGGAGTATTAATCTCAAGCTGCAAGCATTTATGGTTGTTCAGCTGTTAAATCCTGAGGCCTGGAAAGATGCTGTTTACCTTGGAAGTTAATTACAGCATCTGTAAATACTTAAAATGTGCTGTTAAATGAATCCACATTGGTATACCAAATTACTTGAACAGTTTTAAGCTGCTAATTTGCATTTCTTTTCTAAATAAATATAGTTCGAGTTGATAAGGTCTAAATAATGGGGCCTTTAGGTGTTTTTTGTAAGAATGTTTGTGTTCCTTGAAGGTTGGTGTGACACCTGCTATACAAAAGGTCAGATTTCACTGTTTTTTGAGGGAAGGTAATAATTCTTCCAATTTGGTCTCATCCCAAAAATAGTTGCTGAAAATATGGTGTTTGTAGTTCCAGAACTACAAAACAAGCATTTATTACCTTCATTTTTTGCAGCTCGACTTTATTCATGCCTTGACCAGATGAGAGAAGTTCTTGCAGAATCTGTACCAGAGCAGGTGATGGTGGAAGCAGTGCTGAATAGTAAATTTGATGTACAGAAAGCATTGGATCTTGTTCTTGCACAAGATAGTAAAGGGAATACAAAGGCTAAGAATGAATGCACAGTCATTACAGGAAAGGCAACAAAAGGTACGCATTTATTTACTTGTCTTTTGGTTTAGAAATGGTTTGTTCCTTGCACACAGGAGAATTCTGCTTTATGCCCGTATTTAAGTCATTCATTTGAAAACAAAAGAATGCTATTTTACTCTTTTAATTGTAATAAATAATCAGGGTTTTAAAAAAACAGAATGTCTCTTTAAAGCAAGGCTGTCTAACTGGTATGGTTCCCTGGGCTCTTACCTGGCCATCATTCTCCCTGTTGCTCTGGCTGCTACTGCAGCTGTGGTCTGTAGGTTCCTCCTCCCACCCTTTTGTTTCTTGCTCCCATGCCAGGGGGTGGAGATCTTGACTTGGGGTGCGGTAAGGGAGCTGAGGTGGGGGCTACCCATGTCTGCTGGGCAGCATTGTCAGGGGGACTACCTGTGACCATGGAGCAGTGAAGGGGTAGCATAGTACTGCGTCCAGTTTTGGGACCCCCACTTCAGGAGGGATGTGGATAAGCTTGAGAGAGTCCAAAGGAGAGCCAGCCTGTATGGTCAAAGGCCAGGAGAGCAAGCCTTACAAGGAGAGGCTGAGGGACAAAGGATGCTTCAGCTTGGAGAAGAGAAGGCTTGTGGGGCTTGGTGGCAGCCTATAAGTACATAAGAGGGGTACATCAGGACCTGGGAGAGCAGTGTTGTTCCCAAGGGATAACAAGGTCTAATGATCACAAACTTAAGGAAGGCCGGTTTAGACTGGACATCAGGAAAAACTTCTTTACAGTTCGAGTATCCAGGAACAAACTCCCCCCAGAGGTGTTGCAGGCACCTATTCTGGAGTAATTCAAAAGGCATTTGGATGTTTATCTTGCTGGTATTGTTTGACCACAGTGGACTTCCTGCCTATGGCAGAGGGGCTGGACTCAGTGATCTCATGAGGTCCCTTCCAGCCCCAAGTGTCTGAAGTCTATGGTGGTCTGTGGATCACACTAGCATGGGCCTTACTTTTCCAACCCATGCAAAGTGTGGCTCCTAGATACTTAAAAGTAGACAGTCCGAATGATCCTTTTTTTCCCTCCTTAAACTACATTTTTATTCTTATGTGTGGTCTTTTTCCTTACACTTGTAGTATAAGCAGCTATGTATAGTACAGCATCAGATTCTGCTTTCTGTTATATTATTTATTTGATGACATAAATTGAAAAATAGAGGTACACCAATACATTGGTCCCATATCGGATCGGCACTGATATGAGGAAAATTGAGAGTATTGACAATTGGCTTTTTTGGCTAGTGCAGCCAATAAACGTCCTGTGCATGCATGCAGCTGAAGTGCAGCACACAGGCAGCCAGGAGCACCGCCTGGCAGTGTGGAGAGCAGCCGGGGTTGGCTGGTAAGTGGATTGTGTGTGGGTCAGGGATGCAGATTGAGGCCCCTGTGGTGAGGGAGGGAGTGAAGCTGGTGCTGCGGCAGGGTCATTGGCAGGTACTGCAGGGACAGGACATGGGATGGAGCTGCGGCTTGTTCAGGGATGTGAGGAGGGCGGGGTGGCTTCCGCCACTGTGCACCCCAGGAGGGCACGCGGGGGATGTACCCTGAGATCTACTTGCAGGGCAGGGTGGGCTGCCTCTGCAGGTTGGGACCAGGGGCAATGCCAGGCTCTTCCGTATGGGGGGCTGGGCCCAGCTGTGCTTGGGGCAGGTGGTGGCAGCACTGGGAGGGGGATAGGCGGAGCTAGAGTTACCCCAGAATTCATCGTAGGCCCCCCCAATAGCCACACTGCTGCTCACCCTGAGCACAGTCCAGTCTAGTCCCCTGCCAGGAAGAGCTCGGTGCTAGCCCCACCTCGCAGTGGCAGCCCACCCTCCCCTGCGCGCAGATCTGGGGACACATGCTACCCCCATGCCCTCCTGGGGTTTGTGCTGTTGCGGGATCCCCCCTCCCTCTGCACTCCCTGGACGAGCTGTGCTGCACTGTTAGTGCCCCACTCCCTCCACACATACTTCTTCCTCCCCATACTGAGAACTCTGCCCCTCCCCACATCCCTTCTTTCTCCCCAACTCCTTCCCCCACAATTCACTTATTAGCCAGTCTCTGTTCTTCATGCTGTGGGGCTGCATACTGGAATTGGATTGGTATCAGCCAGTATAGTTTGTTAAAAATTGGCCTTTGGTATCGGCCCAGAAAATCTCTATCAGTGCACTCCTATTGAAAATTGCATGACTTTAATGCAAGCAAGCAAGCATTTTAAATGATTATAGTGATATTGCAAGACTTTTTATACAATTTGTTCAGTAACTTCATTGGATTCAGACTTCTTAAGTTTTGACACATTCAGTAACTAAATGGTTTTTTTTTGTTGGATAATTTTAACATAAGTTACATAATAAATGTGTTTTGGTGAACACGTAAAAATATTTTTAATTTTTCAGTAACATTTTAGTAATTAAATGCCTTTTCATGTTTCTTTTTGACTTTGCTGCTGTCTGCTTTGAAACGCCCCCGAATTTTTCATTGTGGTTATTCTTCTAACTGAAAACTATTGGCTATTGTAAGGTAAGGAGACTTACTTTTTTCAGAAATGTTTGCTGATGTAGGGCATTTGTCTTATTTAGTAGAAAACACTTCAGATAACACCAGTACAACTGGGCTCAGTAGCCTGATGGTCAGAGCTAAACCACCTTGTTATTCTTTAGTGCTAAGTGACAAAATGATTTTAAAAGATAAAAGTTTGAGTGTACCCTCAGTTGAAAAGGACATATTAGAATCTTCTCATAAGTCTTCAGGAGTTCTGTCTTCTTTCAATACAGATTTTTGTAAAGAATCATTATATGAATCTTGTGATAAACAGGCAGCAGAGCATCTACCGTACAGTACTGGCACAGTAAATTTGTTTTCTACGAATGAAGGCAACACTTGTGTTAAGGGGGGTGTTGAATTACAGGAAAATAACCCACCTGGAAATTCTTCTTGTAAGCAGTTGGAGTGCAAGGAAACACAAGACTTAAAATCCTTGCTGAAGCAGAATGTGACTGATTCTTTAAATCTTCCAGTTAGTGTACTATGTGGTGTCATAAATACTTCAGATAATACTAATAAGGCAAGTCTGGATAGTCCTCCTGGCTTAATAAATGCTTTTGGGAAATTAGCACTTGATAGTACAATAAGTCACGCTCTCAACCGAAAGACAGATATTTTTGGAAATTCTTCTTCGCTTCTGCAGAGTGCCAAGCAGGATGCCCCCTGGCCAGAAATGGATAGTTTACCATTTTTAAAGTATGGAAATCCATCACCTGAAGAACACCAGGGAAGTAATAACCCAAGCCACTTTTACTCATTGTCTGATCTTTATAACAAGTCATCTATGAATTTTACAGATGTGAATTTGGGAACATCATCATTGTCACAACTAGTTAGTCAACATCAAGCTTCAAGTGGGATGCCAGAATTAACAGGATCTCTTTCTTCTCTGGCACACACTGTTTCTCCTGTAAGAGAACTTGAAAATTTATCCCTTTCAGATTTAATTGCAGAAACCATTGACGTGGATAAAACTCAAGAAACAACAGACTATTCCACATTCAATTTAACTGAAATGTGGCCTTCTGAAGAAATACATCCAAACATTGATCTAAGTGTCCTTATTAAAAAGCCAGAAATATCTGTAGAACCTGTAGGAGGGCAGTCAAGTATCTGTATCCCAGAAACTAAATCTTTTGCTTCAAAGCAAGGAAAGAATTTCACTAAAAAACCCCAAAAAGGCAAAAAAGGGCTTTTTCCTAGGAGGCGGGATCCCTCTCTTTTGTGGATGAAAGCTCTCCGTGCTAGACCTTCAGCTTTTGCATTAACTTTGTGTCTCCATTATCCCCCAAAAAGATGTAAACAAGGCACAATGGATATCCATAAGACTTTCCTCTACAGTAGACAAGTACAAGAAGCAAAAGATAAGGAAATTTGTCCCATAATAGAAATAACACCATTTGACTTTAAATCAGCATCCCCTGATGACATTGTAAAAGCTAATCAGAAGAAAGCTTTTACAAGAGTAGTGTAATGCAGAGGAAAAAATGAGTATTTATATTTCAGCAGCTTTTTAAATATATATTTTTTTAATGTTTCATATTGGGTAATTTATTCTGTGACCCAAAATAAAAATTCTATTTTTTTAAATAATCAAATAAAGCTGATTAACAACATTTATATGTTTTAAACTGTTGCACTGAATTTTTTAATCTTTTTTTGTATATTTTAAATTGATAACATTTTTAATTGACAAATCCTCATCCTAAATGTGTAGTAATTGAATCTATAGTATAGATCATTATCATGTAGGTAACACTTTTTAAATTAGTAGATATTTAAAGTAATTTTCTAACAAGAAACACAACAGATATAATTTGAAACCCCCCCGCCCCCCCAAAAAACAAAAAAAAATCCCAAGTAGATACTGCTGTGGGGTAGTTTGATTCAGAGATTTTTTTAAATTTAAAGATTAAGGTTTGTAATAATTATAATTATGCACCTGTCTTATACGGTAGTTCATCACTGTTTCATATTTCATTCTTTATTTTTCTTCTGTAACCTCTTTTCTGTTCTGTTGCTTGTGTTAAATTATCTTAAATTTTTGAAAACACCATTAAGATCAGTCACCCGCTTTTATACTTGGTGATAAGCCATTTACCAACATTTGACGGGACCAGATTTTCTGACAACAGCATATTATTACAATTTAAATTAAAAAATCTAGATGTTAGAACTGAGTATTTCTACATTGTAGAAAATTATCTTGTATGTGTGTCTTAATAGCATATTTTTCAACAGAAATTTCAATAGGAATCCATTAGTTTTTAAGTCTTCCTGAAATGTGTTGGAAGAACAACTTTCATATTTAGTTTTATTGCCTAATGAAAATGCTATGTTTCAGGAAACAGCATAGGTGCTATTTGTATCTAGCTTTGTTTTTCACTTAGAAAAACATTCCCTTCACAGTGTAAACATGTCATATTGCATTCTCTTCTGCTCTTGGTGCCAATGTTTATTAATTTGAGCCATAATACTTGAGATTAAAATCAGGTCACTCTAAACTTTATTTCTTAGCAAAGTCATCAGACTTTGGTGCTGTCTGTAGATGCAGTAATATCTTTATATGGATCAAATATGAGTATATTTTTATTCTGATCCATGGATTACCAGTATCATGATCATTATTTTCAGCAGTTATATGCAATATATTTAGTACTGGTATTATTATTATGATAAAAATAAGATTGCTCATAATTAACTGTAACTTTTAGTTCAAATTTAAGCAAGTAGCTATTATAAAATAATGCGTTTAATCTTAATGGTGGCATTTGAGTAAGTTAATTGTAAGAGAGAAACGGAAAAATAATACTTTTAAATTACAGTGCAGTTTTATAAATAACTACATTCCAGTGTTCTGAGAGATTGTTTTCTGAGTATTTTGCTTTTATTAGTTTGTAGATATATAACTCTCATCATCTTGAAATATGAATAGTATGCAAAAAGGAACACTCTCTAGTTTGCTCACAGGTTATCTATTTTTTTTATCATAAACTATGGTGTAAATATTTTCTTGGGTCTTGGCCAGAAAGCTGTTACATATTCTTAAATTATAAGATGATTCCAAAGTTTAATACCCTGGTCATGGGTACTAGATCAGGTATGTGGGTCCAAGGTGATTTTAGTCCCTGTCAGCGCATATCTCAAACACTCTACTTTTGTTTTATTATTAAAAGCTTTAATAAGATTTTTTGTTTAGCAAGTACAGCTTAAGACAATCAAGGCTGATCATATTGGTAGTATAGTAGCTCAAAATACCTCCCAAATTAAAATATTTTAACTATCAGTTTTCTCAAGTCAGTTCATATACCTAGGATCTGGTTTTCCTATTACAATTTTAGAAGAACTGAGAAGGCTTTAAACAATAATCAGGCCCTAGACCATTTTTTTAAATGGGGCATTGTTGAGTTAAGAAAAAAATAAATTTAATAAAATAAAAGTAAAAGATGATCCATTCTGTCTTTAATCTTTCAAGTGATGTGGGTTTCTGTAGTTTCTGCTACTTCCTGGGCACCTGAATTGGCTTTTCTGAGGGTAGCATTTCTAAAGTTGTAGAAGACATATTCACCATTTGTACTCACGTGTGCTTCAGTGTAGACGCTTTTAAAAACACCCGGTGCTGTGTCACGTGTGTTTGTATAAACAGCAAAATGTGCATCACTGCTGAGAAAATGGCGGCACACTTCTGAACTAAAACACGTCAAAGGTGTTTTTAGTTCAACAGTGTACCACCGTCACTTTCTGCACACCATATTTTCTGCATTTTGCCATTTATGCAAATGCATGTGATGTAGTGCTGGGTGCGTCAGCTTGTGTGCTCCGTAGACTCAGCTAATTGAGTATTCTCCTATGTGCTGGATTTCTGGTGTGTCAGAGCAGACAAAGGTACGTGTATAAATGCCTGTTATTTTTAATGGAATACATTTTCTTGTTTTCTTTCGCTGTCCTATCTTCTGCTACTCTCTTCCCAAACATTTCCTTAAAATGTTTGAACAAATTTTGGGCCAAATTCTGCTACTGTACCTTCATTTATTCCCACTGATTTAATTGCATGTATAAGTATCTGTTGGCAGCATTTTGCACTCAGAGCCAAGTCTTACTGTGCCTTTAATGTAGATGGTCTCATTTGGATCCCCACTGACTTCAGTAATAATCTGATTGTGTGCTGAAATACACCTCCACAGAGGTACCATTGCAGTTTTGAGGTGTTAGTATCAAACTTCAGACAAGTATATTAGATGGTTAACGTTAACACATTTTTTCATATTTTTGTTTGGATTAGTGATGTTACTGATCCTGAAGAGGATAGTCTACTGAGCATTATTAAGTTGTGTAGTATAATGAAAATAATTCACTGTGTATCTTGAGACTGCAATCTAGCACTGATATATTCCTGAATAAATGTATGTACTCATGGTAAAAATATCAAAAGTACCTAAATGATGCATGATTGTTAAGTTCCATTGTTTTTTAGGATTTAGGCTTCCTATAGCACTTGAACACTACTGTAAGATAGCAGTCCATCACTGTAGAGTTCAGAAACGAAACAGGTGCATGTGTTTACTTAATAAGAACAATGTTTATGGTACACCACTGACAAGTCTTAAATTACTGCATGATGTTATGATGACACCTGAAGCTTTCATTTAGCCCAAAACAGAGACTTAAAGTCCACTATGTATGGCTATTAAAATCCAGGTTAGTCAGCTCTTTTTTCATCTACTTATTCTGTAAAGCAGACAATGAGGTGGCTTTTTTTACAGATATTTCAGTACTAGTTTGCAGTCAATTTGTAACTGCATGCATGTATGTGGGCAGCTATACTAATTGTTTATATATTGAAATTCAGGTTTAAAAAAAATGTAGTCTTTGTATATGTGTACACTGTAGACATAGAAAATATTAAACTATGTAGAACATGCTGCTTTTGGTTTTAAAACTGCTGTAAAGCCCCAAGTTCCCTTGTATATTAAAATTTTATATATTATGTTTTTAATTAAGTAGGCCATTTTAATATTTTTGAATGAAATTGTTTTGTGAATACTGCATTTTTATCTATGTATGTGAATAAAGTAAATCGCTTTCTAAATTACTGATTAAACACACAATTCCTTTGTTAGCTTACATGTTTTGTACAAGTTAAGTTGCAGTTACTGTTAGGAGCGGACAGTAGCAACCATTCATTTAGAAGATCTTGCAGTCTGACTGGATATGCATAGGATCCCCCTTTTCACAAAAGGTTTTGCTCAGCTTGTTGAAGCTCTGTGCAGGCACTGATGTCCATTTGTGTTGCTCTAGATGCACTATTGGAGCCCTAATTTGCATTTTGTTAGAAATATATTTGAGAAAATTTAAACTCTTAGACCAGGCGTAGAATTTGTAAGCAACATCGAGTACTAGGCAAAAAGGTGGTGGGAAGATATTGTGAAATAACCATGTATGCTGCTAAGAAGAAGGATCTGTACAAACATTAATTTTCAAACTTTGTTACAGTGCAAACTATACCTATTACAGTTAAGATTGCATAAGTGTTCTCAAGCACTAAACACTTCCTGACACTTTCATCTCTTAGGCTTAAATTTTCCAGGCTTTTGTCTCTTCTTGTAGGCAGAGTTGTTTTGGTAAAATTTAGCAAAATGAAAAAAAAAGGAAAATAAGTTCCACTAGGCAGGTAGAAAATAAACTTTTTTCTATGAATTAAAAAGTGCTGTTTTTTTTTAATCTGCTTTAGTACCAAAATGGCTAGGTATAGAAAGTTAAACTTTAACTTATGAAAAATACCATTTAATGAATAGTCAAGTAAAAAATGGTTTTGATTTTTATATGATCTAGGCCTTTGAAAATAGTATTTTGCACAGAGCAGTGCTCTTTGTTTTTCTTTAAAGTGTGTAGTTAAGGAAATCTACAATTCATTTATGTGGATAATAAGTAAAGCCCTTTCCTTAATTATTATATGTTTTCAGAATTAAAAACTACGCAGCTCTTAAGTTGTACTTTTAGGGGGACTGTCCAAGATATGCAGGAATTAGACAAATTTCTAAAGTTATTTTGAATATGATGTAGAATATTCCCGATGTATCTAGCTATGTAGAATAGATAAACATAGTACTAATTTCCTTTAAAAAATAGGAAATTTAATGTAACTGACTGTTAAGAGAAGTTAGGTTTCCATGATGAATATTCAGAAGTCAAGAAATACAGTTAACATTGAAGTTGCACATGTGCCCTTTGCTTCCCTCCCTTCCCATTTTGAGCCTTATGATAGATGTTTATGGGAACATCTCACCCTTCCTAGCCTGTCAGACTGGTTTCAGAGAGGATAATGTCTTTGCTTGTGGGTTCCTTTCTCTAAGATTGTTTGTGAAGATTAGGGCTTTATTTCTGAGCTAGTTATTCAAAGTAAATGTAGAGTGACATTGACGTGATGGACAGTTTCACCGTGGCCTGCAAGATGCTAAATAAGAGCAGTGAAACTCAGTGGCAGACCTACATTTTTGGGGCCCTGATGCTTGAACTGTTATGGGGGCCCCTTTGCAACCAGGAACGAGGTCTGGGTACCCACTGTTATCTTCTTCAATGGGGTTGTTCCATGACAGATCACCACACATTTTTTAAAAATGTAACCACTACATCTCAGATTTTGATTAAAATTGCTGTACTGGATTATCTCACATGTCAAAGTCACTGGTGTGAATAATAATTTCC
>JAGPOW010003648.1:165222-203965 GCA_030014935.1 Caiman crocodilus | reverse complement strand
AGATTTTGATTAAAATTGCTGTACTGGATTATCTCACATGTCAAAGTCACTGGTGTGAATAATAATTTCCTATGCCTTATAGTTTTCAAGTTATGGGGGATGAAAAGTAGGGAAATGTTATATACATGCATGATGCATCATAGCCTACATGATACTTTAATAACTTTTTAATTTTTATTTTAACTATTTTTTTGTATTGGATTACACTATATTATTAATATTATTATTTAGAAAAAAAACCCTTCTCATACAGTAGACGCAAAATTTTTAAGCAACGTGGACTAAAGTTGCTTCTGGGGCCCCTCCGGAATTAGGGACCCTGAAGCTTAAGCTTCATTGGTTTCATAGTAGATCCGCCCCAGTGAAACTCTGTTATCTCAGTTTTTTCACCATGCTGTTGTACATCCCTCTCCCCTCACTCCCAAAGAACAGTGTATAGCTTCTAGTGCTGTATTTAATGCTAGGAAGAAAACATAGCTTCATGTTCAGAAAGGTTATCATATTTAGATCCAAAAAAAAAGAGAGAGCCTACTTTTTTCATAATTTGATGTTTAAGTACCTTTTTTATACCCAGAAAAGCTTACTTTTTAATTGAAGGTGATTAAATGCTGTCCCATTGTACTTTGCACATATAGGAACCAATTAGTAAATTTTGGCAAATAGAAATTCTACACTATCAGCTTCTTCAAAGCAAAAATGTAAATAAATAAACATTTACATGTGTTTTTCATATTTCCCTATGTTTTCCTGCCAGTTATTGAAGTTGTTTGTGTTTAAATTGGCGTTTGCCCCATAATATTTTTATCCCTCAATCAGTGCTTAAGTTTAATTTGTGACTTTACTAGTATACAAATCATTCATACACAAAAAAAAGATACAAGAGTTTTAACTGGGGGAATCAAGCCAGAGTGGAGGCTCTTTTTCTGAGGAATACTACTTTGTAAAGAAATATACCATATTGATTTACATATCCCAGGGGTCCTGGTTTTCTCTGATTTAAAACAAATCCCCAGTGTTTGGTTGAAAGAAAATAACCCCAAATCTACATTTTCCACAATTAAAATGAAATACCAGTAATGTATATCTCTATTTTAGAGGTGTTTCATTTAAATCACAGAAAAATGTGGATTTGGGGGTTACCTTTTTTAACCAAAAATTGGGGATTTGTTTAAATCTGAGAAAACCAGGATCCCTGCAAATCACACACCCTTCCCCCTCCCCTCCCTACCCCCCAAATTAGCTCTCCAAAATTGGGGTATGTGTTGTATGCAGGGAAGCTCATATCTGTGCTGGGAAGGAAGCATGAAGATTTTGGAATGGCTGCTGGCAGCTGTGCATCTCTCCCAACCAACATGCAGCAGAAGCAGAGTCCACTCTTTAGCTTGAGAGCTTGAGTTTTAGCCCTCTTACAGCCACTTCCTATCATTGCTGAAGAAGAGGAAGGTAGTAGATTTTTGTCTGAACAGTTTTTCAGTTGAACTCCAGCTTTTGGTTGAGCAATGGCTGGGTGACTGAAGCATAAACTTCCCCTGGTCTATGCAGTCAGCATTTGACCATGACTGGGGGAAAAAGGTTTTTGCTTCATTCTGCCTTTCCAGCATAAGCTGGCATCAGCTTATTTGGGGATGTGTGAGGAAAATATGGTATCTTGCATTAATTTATTGTTTTGCTAAAGAAAACTCAAAGGCAAAAGCTTGATGTAGTAAAAAAGCATCCCTTAAAACTGATGTAAGATAAATATTGTACATACTCCTTAGAATAAACGGTGAATAAATTTTATGTCTTAACTTCTGTTCAAAGATTATTTAAAAAAATTCCATTATAGTTAGAGATTTTTGTTATTAGATAACCTAAGATGCATTCTGACATGTACTTGAGTTTTCCACATGGTAAAAGATTACTAGTGTAGTGTTCCTGAGAGTCTGTTTTGATCATTGTTATCTAATGTGCCAAAGATGCAGTAAAGTGGGTGAGTAGTGAGGTAACAATTAGCAGTTTATCTAGAATTACTTAAGTTATAAAAGACTGAGAACCTACACAAGGACCATACAGAACTGTAAATAAAAGGAAAATGTGATGGCAGACTGAATTCAGTGTTGAAAACTGTAAACCAGTATGTGTGTATAAGAATAATTTGAACTACTCATACATGTTTCTATTTATGTAATTTTTTAGATTTGTAGATAGTTGCTTAGTGCACTGTGGTGGTCAAAAAAGATCCAATTAAATAGCATAGTATGTTATTATTAATTATGCTAACTTTATTAGTTATGCTGTTGTAAACCAAAAATGTGCTGCCTCCCATGCAATATTGTATTGAGCTCTGGTCATTGTGTCTCAAAAAAGATGATAATATAATTAATCAGCATTCAGAATATAGTTGGGTAGGTTTTTTCGTTGAAACTTGTGTGCTATAAAGTATATTTAAATGTCAGTGAAAACTATTTGTGAATGTGGTTCAATATCAGCAAATAGTTTCAGTGAAATAATGAAAAATATCGTGTTTTTTATCATTTGGAAAACAACATTTTGATCTTTTTTTTGGAGGCACCAGATTAAATCATTTTGATCATGTCAGTACAGCCATGTACTTTTATGCCACATGAGGGTTTTATTTTTTTTGCACTTTAAAACGCACACAAAAAAATCTACCTGGCTGCCTATGACAGCACAACATATACCAGATGGGGAGACTCAAGAGGTGGAGGAGGGTGGCACGCAGATTGGTAGCAGGTCTTGAGATTGCTGAACAATCCAAATTTCCTTCCAGGCTATACCCACATTTATAGATGGCTGGTTCTAATATTCTAACAAATGATCTTTGATTGGTTATGTTAAAATGTTTGTGTTTGTTTCACTGAAACTCTTGGAATTGGATTGCACTAGATCTCTTGTGGACTTGGAAGATGTCAGTTAGTTGGGATTTATATCCTTGGGAAAGTGAAAAGGAGGGTTTTCACTAGTCATTTTTTTAACCTTAGTTTATGGTCTTTGACAATACTGTTCTGCTTTTACAAATTATCTAAGCATCTTAGCAAAAATAGATATTCAGCAAAAGCTCTGTTATCTGGCCCCCATGGGGAATGGGGGGTGCTGGATAACCAAATATGCTTGAGAGGCATATTTGCTGGGGCCGCTACCTCATCCAGTGCATCAGTGTGCTGGGGGACAGGCACCATGCCACCCCTCCTGCCCTTCCTCTGGCGTCAGTATGATGGGGGCAAAGAGAGGGGTGCCAGGCAGGCTGCTTTGCCCCAGGCCATGGCCTGAAGTGAGACTCAATAAAACTGGAAGTGGGACTTGCAGTTTCGTCTTTGCTGCATTGACCAGCATGCTGGTTAATAAAGCATGCCAGTTAATGAAGTGCTGGTTGCCTCGGACAGCTGACCGGTCAGAGCCGACCAAGGGAAGCGGTGGTTAATTAAACGGATGTTGGGCGGGCTGGCGGATGGAGAGGCGGAACAGCGTATTGGGCTTAAAATAGATTTTACTTATGCTGCTGGTGGCCGTGACGCAGGCTGTATGCTCACTTACGTAGTTACAATTTGGGTTACTGCATCTGAGCGTACAGACGAAAGCACACGGGAAAGGGGTACGTTGGGAGGTTGCTGACGGAGAGCCAACCATCAGTGTGTGATTAGTCCGCCAAAGTCACCCTGCCACATGCTCAGAGCTCTTCACGGCATGCTCAAAGCTCTGCGAAGTCTTTCCTGCAACGTGGTCAGAGTTCGCTCTGCTCCGATTTGGGCGGAAACTGCGCAGACCTTTAGAGTAGCCAATGAAAATTTGCCAAGTAGGAATACTTAATTAGGTGGAACATACCAAATTTAGAACAGTGCCAGTCATACGGAGGGATGGTCTATTGTGTCAGGGACACTCACTTGATTTGGGTTGTGACACTGGTTAACATGGCTTTTACTGTATTATAGCAAAATAGCATATATTTGGTTACATCTATCACTACTATATTTATATCATATAGTGTATTTGGATTATTTAATGTGTGGTCTTCCCTTATAATGTCTCCTTTCAGGCCTTGTGCTTTATTTAATAATATCTCATTACTGGCTTAGTTGATGGCATCCTTATATTTGCTGACCAAGTTAGTTGTTACATCTCCAAAGGTTCATGCTGTATTCACTCAGAAACAAGCTTTGAGTCTTCTACTTAGCTACACTTCTTCAGTTTGGGCTAGGCCCCTTAAAATGGCCAAGGCTGGCAACAAATCTTGTTGCTAGGGAATATACTTGAAAAGGGAGTATCTTGGTTCCCCAGTCTTTTCTGAGCCAGTAAAGGAGGGTTTCTGAATATAGAGGTTTGGATCCAAAGACTCTGATTTTTGTGAAAGTGGAACAATTTCAATGGGAAAGATTGAGTAAGGTTAGTCTAATAAAATCCTGTAGTTTGGTGGTTTGGATACTCTCCTTAAGGTGGAAGACCCCCAAGTTTAAGGTCCTCCTCTGAGGTAGGAATAAAGTGCATTTGACCCTAGGACTGTCCAGGTGAGTATTCCAAACACCAAGCTGTAGCGTAGCTGTAGCTGTAGTAAGACTGTGGTGATACCACCAGCACCACATGTTTGGTTTCCTGAATGGCATGCAAGTCCCTTTTGAATCTAGCTCTTTGTTTCTAGATATTTTTGTTTTTGCTTTAAAAAAAAAAAAAAAAAAGCATTTTAAAAGAATCCAAATGAAAATATTTTAAGTTGAACAAAATAAATTTCATTTGATTTGAAATTATTAATTTTGAGAAACCACATAAATCAAGCATTTTAGTTTTGAGTCTACCTGACATTTTTTTTTCCTCACTATTTCAGTTTAGTATTGTTTTGCACAGTCATAGTTTAGAAATGGGTGGCAAAAATTAATTGAAGCATGGAAACAATTTAGCATTTGGAGAAGATGAAGGGATTGGGGTTCTGTAAGAGACAAATAAATTTATGCGAGAGGTACACAAAATATTAAATGCTGCAGTTGGCTGCATGTAAGAAGGCACAGAAGGTAGTCAGTGGACATGGGAAGCCAGTCAGTTGCAAGGAAATTCTAGTGTACATGATGCATGAATAATTTGTGAGACTTGGACAAACACGTGTGTGCGTGCGTGCGCATGTGTGCATTAAGAGTTGATAGGATCCTAGGTTACCTCTGTATGCCAGAATTATATTAATGCTTAAACAAGTTGTAATAACCTTCTGCAAGGAAAAAGGATACAAAGAATGTGTTGACTTTTTGTATTATGTTTAATTACTAGTAATAAAAATGTGCAGCATTTATGCATGTGCTCCAGGAATGTGTGTATGTGTTCGGGAAGGGAGAGACTTAGAGTGGCTCTGAGAGCTGCTCTAATTAAAGTGCCTGGAGTGTCATGTATCAGCATCCCCACACTGAAAAGTGGAGGTGGGGGTGATGTAACTAAAGTTGATGAGCTCGATTAATCAAGTCTGTTCTAACGCATTGTAATTACAACATGTCAGAGCAGCCTTGCTGCACACCTATAGGCGTCCATGAAGTCCAGTCATGTCTGTGAAATAAGACACTACCTCTGACCCAACATGCTTGTAGTTAAGGCCACAGACCTGCAGTGAGCCTTCATGTGAACCCAGTGCACCCAGGCTGAGTTCATTATAGGAATATAACCTTATTCTGTCAAGTTCATATTTCACATTCAGTTTTTTTTGAAGGATCAAGACTATTTTGCTTTTTCTCTTTGTCATGTAGTTGATGAGAAAAATATTGTGAAAGTTGCTGCTTCAAACTTTCTGTTGCTTTTAAGAAGCATGTGAGAATAGCTCAGAATACCTGTGTTTATTCAGATAGTTCAGGTTTATTCAGAGAAAAGATAACTTCATTGGAAAAAATAAATTATTCTGAATAGATCTGATATTCTTTACTTAAAACGATATATTATTTTAAATGCTATTATTGATAATGTTCTCAAAATCTTAGCCTTCCAAATTAGTAAATGTCAGACACTTAGGAGTGTTGTGTAAAAGTTGGAATCACACTGCCTATGAGAGTCTTTGTTTAGTGTGCCTAGGGATCTAACTGGCATAGTTAAGGTAGTCTTTGGACCTTTGCACTCTGTCCTATCCACTTCCAATTTATGTATTCTAACCATATTTTTCGGGGGATTATTTCTCTTGCAAAGTAACTAGATCAATAAGATAAGATACTGACATTCAAAAAGCCTGAGGCAAAATTGATATAAGTTATGAGGTTTTCTGTAAGCAGCATAGTTTAGATTAATAGCAAACAACACACATTCACCCTTTGGTGGGTGGGCCAAACCTTAGACAGGGTTCCACCACTTTTAAACCAGTCTGTGTGCACTGAACTTGTGTTATAGATATAGACTGGTTTTCTGTGCCGAATTTCTGTTCTGCTTTGGTTATAGACTGGTTTTCAGTCACTTACACTGGTAAAAGTACAATGTCTGTATGTGGCTTAAGTGTCCAGCTATGGAAAATAGATAATTGTACTGAACACGAAGGTACTTCTTCAGCTTTTTGAATTACTGAATTTTTTTCTATGCCAAACAGTAATTTCTACAATTAATTTAGTAGAAATGTATATTTTCAATGTTATTAGGAGAAAGCTCAAGAGTTATTTATGATGATATAATGATAAAACACGTATGCACAGTATGACTATTTTTGGATCATACATTTAAGTTAACCATAACTTTCTCATTCCAGACTTTTTATTGCTTAATTGCAATATTCACTATTGGCCATTGTAGCCTTAAATGTGTGATTTGTACAAGTGTGCTCATGTATTTTATAATTTAAAAATATATTCCCCAAAATGTCAAGCTGTCTCGATTTGCTCATGGTAGAGACTGACTAACTTCCCTGGACCAATACTATTTTGGAGACTGAGCTAATAAATCTTTGTGAACTACATACAATTATTTAAGTTTGTTCCGGGTATGGAAGATTTTGAAACGATCTAGAGTTGTACAAGAGATTGGGCATCATGGTGGAAGTTTAATTTAAGCTAAATGTAAGGTACTGTAGAGTGGTACAAATGATTTACGCTTGTTGTAGCCACATAGCTTTCTGAAGAAGAGAACACTGTCTCTATGCCACAGTTGTATACATTCTGTAAAATAAGTATCAGTGACTTTGATCTGTAATAGGCTCTTCACTCCTCCTCGAGGTAGCTGGCTTTAGAGGAGTCATTTTGTTCCCAAAGAATGTTACCATGACATACTGCAAGTTATATATCTAAATTAATGATTATTTTGTGGGCCCTGGGGGGTTAAGAACAAAAAAAATCACAAAACAACATTTAGATAGTAGTTAATGAAAATAACGCATTAAATGTTGATATTTTAGACTATTATAAACCATCAGTTAGTGCTATGCTTAGATAACCTTACCATAGGAAACAGCAGTGATGGTTAGAAGTATTATTAAACTTCCAAGAGGTTAAATTATGTAGCTAAAAGGGATAAAACATAAGTAATTTAATAAAACCCCCCAAATTATGAATTAAAAAAATAATGTTCTTCCTTTTTACTTTTGTATCATGAGAATATGTAAGCATTTGATGATGAAAAAGTATAATATATCTACAGTTACTAAAAAGCCTAAAATTAATGGAGGTAGGTGAAGTCTGTTCTAATATTTAAGAGTGCCAGTAAATTTTATGTTCATTAAAATTGTAACTGTTCCATAAAATGTCATGAAAACTTGCAATTTCCATTTTTTTAAACAATTAGTATCTTTTTCCTGCTTCAAATGTGCAATATTGCACAACCATTTAGTTTGAGCTTTCACATTTTCTGAAATGTTGGGTATTAACTTTTGGCCAGAAGTTGGAATTTTGAAATGGACTGATCTAGGTTGTTTGATTCCCATATCTTATTATACTGCAATAAAATGTACTTTTTATATTTATGGCATCTCTGAGAAATTAAGTCACACTTCAAATGTTTTTCTAATCTGAAAAATGCTTATGTAAAAATGGCATCCTCTTAGTCAAAAGGATCTGCTTCCTGTGCATATTCATTTTCATTTGTAGTTGCTTTTACTGGTTAAAATATGTTTTCATTACTATTTTACTCCTGTTAGCACTACTGAACAAACACAGATACTGGTGACTGAGCTAGATTCTATTCCATCTTGGGTACCCTTAACGGAATTGTTAACCACTTTCTGATTCTAAGATTTTTGTTTTTAGTGATTCATGAAACAGAACGAGGTCAGATCTCAGGCTAAATTTGTAGGCCTCACAGAAAGCATTGTAAATTGAACTGGTTTAATCTGAGAGCTATTGGGATGATGATGTGGAATTGTATTCTCGTTTACTCTTCAGAGTAGATTGATATTTCAGCGTTCTGCTAAGAGGTGTAGTGGTTGTAGTTCACGTTGTAGTAGCACCTCAAAAACACAAATAAGAATTGGACCTCGTCATGCTATGTACTAAACAAATAGGTAATAAGAGATGGGCCTTTCCGTAAAGAATTTAGAGTAGACAAGACGGATGGAAACAAGAGTATTGAAGTGATATGCCCTATATCTGATAACATATCAGTGACAGAAGTGGTAATAGAGCCCAGTTCATAGGAGTACCACTCTATTGCGCTAAAAAGATCTTTTCGACAGAAATATATAGATTTTACTAGGAACCCAGTTATTCATTTATTACTACTTCTTGTTAATTTTATTTCCTATTAATATGCTAAGTGCATTGATTCCTTTAAGCCTACTGTATTTTGTTGCATGCACATACTCCCTTACAAAAAACCCCCCACCTTGTTGTTGGAAAGCAGAATGTAGAGAAAAAGATTTTTTTTCCAGTCATGGACACATTGTTTCCAAGAAAATTTACTCTCATGTAAGTCTAGGCCCCAGCCCTTTGCTAGGTCGGTAGCAAGACTCTTTTTTACTGTAAATAGTTCTCTAAGTAAGTTCCTGTAAATAATAAAGTGTTGTTTCTACACCTCAAGCCTCATCAAGATACTCCAGTGGTAACAATTCACTTGCCTTCTTACCTGCAAGCTACAGTACTTAGGCTATGAGAGGGATAACACTGGACTCCTTCCTTGAGCTTGCAGGATCACAGAGAGGATTCAGCCATCTGGCAGCAAGCAGACACTGTGCTCTAATAGTGCCAATTGCCCCTGCTTCTCTTCCAGTAAAATAAATAAATAAATAAAAAATAAAAAAATCAATCCATCATCTTATGACATGTGCATCAATTTCAGAGGGCTAATTTTTTTGGGAGAAAGCTGCATTGCCTATGAGAGTAAATATGGTATCTGAATTCAAACTTCCTTTTCCTGACATACTTTCTCCTTTTCTCCCAGTCCTCATCTGTAAACAGAAACAAAATGAACAGGTCCTTCTTGTGCTACCTTTTTTCTTCTAAATTTATCTCCTTCCTGTATGTGTCTTTTTATAACCCCCTTCCATGCTTCTTGTTTTACACCAAAACCCCAGTCACAAGTCTTCCACAAACCAAACACCAGTGCTAGTTTTATTCTACAAACAATCTTGACATTCTGTCACCTTAAAAATGACTCAATACATTTGAAAATGAGCAGTCAAATGGAAAACTACAGTAGTGTCTCACAAGTGACTTCAGCAGTTTTCTACAATGTATTTGACTACTTTACTTCATGATGGTAACCATTCACAATCCATGGATAGGCTCTCGGTATTCTATGAGAGTTTCTAGTGTAGAAAAGGACCTGGGGGTTACAGTGGATAATGAGCTGAACATGAGCCGGCAGTGTGCCCTTGTTGCCAAGAAGGCTAATGACATATTGGGCTGCATTGGTAGGTGTGTTGTCAGTACTTCAAGAGAAGCGATTCTTCCCCTCTGTTCAGCACTGGTGAGGCCGCATCTGGAGTGCTGCATTCAGTTTTGGGACCCCCACTGCAGAAAGGATGTGGACAAATTGGAGAGAGTCAAGCGGAGGGCAACAACAATGGTGACGGGGCTGGAGCACATGATTTATGAGGAAAGACTGAAGGATTTGGGCGTATTTTTAGTCTAGAGAATAGGAGATGGGATTTAATAGCAGTCTTCAACTACCTTAACTGGGGTTTGAAAGAGGATGGGGCTAGACTATTCTCAGTGGTGGCAAATGACTACAAGGAGCAATGGTGTCAAGTTGCAGTAAAGGAAGTTTAGGTTAGATATTAGGAAGAATTTTCTCACTAGGAGGGTAGTATAATACTGGAACAGGTTAGCTAGAGAGGTGGTGGAAGCTCCATCCTTGCAGGTTTTCAAAACCCAGCTAGACAAAACTTTAGCTGGAATGATTTAGTAGGGGATGGTCTTGCTTTCAGTGAGGTGTTGGACTAGATAACCTGAGTTCCTTTCCAACCCTAACTTCATGATTTTATATGGTTGTGGGCCTTTTTTCTTTGTTTATACTTCAGCATGGATACAGCAGTGCTTGCTGCTGCTTAGCACAGTGCACTATTCTACTGAAATGCAAACAGTTATATTTGGACAGTTCAGTCTTGACATTCGGTTTTGTTAATGAGGTAATGGGCTACTAAAACATGAGTCCAGTCAGAGAAACATACAAGCGCATAACAAATTTTTCATATTGCATATCAAAGGAGAATATTCTAAAGAACTACAGAAAAAAGTAACCTTCTGAAGCATATATAAATTACCTAAGTAATGATGTAAAACATATTTTTATTTGCTTAAGAGGCTTCAGCATTTAGTCCAGGTTAAAGGAACTACTTTGCTAGGTCACTGTGCTTTGATTCAGTTCATTGGAAAATCATTTATTTGCATTTTCATGTAACCTGCAAATATTGTTATAGCTTTTTGTTGATCACATTACTTATTACCACAGTAGTATCCAGATGCCTCACTTAGTACTGTAGGCTCATTGTTTCAAGTGATAACAATGACCACTGTCCAATAGTCTTTACTTCTGATTTAAAAAACTAAAACAAGTACATTAGCCCTGGTATGAAATTTCAGTCTTTTAAATCATGGGATGCATCAAGAATTCAGAATTGTGTGTTTTGTGTAATAAGAACATCTTCACAGACTTCAGGAGGACTTATTGAATCTCTGCACTAAAACACTGTGTGGGCTTCAGAAAGGAAGTGGCTTATTTCACAGAAAAATGTGTCATCAGCAGTGAAAAGCTTTTTATCATGTTCTGAGATACCTTTCAAGATTCTCCTCATATAGCCTACACCTACACTGGAAAAAGTGACACTCCAGCCTTTTTTCTGAGATTAGAAGTCTCATTTCTTAGGCTTTTACCACTAGGACAGCTTACTCTTCAAACAAGGAAAATAAGTCAATACAAAATAGGTCATTACTCTTACATTTAGCTGCAATACACATGAATGCTGTGGATTTAATTTGGAAACTAAGGGAACCTGAATAAAGCTCAAATTGGCAGTACTCTGTTAGAACTCTAGGATTCCACAGGAATAAAAAACATTCGATAACATTGGAGATTATCTGTTCTTGCTTACCAGGTATTCTAAGATGGAGAAATCATGCTCCAGCAAAGATTAGTGTGTGGATCAGCTGGTTTTCCATGTGTTTCTGAACAATATTTTGATTTTACTCCAATGCTGAAGCTAAGGTTCAATCCAATCTCTAAACTGAGGTTCCTGATACTTTAAAGCAGCTTGCCAATACAATTAAAGACATTTAAAAAAAATTGCTTTGAGGGTTCTTTTTTCACAGTATTACAGTCTTCAGTCTCAGTTCTTTGGAGGAAGAGCAATATTTTTCTTTTATACTCATAGCTTTTGATTGCAAGATTCTTCTCTGTCTCAATGAATGGACATTCTTATGTTGTCACGTGATGATTCTGTATGGCAGATAGGTCTAATTGTCATGATCACCAGTTGGTATTTGAGAATAGTTTTCCTTTGCTTTTAAGTCAGGTATAATATGCATCCCAATTTGGTGTTAGAAAGGGGAGCTTGCGCTGTTTTTCTCCCTGCTTTTTCTTCTGGTGTATTAATTGAGAGCATCTAAGAAGGCTGATAATCTAGCACTGTTTACCCAGTAATAAATTCTCATTGTCACAACTTCCTAGGAAGCGTAGTATTTTTAAAGATTATTTTGTTGTTGTTGTTGCAATAGGTATGACTTTTTTTTGTGCCATTTGAGTGAATCCAGTGCTTGGGAGATCAGTTGACCTTTTTCAGAGTAGTAATATTAAAATTTTGAATGGTGAACAGGGTTTCTTGCTAGCTAATTAAAGCAGTACATTTTGTATTGTGTAGAATTACTTTGAGTTTCAGCAGAAATTAACAGGTAGGATACTTCCGTAGCGCTTTTGAGCCAATAGTATTTCAAACCTCTGCACAAATTCTTCACAACTGAACCTACGTTTTGAGCACTATTGCAGCAAAAAAAAAATTAAACAGAAAATTTCTCATTGCTACAAGGGCTTGTGGAATAGGACATTATTTCTGTAATTAAGACTGTAAAAAGACTGACCATTAAATAGCTGATGTTGCCCTTTGTTTCCCAATATGTCTCTGGGAAGAGTCTTTTACATTTCAAGTTCCATGTACCTGTGGTCTGTGGGGAAGGATGTTTCCAAATTAAATTCCATATTAAAGTGAAATGGATAATACACTTATGAACTACTGAAAGTAACCAACTCATTAATGAAGAAGAAAACCAGAAAACCCAAAACAAACCTTCACCAAACCACTTTTTTGTGTCTAGACTTAAAGACTGACAGCTTGACACGGAGAGTTTAGATTTCTTTATGTAACAGATTTTTCTTTTCTAATACTAAATTGTACAATTTACAAATAAATAAAAGTCCCCAGTCTCAAATGCAGTTAACCTTATCAAGCCAGTTAAAAGAAATTTAAACTTTCCGGAGTCCAAACACCTGAAGATCCTTACTAGTTTTTGGAAAGTCTTGTGGCCTGAAAGTATTATTTTAACATCCATAATGATTTTATTGCTCTATAGTGTCATAGTTTATGGGTTTCAGAATCTCAGATGGTTCATGAAGCATTCAAAGCTCTTAGAGAACTCCAGTTCCCAGGTGTCACTCATAACTTTAGCATGGCTATGTACACAGGGTTAATTCACATTAGTATTTCAAAAAGCTAAATGGGTACCTTCCAGCTTCAGAAATCAGTAAGTATTAGAGCACATACATCTTCAAAAAATCCCAATTTAAGATGAACTTAATAAAGGTTGTAAGCACATCAGTTACGTATGGGAAAGAAACCCTGGAAGAACGTTATAGCTTACAGAAAAACGTACCAACCCGGGAAATTCAAAATTAAGTTACTTTAAGGCCCCCCCCCACCCCCCGCCACCCCCAAATCCTTGAAGGAAAATACAAAAATGCAAACTCAAATTGCTGCAGATTTTTTTATTTTTATACTAGTGAGGTGTACTAGGTGTCTTACAACATAGAAAGAAAGACATAGACTTTTCCTTGAAGGTATGTACTTCTTCAGTCATATATATGACCTTTTCTATGCACTTTTATCTCTGTATACTCCTACAAAATTGCAAGACGCCTGCTTGTTCATTGTCATAGAAAGCATTTATGTAGTTTATTTTCCCATATGTGACATAATAACATAAACACTACCCACCATTACATGTATGCTTACTCCTACACCAAAGAAGATGTTCCAATTCACTCTCAGATACCACATTTTGTACTCTGCTTTCTGATATTGTTCTTCATGAACTAATAGTCCAACAATTTACAATTTATAGTGAGCAGTTTATGGATATTTCTGGTTCTATATTCCTTACCTGTTAAGCTTCTGCTGCTATGTATTTAAAAGAAGTATTTGCTGCTTATAGTTTATAGATTTAAATTTCAGGGTGACTTGCCAAAGTTACGTGCATTTAAGATGTTCTTTGCTGAACAGCCAAGAAAGAAGGAAGTTAAAGTTTCAGGTATTTTTGATACGTAACGTACATGCACATCCATATATCATAATGCATAATGTAGCAGTCAAAGGGAGTAGTTATGGTTATTTTCATTTAGAGGTTAAAGTAGTGCCAACTACTACGTCCATTGGAGTCCCCGCTAATACTTCTTTGTGGTTTTACATTCACATTTTCCTATTTTTAAATGTGTTTCCTCTTGTCTGTTGCTGACCATGTAAATGGAGGAAAATGAGTAAACTCTGTTGTCAACACAAGGGAAATGACGAAACTAACTATAAAGTCCTATTGAATACACGAAGCAAGCTGGAAAATAGAATTATTCTTTCCTATTTAATCTTTGTTATAATCGTCTTAGCCATTGCAGTAGTACTTGTTAAAACATGTATCAAGCAGAAGGGTATGATTTCAATTCCTGTTTGTATGTTGGTATGATTAATTGCTATAATTTTGGGAGGGAGGGGAGAGGGGGTGTTATGCCTAGTGCCTATGGTTGGGGAACTACCAAAATCACAACTGCAGTTTTTGTGGAGACTGAATTTGGTCAGGCTCTGCACTTTTGTGCTCCCTGGAAAGAAAAAACCCAACTTGCCAGCAACCAGAGAAACCCAGCAGTTTTGGAGCATGGTGGGCAGGGTGTAGGTAGGAGTGGGGAAGGAGGGAGAGTAGGGGAAAGCAGAGGGGGAGTTGGGCGGGGCTGCTTGCAGCAGGAGGCATGGAGGTGGGGTGGGGTTGGATAGGGGCAAAGTGTGGGCAGAGCTGGTTGCAGGGTGCAGCAATGCCACAAGGTCTTGATTGCTGGGATGGGGTGGTGCAGGCATGGAGCAGGGTACGGAGTAGCAGCAGTCTGTCTTTGGTCAGCCCAGGGTGTGCGGTGGGTAGGACTTGCTGCATCCCTTTGCATTGCAGTGGGACTAGGGATGGGGTAGAATACCAGTACCTCAGCTCCTGCCTTGCTCCATCCAGGGGCGCAGCTATTGGTAGAGCATAGGGCAGCCAGGGTGGCACAGGAGGAGTCATCCCTGACTGTCAGGGCCTCTGACCTGTGCCAAGTGCAATGCTTGGGTCTAGCAGGGTGTGATGCTGCCAAGTCAAAGGCAGAAGCCAGGTGCCTGTATGCTGCGCAGTACTGCGGGCAGGTGGTCCACCCTGGCTGTGCCGTTTGTTTACTAGGAAGGACACATGGAGGCACCCTCTGGCAGGTGTTCCCTCTTGCTCCTTCTCCCTCCTCTGCCTGCCCCCTTTGTGCTCCAGGACTGCAGAGCTTTTCTGCCTGCTGTAACTTACTTGCTTTCTTTCAGTGAGCCCACTGAAAGCACTGAGCATGCTACTTGGGGCTGGTCCAAAACTGTGGCTTAATTCCACTGATTAAGGCCAGGGAAGCCATTAATCCACACTTAATAACACGTGTGTTAATGTCTTCACTGGGCTTAATTGGAGTAATTAAGCCACAGTTTCGGGCCACGTGACAATCTCAGGGGAAGGGTGGGAGTGCCAGTGCCCCTGGGCCAATCAGAGGTGTTGGGGAGGGCTCACCGTGCTCAGCCTGTGAAAATGGTGGCTGACCCCAGGCTGCTTGTGAAATTGGCTGTCTGTCTCCTCGAGTTTGGTAGACTTAATTATGGTGTTAAGGTTATTATCCCTAAAGTACTGTAACTTTAACACCAGTTCAGATTTTATTTCTGCTTCTGTGACTAGATCCATAACAGGTTACACTTAACTCTCTCTTCAAGGTGGGAGAAGAGGGAAGGAGTTTTTCTATGGCTTTTCAGGAGAAAAGCCAACATGAACAGTGTTTCAGTATTTTAAAAATTTGTAATATTGCCTGTGGTGTGGATTGTGCCTTCATTTAATTTACTGCTTATGAATACAATATGTTTTTTTTTCTGTTGTGAAAGAACCTTTCTTTTTTGGGAGATCACATTCATTCACTTTCCTCCTTAGAGCACAATCTGATGACAGCTTGTTTCTGTATTTGATATTGTGAGATGGTGGGTTCCCAGCTCCTGTGATGTGCTAATCAGGCAACCTGTAGTTTAAGATCTTAGCAGCCTGATGCCACATGTTGATCATTTTAATTTTTTTATCATATTTTTTTACTTCACTCTAGATGTATCCAGGTGAGCGTCTTGTTAGATAATAGTTTTATGGATTCTAGCAGCATTAAATTTGTTGCACAAACATGGCAAACAAAGTGCTGTCCCATTCCGACAGTCTTATTAAAGTTGCCAGGTTGGGTTGTGTGTTACTGTGCCATGTTTTAGTACTTCCATTTGGAAGTACTAAAGCATGGTGCAGTAACCTCCTGTACTGTGCTGTACGTGTGGTGTAGTTATGTTTAGCAGCTACTTTACCGTAGTGGTGTGCTCCAATGGGGGAACATTCTGCTACTGCAAAGTAGCTGCTGGTCATATGTAGACACCTGTGGATGCTATGTCACTGTACTGTCACGTGTAGACGCACCCTAAGTAAGTTTCTTCATGGGCCTTTTTGGGGGTTTCAGAAGGACCTAAGGGGTATTATGAGCGCAGGTCCCTTTTTAAAGGTAAATGGGATTTATATGCCAGAATTCCCTGGAGGCTTTTGAAAACACTCATACTTTCTGTTTTTCAAAACCTTAATGCTATATATATGCAGTACTTATGCATGTTATTTTTTTGTGTATGCCCATTTATTTTTAATACAAAAACAAGTACAGTATATAGTTCACAGGTCAGCGAGAGACATCAGAACTACAAATGGCAAGTTCTTATATCTGTAGAAGCTAAGAGTTAGACCCAACAAAATAATTAGGGGGGGGCGGGGTCCCTGCATACAATATAGGTAGAACTTAAATGCCAAAGTCCAAATGAGTGATGCATAAAATCTTTGCCTAACTGCTTGATAGTCCATAGGTGCTTAAGTTTCTGTCACTCAAGTTATTTAGGTACCTAAAAGTTTGCTGTGTGCACACAGTACTAAAATTTTGGCAAAGGTAAACATTACATACCAGGGCCTGTTTCGGTTTCAGAAATCAGGGCCTTATCCAGTAGGTGTACTTTGAGTATTGCTTACTACGTACTGACAGAGGGGAATGCAGCAAAATGGGCCCACAAAGGGTACCCATTTATATTTAATAGTCTAGGGGCTAGGGCACTTGCCAGTAAGTAAGAGCTTTTGGTTCAGTGTCAAAACGAGAGGGTTCATACAGCTGTCGCTTTCAAGAGGCTACTGTCAGGTTAGAGACAAGACTGCAGTGGGATGCTCCCATCTCCTCCTTTGAAGTCTGTAACAGCATGCAGCTTGTAAAGATTCTTGGGGGTAAGGGGAGAATAAGCATAAGTATCACTCTAGTGATAAGGGTTCTCCCCGAGAGGGAGCAGTTCTAGATTCTGGTATTTGCTCCAAGTATTGCAGATGCATTTTGCATTAGAATCATTGGCTAATATCCCAAGATTAGGCATTAAGCATGTCAAGTTCCAATCCATGAAGATGAATGTTAGAAATTTATTTTAATCCAGTTCTCTAAAGGTGAAATTGTGTCCAGTTTCACTGTATTTGTTCTCACAAAACTGAATATGAAATTTTGCTCATCATGGATGCTTAGAAAACATGAGGTTAGGGCCTGATGGCATGTTGTACTGATGTTAAATAGGGACCTGCCTTTCTCCAGTCTCACTCTATTACTTGTTTTTCTCCTAAAGTTTACTTATTAAATACAATCAGAATCTGAGATTAGATCTTGATTTCTGGTGGTTACTGATAGATATGTTGGCATCCAGGATATATGATATTCTTAGTTTTGTGGTTTTCCCAACAAACTCTGATTCTTCCATACTTTAATTGTAACCGTTTGATGATATGGAACAATACCTGTTCTTTTGTGAGCGCATGTGTTTTTCACGGAATGACTTTGCCTCAATTATACAGTCTACTCTGAGTGTTTGTACAAATAAACAGTTTTAGTTCAAGAAAACTGCCTTCTTAGCTTTTTGAATAACTTTAGGTTTGTCACCATTGTTAGAGATGTGTGAATTTTTCTCTCTGTGCTTTTTTTACTGCTAATATATTGTTTTTAAATACCACAAGAATTGTTGAGAGCAGATAAATTCAGAGTGCATAATCAGCCTACTGCATTGATACAGCTTGGTTTTATGTTTTGCAAGTTAGATTTAAAACAGCTTTAGCAGTTTCACACCTAGATTTCAAAGATCTCTTTTTTTCTGTAAATGTGTTGCCACTAACACATTTAAATGACAAAGAAAGCTAAAGCTCTTCTTTCTTAATATTTTTTGATAGACCCATTCCTTTCCCCCTCTCCTTCTTTTCATCTTGTCTTTATTCAAATGCTTGTGTATGTGCAGGATCCAAGATGGCAAAGATGCAAAAGAACAGAGTTGCAAACTTCACTCGATTTATTTATTTTACCTCAGACATGAACGTGAAGACTTAAACTAGTATAAAAATTATCAAGTGCTGTTTAAGAGCTGTTAACAGGTAACAGAAGCTAATAATGAGCTAAAAGACATTATTCAAAATTGAAGAGAAAAACAACTTGACAATAAATAAATCTCAGATCATTTAAACTGCATTTTTTATCAAGCTGTATGTCAGTCCTCGCCTTGAGGAGCCAGATCTAATCCCCTTTGAGTAAGGCCATCATATCTTTGGGAACTAGCTATCCTAAATGCCCAGTCATTGCAGTCATGTCAGAACATGGTTGGGGCACCATCCTTTTTTCTGTATCAGGGAACAACAAAATTGGCAGTGTTGCGACTTTTCTCCTATTTAAGTGGAAACAATTATTTTATCAGAATAATATTTAGTGGGCAAGATAAAACAGTGATAATTTTTTTCAGCTTGCATCAGTAGTGTTATCATTCAGCCTTACTATTTGTGGGACAGGCTGAGTACAGACATTCAGGGAAGTTATAGGAAGTTTAGATTGAGTTAAAAATAGCCACCCAAGCTAAGGTAAATCAGGATGGAGGGAGCCAACAGGGGAGAGGTTGGGGGTGACAGTGGGTCTGCAAGGATCTTGGCGGGGGGGCAGGTGGGGTCTGCTGGAATTGGGGAGGCAGGTGGGGTCCATTGGAGCAATTGGGGTGATTGCGTGGCAGGTAGCATCCTTGGGAAGATAGGGGGAGCAGGTGGGGTCCATGGGGGTTGGTGGAGTCCAAGAGTGTTTGGTGGGATAAGGAGGGCTTGTGGGATCTGCATGTAGGCTGAAGGGGATGGGACACCGGGGCTATTTTTTAGCTTCTTCCTTCCCTTCCCCAGGTGAAACTGTCCCCCATCCCTCCCACCTCTTCCCGGGGACTGAGGACTTCAGTGTCCGGCATTGGTGAATGCTGATAAAACAGGCACCTGGACTGGCTTGTGGAATGGGGGCTTTGGGGCACGGCAGGACTAGCTGGTCTGCTGGGTGGGTGGGGAGTCAAGGGGTTGGGGGGCAGTAGGAAAAGCTCAGCCCTGGCCCAAGGCCCCTGGGGCTGGGCCCAGCGGCTGAGCTTTCCCAGTCCTGGAGCTGTGTAGTTCAGAAAAACTGGTTAGTCTAAAAATAGCCAACCTGATCCAAATTAGATTACCTCTGAGGTAGGGTTAACTTGGATCCAGTCAGCCATTTGAAAACCCCCCCCCCCAAAAAAGGTGGTGTGTTTTTTTTTGTGTTTTTTTTACCAATCTAACCTTCCTGGAACTTTTGTACAGTTCACACTTAGATGGACCTAACATGGGATCTAATTGTAAGGTCCACACTTGGGTGAACTAAATTAAATCAGGTGGCCATTTTTAACATGATCTAATCATCCCCCTTTCCCTTGTCCTCCTCCCCTGAACATCTGTATGTGCCCATGGTAAATTACTGGCTCCCTTTTAGTAGATCACTGAACAGTTGGGGCAAATGCTCCTTTTCTTCGTTACTGTGTCTATATTTCTGAAGCAGTTTGCAACATTTGATTATTGCATTGTGAAGGTCTAAGAGTTTGTGCTTTTGGCATTTCATATTAAGGAATGTTTTGTGTTACCAGCATGGGACTTGGAACTATTGCACATTTAAACATTTTTGAAAAACAAAGGTAGTATAAGATACAGCAGAATAAGTGACAAATTACAAACAAATCAAAGGATTTTGAATTAATCATGTAAATAAATACATGTTGACATGACATTTTCAGTATAAACATATTAGCATAAGGAATATAAATCATTAAACAAATTCCTTTAGTTATGCAATGATTATTTATTGGAGTTGGACATCTCTGCAAAATACCTAAGTTGATGGGACTGTGTAATAAAGATGACTGAGAAAGTACTTTAGATATATCATGGCCATATTTTGGAGTCAAACGTGCCCAAATAGACTGGACTTAGATGATGGCTATCAATTAGCAAAACTTCTTTAGTGTCAAGCCTTTTGTTTAGTTACATAAATAATACGTGTTTAAATTTTTGTCCCTCATTTATATTTTTTTAACTTTGTAATTGCATAGATACAATTGAGTATGAAGTAGTGAAAGTTTTTACAATTAAGCAATAAATTATTGAAAAATGGGGTTTATAGTGGACAGTGTCAAAAGACTTGGGTTTCATGGGATAATACACTGCTTCTGATACTTAAATCCATCACAAAACAATTAGTGGAAAAAACATTCTGTGTATGGATGAAATCTTCTGTCTGATCATTTTAAATATAGCAGTATCGTTCAGTTAACAAATAATTTGCTAAGCAAGATTTTTAGATTGTATAGTTGTATATCTGTTTGCGTTTTAGGTTTAATTCTAGCAAAACTACTATAAAAGGTGTATGTATTCTCAGCAAATTTCATTTTGAACAGATTTTGTGTGAAATGTTTAACTTGACCTAATTTATATGTGCAAAGGAGAACAATGCATCTTTAATTTTCCTTCATTTCCCTTGTTTGCCCTTTCTTACCATAATAGCCTTTCTTTTTTGAAGACTAAGAATGCTAAAAATCTAACTGCATTTAAGTATTTTAAGTTTCTTTGACACTTTTCAAGGTACGTGTGTAGAATTAGGTATATGAAATACATTTTTAACTGTTCAATTTAATAATGTTAATTTTCATTTCTGTTTGCATACCCTGTGCCACCCCCCCCCCCCACAAGGAAGACCATGTACCTTATTTGGGGACGAGAGAACAAAAAATAGTTTTTTTCCAGTCTTGCCTGCCCTAGGATGGGCTCACTGTGGTTGAATGCTCAGTGCACGGAGTAGGGACAGAAACATCACTCCCTTTTCCTTTGCTGCTTGGCCAAAAACTAGAGGTTTAACTCTCTTGCAGCCACTGCTGAATTGTCATCAGCTTTTGGATGCTCAACCAGAAGCTGCTGCTAGTTTGGCAGTGGCTGTCAGAGTGGTAACAATTTAGGGTAGAGCTGCAGAGGGAGGGTGAGTGATATATAGAGGAGTGGGCCATGCCCCTGCTTCATGTGAATGGCAGCTGAGCCCAGTCCCCTATAGCCATTTCAACACCTGCACATCTCAATTCTGCCATGGCAATACTACAGGAATTGTTGAGAGCAGATAAAGACATGCATCCCAATTTAATGAACAGCCTTTATTCCTTGGGTCACTTGAGACAGGCACCCCAATTTGGAATGGTTAATTTTTTTTAAAAAAGGTGTGAGAGTATACATTGGCGTATTACATGCATACATTTTTTAAAATGGTTCCACAATATTTTGCTATTGAAACAGCCAAAGTCGGTTTGGAATAGGACTGGGGACCCAGAACAGCTGGAGGCTGGGAGGTCTAATCCTAGCCTCCACTCATGCTCCGTGTTCATTGTTTGATGAGATACTTGTTTCATGTATTTTTATTCTGTTTTTGTTCTTACGTGGCTGCCATCTCTGTGGTACCCAATCTAAAAAGAGATGATGTAATATGGTAATACCCACTCGTCTACCTTGGAGTTATGAGGAATTGTTTATCTGTATTAAGTTCTAAGTTCAAAACGAGTTATATTCCTGTTGCTGATCAGATATCAGGATGTAACTTTTGCAAGAAGTTTCACAGAAATTTAGTTACAATAGTTAAATTACTAGCTCATAGAAACAAAACATTAATTGGAAAAAATATTTTTATAAACACGCATACAAGTCTTTGTATAGATTGGGTAACTATTCTTTAAAAGAAGAAATGAACCTTATTTTTATATTCATTTTTATGCTTTCTGCTCATTTTCTGTGCTTGAGGATTTGTGTAAGAAATTTATTTTGTTCTTTATATTGAACTGCTGTAAATTGTGAGAATATTGCATCTATTTTGAATAACTCTGCACTTCCCTCATAACTTGGGAAGCATACTTGTAGGTGTTGTAAAATACTAAAGTCTCTTTTCTTTTGCTCTCCCTTTGTCTTGGTAGTTTCCTGCCATCTAGCTCATAAAGATATCTTTATGCTATTTACATTTAAATGACAGGTCCCACTTACATCATGGTAGTTTTTGTAAAGTAGATGACCTTTAAGAAACTGTCATTGTGTTTCACCTTTTTTCTCTCCTACATTTCATCTGCCTTTCCATCTTCTTTTTCTAGTTTCATGAATACTACCCATTGTTAATTTATTTATTTTTTTGATCTGATAATGTTTGCCAGCATTATTTTAAATCATCCCATGGCCATCAAATATGCACATTAACCACTTTGCATTTAACTTTGCATTTAGCAACCAAATGCTTGGGAAGAAAACTTGTCTGATTTGTCTAGTCAACTCTCATCCGGTATATTTTTGACAGATTTCAGTTTGGATTTTCTTTAGCTATAGAAGCAAAGGTGCTTTTTACTTTGTTCTAAGTGGCTTTGTGCTGGTGTTCACTTTCTCCTACTTTTAAATAATTATCTGAGTGTAGTTTTCAACGTTGTAGCACTTTCATCTCTAGAGCTGTAAATGTTTGTTTATTTGTTAGATTTTTGCATTGACCTTCCCAACAAAAACTCAAGACAGCGTCTGGTAAGAGGCAGGAATGGCACATAAAAAGCAAATAAAACAGAATAACAAAAGCTCCTTAAACAATATCCTAGCTATAGGCAACTGGTGATGGGGGGCATGTGTGCCCCTGAAAGGGCTGTCCTCACCGTCAATGGCTTCTTTGGGTGCTTGCCAGTCCTGCTGGTAATGCTGGCTTCTACGGATGCCCTCCCAGACTCAGGAGGCACCAGTCACCCATGATCCCAGCCTAGCTTGGCTTGTTAAATACCTGCCTAAATAAGAAGGTCTTATAACGTTTCCAGAAGATGTACAAGCTCAGGTTCTAGCATGCCTCAATGGGGAGGGAGTTGGAAAGCTGAGGAGCAACTGCTGAGAATAATCTCCCATGTGTTTTTGCCAAGTAACTGGTATACTGATGGTACTGGTAGAAGGCTGTTCTCAGCTGATCTTGGGGATATTAGTGGGACATTAGGAAGAAGACAGATGTTTAGTTGCATAGGGGCCACATCATATAGTGCTTTACGGATGAAAACCAGCTCTGTGAATTAGGCCTGGAAAGTTATTGGTAGTCGGTGCAGATTGGAGTTCTGGAGTCATACCCTCCTATGATCAACCCCCTTGTGAACGAAGGAAGGTAAGGTACAATACGCTGCAATAGGCTAATCTATTTTTCATTCTCTCTTTATACAGTTCTTTTCCTATTTCTGCAATTGCTATTTTGCATTTTGTGATATGACCCTCCACTTCATCCTCGGCTGGTGTACTGCTTCTACTCTTACCGTATTTCTTGGGTGGAATTGATTGGGATTTTTTTTACAGTGTGTTTCAGTGTAAAACACCAGTTTGCTAATACACAGACTTTTCATTAAAGCATGAGTTTTGATGAAACTTCGGCGGATTTCTCAGATTCAGTGTAGAATTTCTATAAAAAACTAGAGAGACAGAAACCCAAGATTAACCAGTAGTCCAATGTTGGGGCCTTCACTGATATGTGAAAGATGCAGGTTTGGGTCCCTGTTTTAAAGCAGCAAGGATTCAAACCTGGGTCTCCTACAACTCGGAAAGGGGGAACATACATGTTTCTTGCTAATATGGAAAAACTATGAATGTGAATTTTGTCATGATGTGGAATTCTGGTCACCCCTATTCTACAGGTTCAGTTTTTATGGCTAAGGAAATCCTTATGCTTACCTTTATTTCCTCCCATGCTCAGTATTGCAACTCTTTTCTGTTTTTGCGAAGTAATTTGGAAGGGGTTAAAAATCATGCAAAGCTGTACCTTACATTGAGAAAATATTACCCACTTCTTCCCCAAACTGGCCAGCTCTATGATCCAGTCAGGGTCCAGGGTGGTTGTAATATCATTGGTAGAATGCATGCTGATGGATAAACAGAGTTGAAGATTTGTGACTTCAAAGGATCTTAAGGAATTGAGGTATGGTTTAAACTGCTTGATGTATGCTGATGGCTGTCCCCAGATTAGGAGTCAACAAACCCAATTTTTCTGGACTTATAGGTTTTGAGCCAGTTTTATACTGAATATTTATTTTTGTTTTATCTCTTTGGGATATTATCAAATAATTCTAGTAACTATTTGCGCTTTTACCAGTTTGAAATGCTACTTCCTTGTTACATTTCTGGGGATATTTATTGAATAAATTTAGTTGAACAACAGGTTTGGGGAATTTTTCTTCAGTTAGTGAACAGCTTTTATTCCTATGCTTTTTTAGTTATCTATCCTTACATTTTAAATTTATTATAGTAATTTGACATTCCTTTTTTAGGACCCTGCTGAAAGTGATCTTGGCAAGTTTAGTTCAATGATTGGATCAGGAAAGCTTTTTTTTATAGCAATTTTGCACATTTAGGTTCTACTGTAATATACTCAAGTAGTTTATATCCATAAAACACTAACATTTTCATTTCTAAATTAACTTATCACCACACAGGTTGATAGCACCATCCTCTGGCTCTGTAATGTTAGTTATATATTCAATTTCAAAGTACTTGCTATGTTATTTTTGGAAATGTGATTACATTTAATTGCAATAGAATGTACCTGCTTTGTACACATTGTACTTTCAGTTTACTCATTTTGGACCATAGTCTCAACAGAAATTCTATTGATTTGCATGGACTATGTACATTCCTTTCAATTTGGGTTACTGGTTAATGGATATACCTTTTTAGGGTGATCCTACATATAGTGCTGACTCTGCTCTTTACATGACCATTTATGGTCAGGAAGTCACACTTCAGAAATGTGAGGCCAACTTTTTTCTAAATCTCAATGAAAGACATCTCACAGTCATTTAAGTAAAATTCGTTGAATTAGAAAACACCACTAACGACTCGTGGTTGTATGTCTGTGAGAGAATCAGATGTGGTAGTGTCCTATTATAGAACTGTACTGTTCATGTCTAGTGCACAAATGATTTCTTAGAATAAACATGAATTGAGATTTTAAAATGCAGGTAGCTACAGGTAGAGAAAAGCCCATTGTTTATTACCAAATGGGATAGCAAAAGTATGTACCCCACAAATCACAACTTTCAATAAGTACAGAATTAGTTCTATTGCTGGCTAATTTTGTTAGAAATCAGCTTTTGTCCACTGACTGCAGAGATTTGGCACCTGGAACACCAATGGGACTTTCTTGTCTGAAAACTGACAAGTGAAAAAATGACTTTCTTTAATTGATGCACATTACTACTGGACCTTTAAGATTTTCCATAGCACATATACCAGATAAGACAATGGATATCTATGGAGATGCTAGGTGCGGCTGGTGAACTCAGACTGGTGGGGTAGTGGAGCGTCCCGTGGGAGTGTGGGGGAGCTGGGGGTTTGCAGCCAGCTGGGAGCGATGGGGTTTGCTGCTGGCTGGCTCTCCCGGCTGGCTGCACCCCCCACTCCAGTCGTGTAGGATGCTTCACTAGTCTGAGTTCACCAGCCATGCCTGGGAAATACTTTTTAAAAAAAAAAATCACCATTCGTTTGTCTCTTTCCAATGAACGGCGTTGTTCTTGAGCTCTAGAATGCTGGTTTTATGAACCTGGAACTTGAACCTACCAGTATACCCTTCTTGCTTTCTTTTATTGACATATACTACATTAACTGAGAATGAGAAGTCATCTACTTCACTTGGAGCTTCCAGCTATAGGGATGCTCTGTATATAGGTGGTCACTAATTTGGTTTCTTCATTTTCTTGTTTTACATAAGACCCAAAGCTATCGTTTACATGAGTGTTCAATGCTCGCAGCTGCATCTAGAATTATTAAAAACTGCTTTAAAGAAAAAAAGTGCTGGACCTTCTATAAAGTTTCTAAAAAATGGAATCCCAGGTGTCTCAAATTGGACATCTAAAAATATTGGATGCTTTTGATTAATTTCTTTGTGCATTTGTTTTCTATCTGTAAACTTTGGAGGAAGATGACTCCTTTATTTGTCATGTGGAAAAAAAATCTTTATTGAGTCCTTAGAGATAGTGATAGGTAGGGGTAGATCGAGAGCTGGTGCAGATTCATCCCCTTTTCCCCATTGTGCAGTGGGAGCAGTAACCAGTGATTTTTTTTTTTTTCAGTCTCTAAAAAAGTAAGGATTCCCCAACATCCCAGCTGTAGCCATCCCTACTTCCCATCCCTCCTCAGCAGCACCTCTCTGATCTGAACCCTCTGCCTCCCCTCCCAGAACAGGCAGAGACATCAACAGCTGGGGGAGGGGGAGAGTGAAGGGAGGGAAGAGATAGGGGTAGGGGGTTTTGTTGTTGAGAATGAAAAGGAAGAGTACAGGTGCTGAGAGGAGGGGCAGGACTCTCACATAGTTATGTGTTTAAAAAAAAGTTCCTGCTGCTGCTCTTGGGGCAGTCTTCCAGCCCCTGGTTGGGAGAGGGGTGGAACTGGGAGTTTGGGGCACAGCCACCTCTGCATCATTGATTCATAAAATCCTGGATATGCCTCTGGTGATGGGAACTAGAGTAAAGCTCCTGAGGAATCAATTATTCTGTCCCCAGAAGGATTTGAATAGACTATAGCAATTAAGGCACGGGGTAGCACAATGTGAGCATAATCCATTCTCTGTACGAAAGGCGCTCACCCTTTTCAGCCTCAAGGCACCCCTTGAAAAATGCCAGCTCATAATTTTACTCATTTTTTTTTTACTTTGAATAATAGAGCAATTCTTCCATTGCAAAGAACTTAGCACCATGAATTTCAGTGTGAAATCTCTACATTTATATTGGGAATCATGTTATTGCTGTTAGGTGTGCAAACATTTCATGGCACTCCACAGCACCTTTGAAAGGATCTCAGGGCATTCTAGGGTCCATGCTGCATATTGAATGAAGCAGGGTTACTGTGTAAAAAATTATATATAATCATGTACTTAAAGATTCTATCTTAATACATAGGCAAATTTAAGATTTCTTATTCAAGCCTAGTTCAGTTAACCTTTCAGTACTTGAATCTCTTAACTATAAACATTTTTTAATGGTAACTTCCTAAATACATATTTTTAAAATAAAATAATAAAAAAATATGGTTTCTGTTATATAGCATCCTGTTGACACAAAAGGATCATGAGCATTGGTGGGATCCTTAGATCAACCTGATTGACTTCTGCTGATGGAGTAACAAAATGTAGCAGTAGTAAATTGTTATTCTTTGTGGATCAAAACTAGGGGGATGAGGTGCACACCTTGCCTGTGGTTTTTGGACTCATTTGCTGGCAACAGAGGAGTAGTGAGACTGGAATTGGGGTTATAGTCCAGACTAGTGAGAAGGTAGTATACTGCAGAGGGTATAGGCTTTTCAGCTTTTCCCCCTATAACTATGACCTCTTTTTTTTTCCAGTATAATGTTTCAGTCTTTTCCACTCCTGGTCTTCATGTTAGTCCTGTTTTTCTCGCTTGTTGAGTCATAGGTTTAATTTCTTGGCCACCTTACGCCAGTCCAAGTCACCTTGTTGTCCAGGAAGTCATGGTTTTATTCCTGTAGACTCCCTGTCCCAATTTCAGTGTCTCTCTTGTCACCATTTCCTTGCTCACCTGTTCTCAGTTTAATGTATGCATGGATACATTTATATCCTGTTCTATCCAAAATGTTTGGAGCAGCTGACCCCTTCTGTATCTGTTTTTTAACACCCTAGCTTGTCATAAGGGTTGTCTTCCCTGTGCCTTTGTTTCCTTTTTTTTTTTTATTTGAATTTCCTGGTTCTATCCCCCTACTCTTCATCTGATTTTACAATCCTCTTCAGTTCTGTCCCTGCCCCCCCCCCCCCCGCTTTCTTTGTCTTAGCCTCTCTCTGTTTGCCTTCAAATAGTCAACTTCCTCCTCTAGACTTCATGGGCCCATCAGTGGAACAGGGGTCATTGAGGGCACAGGAATGACTGTTCTAGTGCTTGCTTCTGAGTTCATGCCAACCTGGTCCACACCTGCTCAGAACTGTACTTGCAAATAAAGCTACACTTAATTGCAGGGTAAAGTATCTCCAAGAACAGTCTTTAATAAATTTACTTTTTAAAGTCTTAAACTATATGCAAAGAACAAAAATTGTATTGAGTTTAGGAAAACAGCGACTTCCTTTTTGATCTTTTAACAAGGAGAAAAGTTTTCAAGAATGATATAATACTAGTAAAATATATTTTTCTCTGGCAGCATTCATGGAGATTGCAGAACCAACTGGGCTCAAATTCTGTGCACACCTTTTCCCACCCTCCTTGCAAAAACAAAACAAAAAAACAATTTGAAGCAAATAGAAATTTTTAGTCTGAAAAACTAGTTTCAAAATTTACAAGCAATTAAAAGTAGGGTCTTCTAGTAGGTGGTATGGGGCAACCTTAAAGTGTAATACCAGCCTCGCCTAGAATAATGCACAGTAGGACTTGTTAAAAAAAACAAACAAACTGTACTGAAACTAAACTATGATTGCAGCTTGGGTATGGCGTAATCCGGTTGGATGCTGCTTGCTCTACTGCATGCTACAGATAATTGACTAATATCAGCAATATGCAGGAATCTGTTTTCAGTGGCCTGCTGTGTATTACCATTTGAATCAGAACCTTGAAACTATTGAAATTAAATATCCCTGTAGTCAGTCAGACCCAAGCAAACAGGTTTATATTTAGCAGTTTTCAGTGAAAATGTCCTCTCCTAATTCATTGAAAAATTAAATTAAAACAAAACAAAACATATTCACTGACTGAAACTTTACAGAGAAGGTAATACAAGCATAAGTTACCTGGAAAACCCCTACTTGTGGTTTCTAATTAGGAAATAACCTTCTTTTAAAAAGAAACAAAGTTCTTATTTGGGGAATTGTTTTCAACAATACCTTGTGAATAGCTGTATCTCTGTATTATATGACACGGTATATCAGTCTCATTTTGCACAATGTTTAAAATTTGAGATGTTGAAATGCAGCAACTGAACACTTCAAGTACTATATTTTTCATTTGTGTATTTTGTAGCTATTTTCTAAATACAGCTAAATTTTGAGTTTGCATAAATTAAAATTGGAGAAGAGTAGCTTTTCTTGCAAAACGGTAGTCTGTATTGATACACTTATAGTATGAAATTAGAAGCAGTTGGTACTTTTGCTGTTGTGTTAACACGTCTTAAAAAGCTGCTGGGACCTCTTGGCAACTTTAGAAAAGTTTGCTTATATTCCATATAATTTAAGTTTTGCCTCTTCCTATATATTTTGCTACTTTGTGTATTTGCATGAAACCAAGATCTTATTTATTCCATTTGTACTTGCTACCTGTTTCTCACATGTGCAGAAAACTGCTGGTAACTTTTTTTTCTGGTAGTCAAACGTGGCTTCAAATGGTGGGGGGAATAGGAAAGGACATTGTGAAACATTTCAGCAGAATCTAAATTTTCAAAGATTTAAGTTTAGCAAAACTTGCCAGTGTTTTAGGAAATTTGGGACACTGTAAAAGCTGAAAAGGATGTGGTGGTGGTCTTCCAGGTATGAGTCACAAAGCACAGAGTAACGAACACATGGCTGAAAACTTAAACTATTGAACTCTGTTCCCAGAACCATCACTGTCTAGTATAAAGCATTATTAAGCCCAAAGGGAACTTTCCAAGCATATATTTGGGATTATGTATGTTGATGTAAAACAAGTAATTGTCATGAAAAATCATGTGTAATCTGTATGCTGAGCTTGATCTGTGGTGTACAAGACCATTGCTTTCTGCAGCATTCCTGTACAACCACTCAGGAATTTTGTTGTGGTTTCCAAATAAATGAAATCGAGTGTTTTTGATTTCTGTATTTAACAGTGAAATGCATAACAGTTATCACAATTAATATTCTTTACTTAATTTGATTTTACTTAATTTTTATTTATTTAATTTGATTTAATTTTATATTTCCCTGCTTTTTAAATATTTTCCATGCCTGAGAGAATTTTGATTGGAAAATGCATAATTGTATTGTGTAAGTTGTCAAAGAGAAGCTGGAGATTTTATATTTAGATAAGGAACTGTTGAGGCTTATGGTAGGTAGAAAGGTTCATGGAAGATTGAGGCTTGAGAGCAAAGTAGATACGTCACATGTTAAAACATTAAACTGAAATAATTAACAATATCAACACTGAAATTTGTATAATACTAATGCAGACCTCTAATTTTGTGAACTGCTCCCAGTCATCTTTTGAGGACTTCAGATTGTTTACAGGTTTCTGCTTGATATCACTGCATCCATTATTTCATGTTGGAAGACTTGCGCAATTTTAATGACTTTGATTTTTTTTTTTTCCAAAAGCAGCTTGTATTTTGGACCAGAATTTTGTATATTCTGTAGATGTGGGCTGTGATTATCATTATACTCACAGGTATACATAAAGAAATGTAAATGTTAAAAAGACTAGAGTGCTTCTACTCTTTCAAAATATTATTAGTCATTTTTCTAATAATTATCAGTAGCATTCCACTATTAATGCAGATACAATTCAGACGCTCTATTTTATCAGCGTGTCGCTAAAATAATACCTGGAGCAGGTTCTCTGTGTCGTAATAAAAAGAAGTCTGTCCGTTAACGTGTGCTATTGGCTCTTCCTGGAAAGGACAGAGATAAAGGTAAGCTAGCTTACCTTATGTAGCGAATTCTATAGCTGAGGAACAGATGCAAGTCTTTAATAAGCATTGAAGAGTAGTTTTATTTCAAAGTTTCAGTGATAAAACACACAACGACATTAAGCTGCTTTATGTGTATACATACTCCTTCCCCATTCAGATGCACAGGATTCAGAAAAGTCTTAAGCCTGTGTTACTGTTGAATTTTCATTGGAGCTCCTGTGAGAATAGGGAAATATTAATTTCAGATTTGGCCAATCAGATGGCAGTGATTCAATTCAGAAACTTGGATTGCTGTCCTGAATCGATTTGGCAGAATTGGCTTTGGAAGATTCGCCACTGATTTGGAGAGACTCAGAGGTTCGGCCATAGACTATAATGGGGAATCACTGAAATACCTAGAACTTTGTCATTTTTTGGCTGATTTGGATGAAAACTGCAATGATGGTAGCCCCTTCTGAGGGCATGAAACCTGCCAAGTTTCTAGAAGATAGATGCAGGGGTTTCTGGGAAACTGCACCTCAAACTGCTGAAAGTAAAACTCATGTTGTATGTGTGTTAAGGCAGGTTTGGATGAAAACTGCAGGCATAGTAGCCCCTGCTGAGGCCATGAGCCCTGCCAAGTTTCAAGCAGATAGGTGCAGGGGTTTCTGGAAAACTGCAGCTCAAGCTTCTGAAAGCAAAACTCATGACGTGACTTTGTGTGTGTGTTAAGGCACAGCAGGATGAAACCAGCAGGGATGGTAGCTTGTAATGGGGGGCCTTCCCAGTGCTCAGGCAAAAACAGCTCGCAAAAGGGACAGAAAGGCTGCAGACAAAGACTTATGTGCTGTTTCTGTGTTCCTCCAGAGCACTGTGATTGGAAGAGGAATCTGGGGAAGATCAGTCACTGGCCAGCTACAGATGTTAGTCTTTCCCCCTCTGATTTCCCCTCCCTCTTCTCAGTTTCTGTTCCCCTGAAAGACTGCCTTCCAAATCTCCAAATCTTTTTCTGAATCAGTTCAGAGGTTTTGTTTGGTCTCCCGATTTGATTCGGTGATTCGGCCTCTGAATTACGCCAAATCTTCTCTGAATTGAATCGGTGACTGAAGCTTTGCACACCACTACTATTTGTCCCCCAGCTTCTTAATCAGACTAACTTGAGATTTTGCTTGCATAACTAATACACTAGTGATGCATGAGATTTCCATCAGGAATTGCATGAAGATTGCACTGGTTCAGTTGGGCCATCCTCATAGCCCAGAAATATGTTTCTAGTGACAGCTTTTTCATTTGCTTATATGAAGCATTGATACTGCTGACTTGGCTGCAGTCGGCTTTAAAAGCAACTTTGAAAATATTTCTATGCCAATTTTTAACTTTGAGAGAGATTTCTGCTTCTTTCAGCATCAGAACTTATATGTTATTAATAAATCATCTGTGGGGGAAAATTTATAACATATTATAGTAGACTCATCATGTAGCATGACAGGGGATAGCAGTAAGAATCCAGCCTTGTAGAAGCTCTTGAAGACTTTGCACTTTGCTCATCTGACTTCTAAGATGAACGTGAAACTGACTAGTGAGCATTGTCTTAAGTTGTATTATTTGGTGTTTCTGCAGTAGATTTATTAACTTTAGCAGAGGTGTTTTTTCTAAGCAGCATCCTAGGTAAATGACAAACCTGTAAGAGCTGCTGCAGTTTTAATTTCCATTGAAAATCTATTTAGATAAATGATGGAATGATTTATATGATCACAACTCTGTTCTGGCCTGGAACTTTATCTATTATAATGGTATTGCTACCTCAAAAAAGGAGTCAAGCCTTGTCAGCAGAGCACTGTCTAGACACTTGTCTATTGTACATAAAAGTGAAATCAGGCTATAGCTTTTTGGGCTGTTAGGTAGTTTACCTGGTTTCAGAATGTCTTGCCTGTCTCTAAATTTTAGGCAACTTTCCTTATGGAAAGGTGTCTTTCTGGAGGAAGGCCACATCCTTTTGAACTAGTATTTCTCAAGAAGTCTGGAAAAATACCATCCCACAAACTACTTTCTGCTGTATCAACTTTGTACTTAAGTCTGCATACCTAATTGAACAAATCTCAGAAAGCTGCATTAACCTTTCTGTACTGTGACTTATTATGGTCTTTGAGTTAGGTAGCTGACAGTACTTTGTGTGGAAATTTTACATTTGTAGTACAGGGACTTTATCTTCAAGACAGTGCCATTTGTGTTCTTTTTGAGTTGCATGCATGGATGGATGCCACACCTTCCAAACTGTGAAAAAGTATTTTAAAACATGAATTAATATTTTGGATTTATTAACTTTGTGTTCAAAATCTAAAAGCCCAATGAAACCATTTCTTTCAAGCTTTGTTTTGTAGATTATCAAACCATGTCTTGTAGAAATTTGTTGTACAGTTGTGTGAGAAGCTCTAGCTTGCATTCTGTTTGACATCGCACCTAATGTTATCAAGAGATAATAATTTAAATAAAAAGTATGGGCAGAAGTAAACGCATGAATTATTTAGACTGGATATACAGCAGTGTATCATTGCAGTATATTAACGAGTTACATAATAAGAGTTTTTAATTTATGTAGGATAAATGGGTATTTAAGAGCAAATGTCTGCTACTAAACAAAACAAGAAAATATACTGAGAAATATGTTTATTGAAGATATCTCTTGCATCTATTTCAGTCAACAACTTCATGAATTCCATAGATGGTTTCTAGACAGCAACAAGGGTATTATAAGCAGAAATGTGAAAATCTGGATTAACATAGTAAATATCTTTATTTTAAAAAATAGTCTCTTTAACTCTATATTTTCTTCCAAGCAAAAATGATTCTGAAGAACTTTCATTTTAATATGATATTGAGTTTTCAGTCCACAGCTGTCCCTCAAAACAGCTCCTGAATTTGGTAAATTTACCAGAAAGGCAAAGGACTGAATAGGCACTGAAATTGAATCACACTTCTGCTTATATGGGTTCATTTTTCTCCTGTTCAGGATTAAGATGCACAAACTGAATATATGAGGAAGGTTGCACTGCTGTTGCATCTGTTCTGTGAATAAATAAAGTGGTCTTCAGGCTCGAAGGTGGTCAGCATGGATGGATGTCTGTTAAGTGTTAAATGTACAAATACAGTTGTTAAAAATAGAAAAAGAATGCATTTGGAAAGGTAAAATAAAAGGAGAAAAGATTTGGCTTGTGTTTTTGAAAGCACTTTGGTTCCTGGGTCACCTTTGAAAATACAACTTAAATCCGTTGGAGTTAAGATCTAAACAGTTGAAGTCCATTGTGAAAATGGAATTCAAGCTTTTAAGTCACTTAAAGGCTTTTCAAAAATACCCTGGATGTGTAGTGATGTTCTGTTCTGTATTATTAACAACTTTGAGGGCATTTACATGTGTAAATGCAGATAGTGGCAACTTACGTATGCCAATAAAATGAAATTATAAATATTAGTCTAGATATTCTGCAGAATTGCAGTCTCATGGTGTAACTGTTTAGTGCAGAATCACTTTGAAGCATAACTCCTCTGCTGGTGTTAATGAAGTGTAGGCAGTTTTTTTGTTTGTATCCATTCTCAGCTCTGTTCTGAGTCTACGGACAAAGCTTGTTTGGGGAATGAAGTAGCCATAAATAGGTTCCTTGATATTGCACCCATCTCCTTTCCCAGGCTAAGCTCTGGTCCAGTGTATCTGATCCTAATATTCCTACGATGGTATGGTTTTGAATATGCAGTGATTTATTTGGAGCTGAAGACAGCACCACAGTTGTATTTTATGATAGTAACACTATTCTATGTTCAGTCTTTTTTTTGGTGATATATATCATTCTGTTTGCCAATGTCTCATATCCTCTGAGCAGACAGCAACCTAAAAAGATACTGTAGGTATCCCTTATTCAGTGAAGCAGTTGAAAAAAGTCAGTGGATCAAACTGGAAAACAAGGGAGGATCTAGAATTACTCTGCTTGCTGTCTTATCTTCTTGTTTTAGTTTGGCTTGTGGTTAAATAAAATTCCTGGTGTTGATGATTGTTTTTGCAACGTATTAGTCAAATATATAGCTTTTGACCCTGTTTTGAATATAATGTTCATATTTAAGAATATTATTGTATCCTAGATTCCAGAGGATTTGAGAATATACTTTTGGAGTTAAGGTTTCCTTCCTGAAATTAATAATATTATAAAGAGGTAGGAGAAAAATAGCACTGTGAAAATGAGCTATGACACTAGGAGGGGATGTAATTGGTGATGTACCCCAAACAGTAAAAGATAATAGAAATTAGATGGAAATTAATATTTTTCTGCAGTTTTCTTTAAGTTTACCCACAAGCTGATATAAACCCAGTGTAATCTGTCGAATTCAGTTCTTGATGTGTTGCAAGTGCCTACTCCAGTATGAAAACAAGGCAGTCTGTACCAGTATTAATTCTGTTTGCTAATAGGGGTTTGCTTTGGTTTGCTAATAGCTTGCAACAACACACTACACTAGTGTCAGTCCAATCCCTAGTGCAGACACTATTCCCAAAACAGCTACGGTAGAAATCAGAAAGAAAGAAGTAGTTCTTATTTGCATAGTCACAAACATATTAACAGATATTTAAAATAGCACTTATTTACAAATGGAAGGGTCCCTCCCCACACAACTGGATGATTACTGTTTAATGATCATATTATTCATGAATTCTACAGAAACCTCTCTTCAAATCTCTATGCAATATGACTGCTTGCAGATGTTAAACAAAACAACAACAAAAATAGTGCTTCAGTTTTAAACTTGGCATTATATCCATCCTGAGCCCAGTCCATGCCAAGAAAAGGCAACACCTTGGTTGGACTTGACTCTGCAGCATCTGAATAGATCAGACACTTTTTTGGGCTTTTTTGGGCTTTTATCTAATAGCTGATTGAATCAGCTTTAGCTAAAAGTGCCAAAAAGCCTTGCTGAAGTGCCTGATCTATACAGACACTTTACAGCCCAGTTCAAAAAAATTTTTCATCTTTTTTTTTTAGGCAAGCAGCCTATTGGGCCTTGAAAGAAAATCAGATGAATAATTAGTTCCAGCAAGGCTTTGCCTTATTTCAGATCTTCTGACAACCTATTGAAATGTCACCTGTAAACACTGGGAAAGGATACCAAGCACTCATAGCATTACCAAAGTCAATTTTTTTTTGTCTAGTTTTGTGTAGATTTAAAACAGCTTCCACTATAAAGAAACTTCTGACTAGTTGATTTAATGAGTTTACTTTTGGAGTTAACATCCAGGGACATTCCATGGAGGCTATTGGAAAAATTCCTACCAACAGGAATGACCTGTGAATCATAGTTTGCTGTGTTTGTCTGAAGCCCAGTAGAAGGCAGAGAATGACTTGCATCACAATGCAAAACCCTGCAAGGCTGGAACTGGCCTGATCTCTGATGGTAAGGAATTCTACAGCCAAACACCCTCATCAAAGAGCTCATTTGTATTCCCTCCTTTAGACTTTGAATTGGTAGTTTGTCATCCATCATGTTCTTAACACCTGAAGATCTACTACTGGGGAACAGCATATAATTATCTTTTAGTTTTTTTGGGTTTTTTTGTTAAGCAACAGTAATATTTTTACAGCAATTTTGCTTTCCTTAAGTCGTATCCAACACCAGAACACCTTATTGTTATAATATCATCATATCATGATTTATTGAATTAGTCCCACTGAAGGCTGTCTGTTCTACACACACACACCCTTTTGACCTGAAAACCTCAGTTTTCTCTGATGACGCATGTTATGCTTTTAAAAAAGTAAAAAGCCAAATGTTACTTCTTATTGTGAAATTGAGTTGGTACCAAGAATATATAGCTGTGTCTCCTATCAAATGTCAATTATGGTAGATAAACTATACAACAGGAATTCCACAGTTACCCCTCCAAACTCCTTATACAAAGCATTTATTTGATAGTATCTTGTGAATTCTCACTTGAAAAAATTAATTCAGATTAAGTTTATCATCAATGCTGTGTACCAAATTTAAAACTAGATAGAGGATAATAAGTAAAAGGTAATGGAAGCTGCTGGAAACTTTTGGCTGAGGGTAAAAAAATATCCAACTTTGAGAAGAAGGAAATTATATGCATGTTTCCAGAGTGATACCACATTTACTCGAATATAAGTTTACCCTGAATATAAAATGCCTCCCCATAATTAGGTTCTTTATAACATATATAGATTTTCCATATAATTTTCCAGATATAGAATCTAATTATTGGAGGTTTGCCTTGAATTCGTTCCCCTCTTATTACTACAGCAGGGAAAATATACGTGGAAGGGGGTTGAATGGACCCTTTGACCTCTGTCCCCCTTAGTATTTTTCCCCTGAAGCCCCTCTCCTCCCATTATTATTATCAGACACTGCTGTCCCTGAACATATGGAAGTAAGCGGCAAATTTGGAAACAAGGACTTGAAATAAACATTCCTATATGCAAATTATTACAGGTAGACATACATGGTGCTTTGTTTATCCAGATTCGAGGCATTTTACCTTTGTTTTTTTGTTGTTGCAAACTGTTGCAAGTTTTAGCACAGGTACTCCATGAACACGCTTTTAAGTAGCACTTTTGTACCTAGGTATACATCGTAAAAATAATGCATGATATTCATCCAAAGCCCAGAGGCTTATGATTTATCATATAGTTCTGTGGGCTGGAGCCAAAAAGAGTCAATAACATTTGAAGCCCAGCATTTTTCAGTATGCGTGTAGACTCTAAATACCTCCCAATTCCTCCCCCCCGACAAAGGATCCATTTGCTAATTAGCCCCCAGCTACTCATGACTGGAATTTGGATGCTTTTGTCTTGAGTTCTGGGCTACTCCAAAAATGTATATGCAGGTGAACCATGGATCCACACTGATCACGTGCAGTGGACTGAGAGAGAGAGCAACAGAGCCTCTCACCTACAGAGGTTTGGTGATTTTTGCCAGATATTTAAAGTTAGTGAAGAAGCAGGAATCATTGGCAATGGCAGAGGCAGGGGCTGTTCAGATGTGGGAGTGCAGAAGAAGTCTAAATGTATTCAATGTAGTGTTTCACAGTAGGCATTTATACACATACCCTTTTGTGGTGCGATGCACCAGTAATCTGATTGTGTCGGCGCAGAGTTGATTAATCGAGTCTGCCCTGCATGTGAGCTGATTTGCACTGTTCTGTGTCATGTGCAGTTGTATAAGTGCAGAAATGTGCATCTGCACACAGAAAATGGTTGTGGTGTGCTTCGGTATATTTCAGTTCAAAAGTGCACTGCTGAACATTTCACCATTTATACAAATGTATGCGCCACAGTGCCAGACACTTTAAAGGTGCAGGGCTAGTATTGCAATATCTCTAGGTGCCAGTTACCTTCAGAAGGAACAGCCAGTTAGTTTTCTTTTCTTTTTTTTTTTTTTAAGGGCCGTGCCCACCCAAAAGGGTTCATAGTAGTTTCATAGTAGCTAGGGTCAGGAGGGACATGAACAGATCATCTGGCCTGACCCGCTGCCACAGGCAGAAATGAATGCTGGGTTCAGAAGACCCCAGACAGGTGATCATCTAACCTGTTTTTGAATTTGCCCAAGTTAAGGGCGAGGACCACTTCCCGAGGAAGTTCGTTCCAGATTTTGGCCGCCCTAACTGTAAAATATTGCTTCCTGGTCTCTAACCTAAACCTATTCTCCATCAGCTTATGACCGTTGTTCCTTGTCATCCCAGGTGGTGCTGGGGAGAATAGGGGCTCTTCCTATTTTGTTGATCTCCCCTGATGAGTTTGTAGGCAGCCACCAGGTCCCCCCTCAGCCTCCTCTTGCTGAGGCTGAACAGGTTCAGGTCCTTCAGTCTCTCCTCG
>JAGPOW010003648.1:149972-165122 GCA_030014935.1 Caiman crocodilus | reverse complement strand
CCCTGATGAGTTTGTAGGCAGCCACCAGGTCCCCCCTCAGCCTCCTCTTGCTGAGGCTGAACAGGTTCAGGTCCTTCAGTCTCTCCTCGTAGGGCCTGTGCTGCTGCCCTCTCACCAAGCAAGTGGCCCTCCTCTGAACCCTCTCCAGGCTGGCCACATCCCTTTTGAAGTGTGGCACCCAGTACTGGACTCAGTACTCCAATTGTGGCCTGACCAAAGTCACATAGAGGGGAAATATCATTTCTTTGGACTGGTTTGAGATGCTCCTTTGGAGGCATGATAAGGTACGGCTGGCCTTGCTGGCTGTGGTTTGGCGTTGGTGTTGCATGTTCATCTTGGAGTCAATAATGACTCCAAGATCCCTTTCCACCTCTGTGCTTTCAAGAGGGGAACTCCCCAGCCTGTATGTATGCTGTAGATTCTTTCTCCCACAGTGCAGCACCCCGCATTTGTTTGCTTTGAACCCCAGCCTATTTTTGTCTGCCCACTTTTGTAGGATTTTGTAGTCTGTCTAAATCTAGTTGCAGCCTTTCTCTCCCTTCAAGTGTGTCCACCTCGCCCCACATTTTATTGTCATCAGCAAACTTGGACAGCGTGCTTTCTACCCCCTCGTCCAAGTTGCTGATGAAGATGTTAAACAGTGCGGGTCCTTTCAGCCTTTTTGGCATCAGAGGGTATTGGAGCTTGCTTCAGTGTCTGCTGCTTGCTGAGCTTAAAAAAATAAAAAACAAAACAAAAGTGCTCTTTGCTTGAATAAGCAGCACATTACTTCAACCTGGCTCTGCAGAGTCCATAAATACTGGGTGCTTTGTCACGGCTTTTTGGAGCTTTTAACTAAAGCTAATTCAATCAGGTGTTAGATTAGCAGGGCATTTTTGCTGCTTTTAAGTGTCCGATCTTTACAGATATTGGGCGAGCAAGGCTTCTGGGCATGTGCAGGGCTCAGCTCAGGAATATGCTGAGTTTAAAGTAAAATGCTGGTGGTGGAGTGTTGTTTTTTAAGCACCTTGAGTGCTGGCCTGGTATGGCAGTATCTCCAGGCTTTATTTTACAGGATTGGCTGCATTTAGTCAATTCCATAGTTTCCACATGATGTATTTAATTAGATTTCTTGTATGCATATATATAACATGAGTGAAGCACTTTTTATTTTTATGGGAAAACATTGCTTATCATACAGAGAATGATTGGTATGATCACTGCTTTTTAAACTTTTTTTTAATGGATTTTAATGTTACACTTTCATGTGGTAGTGACAATGATGTGTATGTTTCTTTATTTAAAATTAAAATGAATTTGCATTGTTTTAACCACTTGAGACGGACAGAAGGAAATGTGTTCCCTCCTGACTCTGGGGGGCAGGAAGGTAAAATGGGCATAGCAAACTTCCCCGTCTCCCCTGTGCTACCTGCAAGCCGCACACCACTGGTTTCCGCTTTTCACCCTCTACACCTATCATGCAGTTTCCCCCATGCTTCCCCTCCATGAGCCCCTATTATATGAGCCATTCCAGCCTGGGGCAGATGGGCTCAGGTTTGGCTCAGGGCCCAGGGCCAGAGCTGAAGCTGAGTGACTGCTTGCCCTGGGCTGGTACTGAAAGCTAAACTTTTTTTCCCTCCCTCATGTTGAATTGGGGGAACCTTGTCTTGGATTCGAGTAAATACAGCATATATTTGGTCCATTCATGATCTCTCATTATTTGGTTGTCAGAAATCTTTGGTTTAATAGGGAGATATTGGGGCTGTTTATGGAGGAAATTTTCAGACTTTCCCTTTAGGATTTTGCACTTGGTTTCCTTGTTTGAGGAGTCATTCTCTCCCCACTTAGTAGTTAGTTGCTTGTGTTTTCAACCTGGACTCATATGGCTCCACACATGCTTCTTGATCCAAGTAGCACTGGCTTCCAAGAGTGCTTACTTTTTCCCCCTTTGTTAGTAAGGAAGTTGCATTATTTTTCTTCAGATGTGGACTGACCTACCACACTTCTCAGTATCTTCATCATATTGAAGTTATTGCTACAAAACATGCTTTAAAGGGGACTGCTACATGAAAGAACACTTGGAAATTGTACCTGCTGGGTAATGCATCTTTCACATGTTCTTTCAGAAATTGCATTAAAGCTGGGTTCTGCAATGTGCGCTGGTTTCCTGTTTGTTCTGGGTGTAACTTAAATATTTGTCTTTGGCTTTTGATGTGCTGAATAGTTTGGATAAATTATGTCTACCACAACAGTTATGAATGTCTAGGGACCTGGAGATAATGTTTTGATGTAGATGGGAAATGAATATGGTCAGACACTTTCAGTGGAGGTTATTTCCTTTCCACTTTTAATCTGATTAGAGTTTAAATGTATTGGGCTTTGAGCACAATTCAAAACTGTGTTCTCTGAGTCTTTGTCTTAGAGAGGTAGAAGGTAGACCGTTTTATTTATACTGAGCTGGAAGAGTTTTGGCTAACACTTATTTTTGGTGCCAACTGAGAAACTTTCCAAAAAGAATTCAGTCTGGGATTGTTCCATTTATTACATAATGTGCATTTAAATAGCTAATGTTTATAGATCTTGGTGCTGATCCCTGATCAATAGAATTAATAAACTAACTAGTGCTTTTCAGTTGTATCTGTTTGTGAAAAGCAGTTATATTTATCTGTTTATGGGCTTCTATCCAGTTTCTTGTTGTAGCTAAACTATATTATATCTGGTTTTTGTTTTTTAAGTTAAAGATGATTGGAGTATTTTTGTAGATTTGGGAACTAATCGCTAGCCATCTTTTCTTACGTCATTCTTTCTATCATTTATATTTTGTTTTTTCTTTATCCAACACTTTTTTCTGTTCTCTAAATTTAAATTCAGTTTACTATGCTGCATTGCGAAATTGTGAACATTTATGCTTCAGTTGAAGTTTTTTTTTTTTGTCCTTATTTCCCACGTACATATTTTTCCTAAGAACCCATATTAACTTTAACTGCCTAATTTGATTTCTGGTTTTTATGCTTTTATTTCATGTAATTTGAGTGCTTACCCTATACTGCTGAAGTGGAAGTACGTAACAATAAATTTGTCAGTGATGTAATTTTAATGAATTATGTCTGTCTCTGAAAGATATTTATCAAAGAAGTGTGAGAAGTTTATTGTATTTGAAGATAATTTGGCTGGCTTTCTCAGAAACAGATGTCACACACATTTGGAGAATTCAGTTTACACAGAGACTAAGGTAGTCTTTAGTCTTGGGCCACAGTCAAAAAGCAGTGCTTTATGTAGAGACCATTGAAATCTTAAGTAGCAGATTTCATTAAATGATTTGAAATGTTTTCTGTAGATTTTTTTTCAAATTCAGGACTCTCTTGATTTTTAGTTATGTAGCATGTGCTTCTATCCTTAATACATTGCAAGATGGATCATAAACTTATATTATACTGATTGAGTGAGGGAGAGTAAGGTTCATGCAGCTATAATGTGTGTTGTAATCTGACCTCCCTTCAAGGGCTGTTCAATCTTTATTGGTGTTCTCCTAGTACAGCTTCTAGTACTCTATTGTAGGTGTGTAGGACTAGAATAACTCCATAATCATCTTGATTTTGCATTTTTCAATTTCAGGATGCTTTTATTCAGCTAGAGATCAGTTCAAAGACCTAGATCTGGAAGCCAATGGTGTACTTTTGTTCTACTGTATTTACTCAAATCCAAGATGAGGTTTTCTTTCCATTGAATATTGAGGGAATGCCACTTCTCTTGGATTTAAGTACAAGGTGGGGGTCGGTAGGCAGTTGTACCTGTGGCCCAGACCTAGCACTGGGGTACACAGTGGAGGAGGTGAGAGGTTGGAGCTTTTGTGGGTAACCTGTCCCAGTGTTTTACCACCCTAGTGAGAAAATTCTTCCTAATAGCTAATCTAAACTTGTTTTGCTGCAGCTTGAGACTGTTTTTCCTTGTTCTGTCATCTACCGCTGAAAACAGTTTAGCTCTATCCTCTTTGGAACCCCACTTCCGGTAGTTGAAGGCTGCTATCAAATCTGCAAAATCAGAAGTGCTGGCAGCCTCTTTGCGTCACTTCTGCATACCCCCTGGGGCCTTATGCGTACCCCTGGGGGTACTTTGATCCCTGGTTGACAACCCCTGTTCTAGAGTAAATAAGCCCAGTTTCCTCAGCGTGTCCTCATGAGTCATGTGTCTCAGCCCTTCATCATTTTTGGTGCCTTCTGGGGGACTCTCTCCAATTTATCTACATCCTTTCTGAAATGGAGTGCCCAAAACTGAACACAGTACTCCAGATGTGGCCTCACCAGTGCTTAATAGAGGGGAATAATCACTTTCCTTGAGCTGCTGGCCACTCGCCTACCAATGTAGCCCAGTATGCCATTAGGCTTCTTGGCAACAAGGGCACACTGCTGGCTCTCATTCAGCTTAATTTCCACTGTAACCCCCAGGTCCTTTTCTGAAGAGCTGCTGTCCAGCCAGTCAGTCCCCAGCCTGTACCAGTCAGTGCATGGGATTGTTTCATTCTAAGTGCAGGACTTTGAACTTGTCCTTGTTGACCTTGAGATTTCTTTTGGCCCAGTCCTCCAATTTGTCTAAGTCACTCCGAATCCTAGCCCTATCCTCCAGTGTATCTATTGCTCCCCTCAGCTTGGTGTCATCTGCATACTTGCTGAGGGTGCACTCTCTGACATCTTCCACGTAGTTGATGAAGACATTGAACAAAACCAGCCACAGAACTGAACCCTGGGGCACACTCTACTTGATCCCGGCTACCAACTAGACATTGAGCCATCAGTGACTACTCTCTGAGCCTGATGCTCCAGCCAGATTTCTATCCACCTTACAATCCATTCACCCACCCCATCCTTCCTTAGCTTACCTGCGAGAATGTTGTGGGAAACTATCAAAATCCTTGCTAAAATCAAGGTACGCTGCATCCACCAATCTTCCTATATCCACAGAGCCAGTCATCTCCTCATAGAAGAGAATCAGGTTGGTCAGGCATAACTTGCCCTTTGTGAATCCATGCTGATTGTTTCTAATCAACTTTTTCTTTTCCAAGTGCTTAGAAATGGATTCCTTGAGAATCTGCTCCATGATTTTTCCAGGGACTGAGGTGTGAGACTGTTTGGTCTGTAGTTCCCTGATTTTAATATAAGAAATATTTAGTTTTTATACAGACTGTTTCATCTGTTGCACTCTACAGATAGGGATGAATATCATTTTCTCTATTTTACAGATGGAGAAAATTAAGTTCAGGGACATGGAGAGATTCATTATTTAATAATTTTGGAGTCACTTTGGGATTATTAAAACATAATGTATTTGATCTCTGAGCTTGATCTCTATTATCAAGTTATCTGCAGTATTCTGTTTCCTCACCTGAAACATATCTTTAAATGCCTTGACCACAGTATACGTACAACAGCAATTTGATAATGTGTTTTTTAAGATTTAGTTTATAAGAATTTTACTGTGAAGGGGTAGAATCAAATGACTCAACTCATCATGCAGTAATAATAAGGGAGAATAATTGAAGTATTTGTTCAATAGTGAAAAAGTATTTAAATGGTATTGAAAATTAGAATTGTTTTTTTTTTTTTAGAATATGTTTGTTTAAAATATTTTCTAGTTTAGTTTCTACATATGGTGTCTTTCCTATATGAAAAGATTAAATTCCCCCACCCCAAAACAAGAAAACCCAGCAACTACTGTTTGCTTTGATATATACCATCCCTTCTATTCCAAGGTGAATAAATCAATTTAATAGGAAGTATATTTATTTAGGTTTTAAGTAATAGTAAAAGTACAAATACACATCTGTATAATATAGCTGTCCTGCCTATGAAGCTATTATTCCACTGTAGTCCGATTGTGACTGCTGTTCATGCAGACAGACATGAATTAGATTTAAACTAGCTAGCTGAATGACGGGTAGCAGTATAGTTGCTCCTGTACAGAATACAGTGTAGGCGTAATTGCTTCTTGGGTAGGTTTTGCAGCCTATGCTCATCTCTGTGCTCCTGGTAGAAATACCCAATGTATCTTGCAGCAGCATGAACTGCCGAGTTACCTTGAACAAACAACCCTGAAATTAAACAAGAATAAATTAACTCAACCAGCCTGTGAATCAGCTACAGAGTCTCCTTTTTATTTGTTTTCCATCATCTCTGGCAACATAACCCTCTACCTGTTACAAAAAACAAAACAAATAGCATGGCTTTTTAATGGTAATGTTCTTCCAGATTGGGGGAGAAATGCAAGTTTTTGCTACTAATCCATTTGTTAATATTCATATGTATTAGATGCTGGAGGAAATTGTGTTTATTATAGATGGTTATCAGTCACTGAGCTGACAAAGTGGATTGTATTAAGAATATAATTTACTAAATCTTTTATTTACAGATGTTAGTTCCTACTAATTTCCAAATTTACCCTTTTTTTCCCCTCCCATTGCTAGGAAAATCAAGGGATTCCCAGTCCACGAGAATTGAATCTGAAGTTGTTCCAAAAGTTGCCAAAATGACTGTATCTGGAAAGAAACAGTCTATGGGATTTGAAGTTCCATGGTAAGCCAAGTCTTCGTACATCAAGGTACTTTAACAGCTCTTCTTTCAGCCTGGTGCACCTGTAGCAAGTGTTCTTTTTTTTTTTCTATTTTTACAGAGGTTTTAAATGTACATTCTACCAAGCTAACCATTTTGACTTCTTTTTTGACTCATAATTACTTTCAGAAGATGGCACCTTACATTGTGAGTTTAACAAATCCTTTCACTATGAATAGTGCAGATAGATCAGCTAGACAAATTTGTTTAAGCATCCGCTTCGTAGAATGCTAAAAATCTCTGGAGTTTAGTTTGGTTTAAATGTAATATTCTAAAGGGAATTAAGAGGCAAGTCACTTGAACCTATAGTAGGTTGTTTATTGGAAGAAGTATTAGATTAAATAATATATGCAGGTAAAAAAATAATTCTCGGCTAAATTCTGTTCAGCGCTAATGAAGCTTCCATTGATGTGTTTTATGGAACTAGCTAAGAACAAAATTTGCCCTTTTTTGTGCTTACCATGAATGGACAAAACTGGGAAGCTCAAGTTAAATTAGAAGGTGTTGAGCGGCAGCAGTCTTTCCTTTAACAAGATAAAGACTGAATGGGTTAGAAGAAAGAGTTATGAAAAGAATTTGAGAATTCACAGCATTGACCCTGAATACGAATAGCTGTTGTGCTAAGTATCATACATTGTAACGTAAGATCTCCCGTTCCTCCTTTTTTGCATTAAAAAAGAAATGGAAGGTTTGATATTAGAGCTATATCAGGAATAAAGAAAGATTGAAATCAACTATGAGAAAATTACATGGGCTGTTAGTTTTCATCAACAGTAGTCCCAGGGGAAGGTCTGGGGGTAGGTGGTATATTCACACTCTCCCCTTTTCACTCGTTCAACTCAAAATTTAAAATGAACTGACTGGCAAGGACAACCAGATTTTCTATTTAGGCATATCCGATTGTTAGTTGACTAAATGGCTCATTATTATTTGCTTAGTTCCTGCGAATCTCTTTACTCCTTAGGTGTTAGAAACCCTTTATCTACTAACTGTCTGTTCTTTCTTCTACAGTTATTCTGTCCATTATCTGGCCTGAATAATGTTTTTTCTCACCTTGTAACCTTCCTGTTTAAAGGTGTTCCTTACTTAGGAACTAGACGGCTTTGTTCCTAGGGCATTGAATCCTACAACAAATTAGATAAAGGCGGGGGAAGGGCAGGGCTGGGCTGTATGGTTGCATACTGGTCATAGGCAGAAGGGAGTTGCAGTGGTGAGGCAGTTGTTGCAGCAGATGGTAAAGGATGTGGGAGGCTGAATCAGTGGTGCAACCGGGGCGACATAAAGTGGGACATGGGCAGATCCAGAGAGGTTGGTCTCCCCAGGTAGAGGTGCTGCAAGAAACTAAAGTGAGTTCTCCCCTAACCCCAACTATTTTTGTATGTTGCCAGGTGGAGTTCAGCTTTGGGCCTGCTTTTGGGAGGGGAGGCACTGGGGAGTAGTCAGTCTAAATAGGTTGCATGTCACTGAAATAGCTCTATGCCTCTAGCCCAGGGGTTTGCAATCGAGGGTATGCGTAGGCCTCAGGGAGTACTCGGCAGAGGGTTAGAAAAATATGCATTGTATTAGCGTGACACGTAACATATCTGTGCCCCCGTTTTAGAAACCTACATCTGCCTAGGTGTAATCTTAAATTTGACAGGAAAAATTATAGCAGCATTTCAAGTGTCTTCAAGGACCTCAGAAGCAGCAACAATTACAAGCTTCTCCCTACAGCTCATCACTGCACACAGCTCATCATTGCATACAACCTTCATTTGGGGTGAACATTTTTAGGAGGAAGAGGACTATTCTTCAGGTTCATTCTGTTTCTTATATGCTGCTGCTGAGACTGTAAAGAAAGTTGGGAATCCTGTTATGGGATTTTCAGTCTCCTCGGGTATCTAAGGACAATGCATATCTTTTTTGGTAGTGGTTTTGTAATGTGGCAGCAGCTCATGGTCTCATTAAACTATTATTTCATACAGATTACTGAATAGTTACTGGATAGTAATGACTTCTTGTAGCTATTTGTCAGAGGTAAATTGTAACTTGTGAGCCTTTCAAAATGTTGCCAGTGTTGTTGGGGTGACTGTGAAATGCAGATGATCAGAGACAGTTGTGTTTATAACAAGCAGTGACTCCAGGCAAAATCCTGTCTCCACTGAACTTGGTGGTAAAACTCCCATTGACTTCAGTAGTCACAGGATATCTTCCATCTCTGGTGTTTACTATGGCACCTGCTATAGTTTGTGGTTCTGTATGGGAAGTGGTAACACCCATTGCTCTAAGTAAAAGTTTAAAAAAAGAGAGAGGAGGGGGTAGTGAGGGAGAAGCAGATATCTAAGTGATAAAGCCCTCTATTTTAGTTTTTCAGGGTCTAACATTTTTTTTTATGTGCCCATAATTTAAAAGACACATTTTAGAAGTATATTTTATTGCTTAGTATCAAAAAATATTTGGAACTTGGTGTGCCTTTAATATAAGCTGAACACTGGCTACACTGTCTCTGCATGTAGTGTGGAGGCGGCCTGTTATTTCTTCAAACAAAGATGCTAATGCTCACCTTTATGCATGAGCACTCCAGGAAGGATATTAAGAACAGAGTACTGTATTAGCTCAAATCTAAGACAGGTTTTTCCCCCCAGGAGGGAGCAGGCAGGCAGTTGCTGTGGCTCTAACTAGCCCTGAGCCTAGGTCAGGGCCCGAGTCAGATCCACAATAGCCTCCTGGCCCCCTTGACTTGCCCTCTGTAGCTTTTCCCCTTCCCTATTCCCTTTACTGTCAGGTGCAGCCTGGCTCCAGCTCTGCCTGGATTGCCTCCCGGGCATTAGCACGTGGAAACTGTCTCCTGCATGGCCAGTCAGTACTGCTGACACCATTGCATTGCTTGCCTGGCCAGTTAACAGCACTGACACTGCTGCATGGCCTGGAAAGGGCTGAGCTTCCACATTCTGTGCTCCAGTAGGAGACAGAGCCTTGGAAAAATTATAACAATTTACAAGTTTTCCATATATAGAATCTGATTATTGGGGGTTGTCTTAAATTCAGAATTGATTTAGATTTGAGTGAGTATGGTGTCTACAAAAAATGGAAGAAAGGATTGATCAGGAAAGAATGTTGTCTTTCAGAGATTTAGAAGTGCAAGGATATAATAAAAATTGCCGAAGTCAAGCTGCATTAGTCCTTATAGAGCAGGGTGTATCAAACATCTGGTCTACAGGCTGTATCTGGCCGGCAGAGCCCTGCCGTCCAGCCTGGGGTGCTGCCCCTGGGTCTGATCAGACTTCTATAGGGCATAGTGTGTCCCGGTGGCACGGGGCAGGATTTGGCCCACAGACAACTTTTCCCTTTCTGTCCACCAGCATACCTGGATCGGTTGGCTGCCGCAGCTGGTCTGGGATTTGCACATGCAGCGCAGTCTGACCAGAGGGGCAACTGCACTGAACATGGTGCCTACCCCAGCCAGACTGCACAACACATGGTGCCTGCCCCAGCACTCCAGGACAGGGCCACAAACAGCACTTGCTTCAGCCTGTGCAGGACCCGTGCTGCATGTGGTATCTGCAAGCGCTGCATGCAGCATGAATTCCAGATTGACTTAAGTGGGCACAGAGTACAGCACACATCCCAGAATGGGCAGCACTGTGCTGGGGGAGGAGATCTGTGGGCCCAGACTGGCCCCCTGTCACTCATCCAGCCCATGGGGAAGACCAGAGAAGGCCAAAACAAGAAAACTATTTTATGGGAGGATGTGAGGAGTGCTTGGCTTGCTCTTTAGCCAAGCAAAACAAAGGCTTTTTTTTTTTTTTACTTCACTCTCCTCCTTCCCCCTCCCAGGAATTAAAGGTCATCTGTCAGATCACAAGTACAGTCGGCAACAAGATCAGGGGAGCAGATAATCAGCCTAAGGTAGGGAAAGAATGGATCAGATGACTTAAACAAGCTGGATGTTTTTGAATCAGCAGGGTTGTATGAAGTTCACCCTAGAGTACTCAAGAAAGTGCCTGAGGTAATTTCAGAGGTTAGTTAAGATCCAAGAAGGCTAGAGAAACCTACTGGCCATTTTTAAAAGGAGGAAAGAGAAAGAATTACAGATCAGTTGCTTGAATTTTGATAACTGAAAAGATATTAAAGCAGGGGTTTCTGCAGGGCTCTCCACACATCTAGATATTTGGCAGTGCAGGAGCAATGGCACCACTGCTCTGCTGCCAAAGTTTTGGACCTGTGAGGGGCCTCAGGCCCTGTGGTGGGGATAAAGGCATCTGATACCAGTGCCGAGGGACATTGCTGGCTCCAATCCTGACATGCAGAGGCCATGAGGAGGTGGTTCCACACCCCAGGGCCTGATCCTGGCATGTGGGGCTCTGTCTGACCTGTGGATTGGCTTCACACTACTCATCTGGCCTGTGGGGCTATTAGATTCAGCTTCAAAGTATTGTTTTAAAGTTTTTAGGGCATGAATGACCAACTGGTGGCATGTGTGTCACAGTTATCAGTGGCTTAATATAAAAGCAGAAGAAGGTATCAGTCCAAGTCCTTCACATGTATGTTCTAGGTTAGGTACTTTTCAATATCTTAATGACTTCAAAGAATTGAGTGTATGTGTAATACATTTGCAGATTATACCAATTGGGTGGAGAATTGGTGTAATTTTGGAGGATGGGATCAGGATTCATAATGACCTGCAGAGATTGGATAAATGATCTGAAATAAATTTGCAATGTACTGTTTTTAGGGAAGAGCAATCAAATGCAAAGTACAAAATGGGGAATGACCACCTAGGCCTCAGTATTAGAGAAAAGGACCTGAGTGTTACAGTGCCTTGCAAAATGAATACAATACAACAGTGTAATTTTATTGCCAAAAATTTGTACTAATATGCTGTTAATTAGCAGAAGTGCTGTGATCTTTTCATACTGTTCAACAGTAGTGGTACGTCATTTGGAATACTGTTTCCAGTTTTGGGCACTCCATTGCATGAAAGATGTGGAGCAAATGGACAGAGTTAAGAGGAGAGTAACAAACATTAGAGGTATAGAAAGCAGCATATGGGGACACTTGTTAGAGCTGAATTTAGATAGTTTGGAGAGTAAAAGACTTGGGGGGACGGGACTGATTAGTCTTCCAATACAACAAGGGTTCTTATAAAGAAAATGGTGATCACCTATTTTTTCCACATAGGACAGGACAAGCAGTAATGAGTTAAATTACAACAAGGAAAATTAGTAAGAATTTTCTATCTTTGAGGATGGTGAAGTATTGGAACAGATTGTTTGCACCTTGAGGGGTTGTGAAATCCCAGTTACTGGAAGCTTTTAGGAGAAGAGAAATACTTGCCTGGGATGGGCTTGAGCAGGCTTCCTTGAGCAGGAAGTTACATGGATGACCTCCTGAGGTTCCTTCTAGCTCTGTTTTCCTATTATTCAATTAAATGCTTTAGGGAGGGGGAGACCAGGGAAGGCTTAAAACTATTTGAGCTTAAGGACAAATGGCATTTAGACAAATGGGTATAAATTAGACATGAACAAATTTAGTTTGGAAATTTGAAAAAAAAAGTTCATAAACACAAGAGTAATCAGGTATTTTAACAGCCTTCCAAAGAACCTAACTTCTCTTAAGATAAGCTTAATATATGTATGAAATGGATTATACAGTGTTGTGCCTGCAACAGCATCACTGGATGCGAGTAGTGTTTGGGAGGGTTAGTTGGCGTTGCTTTTGTGGATGTTTGAGCAGGGAAGTGATGATTATTGGGAGATGGAGTTCTCAGGTTTTGAGGTTGTATTTGCAGTCATGTCTGCTTGTTTATTGGACAGGGTTGGGTAGGAAGCATATTTAAAACTTGCATAGGCATAGAAACAACCGCAATGTAAAATTGCTGTTAGTTCTCAGGTAAGTAGTTAAGACTTAGTAATTTCTGGAAAATATTCTACAACTAACGTACAACAATAGAGAAGTGATACTGAGGAATAGACTCTAGAAACATTTAAATATAACTAACCAAGTAAACAAATGAGAAGCTGCCTATCTTTTTCAAGTCTGTTTCTCCAGATACTTTGGCTTTGCAAGATGTTTGGGCAGTCTTGGTATGACAGTCTTTATGGAATACATTTTGAGAAGCAGCACTTCTAGTTTATTTTTTTTCTGGCTCACCTTAATTGCAGTTTCACATAGGTTCTTTACTTTACTTTTGTTTTTGATAAACTGACAATGAAAGGAGGGAGAAGAAAGTGGCTTGCCATCCACAAAGACAAGTTTGACCTTTGTTCTTATACTGGTACGTCTCTCCAGGTTTTTAATCGTCATGAAGTTTCAAGAGCCAGACTTTGAGAATGAAAAATTATATACGGGCTTTCAAATATTTACAAGCCATATGTTTTAATCTGAAAGTACTCATTGCTAAAATTAGTGAATATATAGTATAATGTATCTGAAAAAACAATTAAGAAAACAAGAGAGAATTTTAATTTTGATGGAAAAAGCTTGACCAAAGTAAAATATGTATGAGCGTTTAAACATCTTAAATAATGTAAGACTAATGAAAACTGATTTGGCCTACTTTCTGACTTGAAACATTTTAAATTTACTTCATATTCTCAGAAACCTTTCTTATTAGTTATGTCCTTTTTGGTGTCTGTCTCCTTTTATGAAGTAAATTCATTTCTAAACTGACAGTAGGAAAGATGGTTTTGAATGAAAACTATCATAGTTTAAACCTGACATGCTAATTGTTTCGACAGTGTTTCCCACCAAGAAGAAGAAAAAAATGTCCCAAATGGTAGGCTAAGCTCTAACGTAAATTATTTTTTTACTAAAATCAAACATACATGGCTGAACTAGCATGCAAAAAAACCCAAACAAAAAACAAGTCGCAAAAAGCTCTGGGATTGGAAGCAAGCAGAGTGTGTGCAGATACCATAACTAGAGATGTAATTCTTTGTTTCCCATATTTTTAAGGCAGTAATTGTCCAGTGCAGTTCAGATTATTTGGATTATCATAGTATAGTACTGTCATGTTGTGCTTTTGTTCCTACCTAGGTGTGTGTAGATCTGCCTTGCAGTGTTGCCCAGCCACGTTTACATGCATTTAAACTGGATCGGTAGATTTTGAGGGTCAGAGCGTTAGCCAACATGGAAACTTTTACTAATGAGAACTTTTTTTTTCAGTGTTTAGTTCTATCTGTAGTGATCATCGCCATAGTAACTGAGCAGTTCCCATTAATTCCATGAATTTGACAGCGCAATAATGATATGCATTATGGGCAATATCCCAGGTCTTCAGATGGAGGGCTGAGAAAATATGCAATATACTCAGGACTGTGCAGTCAATTTTAGGCAAAGCAAGATAGCAAGATAAAAGTCCAGGTAATCCTGAACTCTTGAGCTGTTTCATTACCTGTAAAACTTTCTTTTGTTTTCTTGCTCTTTTAAATCTGCTGTCCTTATCACACAAGTTCATAAACATTACAACAGTGTTGGTTGAGTTGGAGAGGGAACCATATTTTTAAAAGGTAGTGACACATCTCCCCACTTACTTCTGATTATTCACAGAATCCATGCCTGAGCAAATTTGAGGATCTGCTTCTAGTCTTCTACATTTCATTAACATTGTTCTACAGTTTGAGGAATACCACAATAAAATAATCTAGCTTTATTTATTAAAATGTTAAAAGCATACTGGCATTTTGGAGAATACAATCCAGTGAATAAAATTCAGTGACAGATCATCCTCAGCAAAGTCTGATTTGGTTTTTTCCCACTCCTTGTTTCTTTCAAAAGCTGTTATTTGGTACTTGGAATTTTTAAAATTATTATTATTATTCCATATGCTGGAAGTTGAAAAACATTTAGAAATCTATGTTGGAATTTAGAAAAGGTTTGAAACGATCTGGTGTTATCCTAATCAATAGGGGCACTTTACATATGCTCCAGCACATTCTGATTAATCAGGTTTGCTGGAGCATTCTAATCATGTTCCAGCATGCTGCAGCATCTCATGTATTCAGCATCCCTGTGTTTCAAAATGGGTTCTGGGTCCCAACTGCGCATGGTCCCCGTGGCTGGGAGCCCCTCAGCAAAGGGGGGCTACCAGCCATGGGTGCCTACTTACTGCCGATGCAGGGGAAGCCCAGGATCAGACTCCCCCTGCTCCAGCAATAAGATACAGTAAGATATAACATGCAGTCCCAGCTGTGCCTCCTGCCATGCACATGTGGCAGGAGGCATGATTGTGTGGATCACACATTAGATCCAGTTGTGCCTTTAACTGCACGAGTAGAGGGAGCCTGACAAAAACATTTTCTAAAAAAATTTCAGAACTGCTGGCCTTCTTAATTAGGATTAATCTTAATCGGGCTGAATGCACCCGATCCCATCTGATCTCGGAAGCTAAGCAGTCCCGGGCCCAGCTAGTACCTGGATGGGAGACCGCCTGGGAATCCCAGGTGCCATAGGCCTCCCCTCCTTTGAAGTCCTCAGGTAATTAATGTCTTGTCATTGTCATGGGTGATTTCAATTACCCGGACATCTGCTGGGAGGAGCAGTCGGCCAGGTCTGAGAGGTCCCGGAGGTTCCTGGTGGAGCTGCAGGA
>JAGPOW010003648.1:104225-149872 GCA_030014935.1 Caiman crocodilus | reverse complement strand
AGGAGCAAGAACCACTTCCCTAGGAAGCTGGTTCCACAGCCTAGCCACCCTAACTGTGAAGTAGTGCCTCCTAATGTCCAACCTAAACCTGCTCTCCAGCAACTTGTGACCAGGTCTTATTATAACTATAAGAAGCCAAGAAAAATGCTGATAAGGAAGCCATTGCTTAGGTAACATTGGAAATTAATTTATCTAGTTCTTTTTTTGCGATCTGGTCCTTAAATTCTGATTCATGCAAGTAATCCTATTGAACCATAAAGAATAGGAATGAGACAAACACCCACTTGTATTTTGTTAATGGCTACACATTGCAGCGACTTTCTTGACTGCAGTATTAACTTACATGCTTGGTCTCTGGGGGGTGAGCATTCCACTTAGCCTAGCTGGTGAGAGAATAGCCATACTGCATAGCTATACTTGATCATGCCTATTTAACTGCTACCAGTCGTCTCACACAAATGATATGCTGAGACTTCAGAGTATGACTCAATCTCTTTGCAGTGCCGTAAATTGAACTACTCTGATTTTCTTTTCTTTTTTCTGAGTCAGTTGTAGAAGGGAAACCCTGTCTAACTTGGACATGCAGGAGGGAATTAGACAAAGGCTTTAGAGGATGCTACTTCTGCCTGAAGAAGGGTGTTTGTAGCTGAAAGATTACAAAGAAGAATTTTCTCAACTATTTTAGTTAATCTAATAGAAGATATCAAATTTACCCAAAGAACCTTGTCTGCCTATGTCCTTAGACCAACATGGCTACAACCAACACCCTTCAGCACTTAAATGGCTAATCTGTATTCACACTACAAAGTGGATGGGTTACCAGCACCTGTGTTAGCAGCACTTGAGTTCCAGTCTGTACCCCAGGATGGGCCAGTTGGGAAGCACCGTTATATTCGAGTGAGAGTTAGTTCTCCTCCAGTTGGCTCCCATTCACACACAGCACTCAGGTTAAAAGCCTATGTTAACTCTTCAATTAATATAAACCCTCAGGAATTACTCTTTAAATTGTCCCTTGCCTTTCCATCAAGGAACTGGCTATGAGAAGGAGGTTCTTATCTATCTGAATTTTACATAGTTTTTGGGATACTTTCTTATCTTGCTTTTCTACAGGCTGTTTTCAGGCACGATATTCAGAGTCTCTAACTGTGGTTTGTGTCCAGTTGCTTATCACTTCCATGTTAACAGTCTTTTACTATTTATTGGAGATTTTTAATTTGAAGGCTTGGAGGTTAACTAAAGAGACACTCCCTTCTTTCTCTGCTGCTGTAAGGCTTCTATGGCACTCTTATAATCCCTTGTTTTCTGTTTGTTTTCTGTAGTGTGGTTGCTGAAGAGAATGGCCATGGTGCTAGCACATCTCAAAAAAGACTATCATCTGAAGATACCAGTGTTACTTCTGGGTTAGTTGAGACAGTCTCAAAATCAGCTCTTCTATCTCAAACAACGCAGGTGTCAGAAGAACAGAGTGCAGCACCTACTCCAGTGAAAAAGTCTAGCAAGATGAAACAACAAATAGATGTGAAAGCAGAACTGGAAAAGAGGCAAGGAGGAAAGCAACTGCTGAATTTGGTGGTAATAGGTAATGCCCTTTAAAAAAAAATCTTTAGGCCAGGTTGGAGATTCAGGAATCTGTGCTGGTTAAATCTGGAAGCAATAGAGAAGCAAATGTGTTCCTTGCTCTCAATCCCATCTGCTTCGCCATTGCTATATAGAAGGACCCACTTTCGATGTTAATTAGACTAACATGCATATACATACATACTAAAAGACATGCATCTTTCTAGAGTAACTTTGATGGTACAGAGGTGTTTGTCATGTTAGTCTTACTGAAATTATATGTTTCTCTGCCTTGATACTATATATAGTAGTTCTGTGAATTGCAGGAATATGAAAAAAAACCCTTTTAGAAGACTATATTTCACATGCACATGTGTATTTATTTTCTAACTATGTTATATAGCTAATATATGAAAAAATGACATTTCTCCAATGTTTCTTTTCCTCTTTAGGTCATGTTGATGCAGGCAAAAGTACTTTAATGGGTCATTTACTCTACCTTCTGGGAAATGTGAACAAAAGAACTATGCACAAATATGAACAGGAATCTAAAAAGGCTGGAAAAGCTTCATTTGCCTATGCATGGGTTTTGGATGAAACTGGAGAAGAAAGAGAAAGGTAAGCAACGTTAAGGTATAAGGTTTACCTTATAGTGTGAATTATCATTTTCTCTGCTAAAATAACTCTTAGGAAATATTATTCAACTAATTGTTATGTTATGACTACATTAAAAGTGTTAAGAATAAAACATTTCCTAGGAAATATTACATTTTCTGAAAGGAAAGTAAGGATTCTGGTTTAGTTGTGTGAAATCACACAGAGAAGTTGGAAATCCTTTTGGATTATGCTGTAGACTGCAGTGTGGCTATGCTAACTTTTAAATGGATTAGCTCAGGCACCCAAAGTACTTAGCTGTGGCAGCATGGGGCTCTATGCTGCAGAATTTAGTCTTGTTAACTCAGCTGTTTGTACTATGTTGCAGACTATAGAGCAGATGTGCCCTTTGGTAAAATCCTCCCTTTGAGGAGCTGGCAGTTTTTATGAATTAAGTAATCGGGGCAGGTGAAGGAGTTTAAGGAAGATGAAATTATTTTGGTTCGTCACGTGTGACTCGGACCAAATATCTAATTTACTCTCAGTAAATTAATTGTATAGTACACTAGCATCTGGCAGTGGCATGTTAGCTTGCTATAATATACATTAATTTTGTTGACTGTATTTTAAATTATTTTATGTTGAAGAAATGCATGAAGAAGTGATGAAGATAGCTAGAAAGCAAAAATAGTAAAGACTGGATCTGCGGACAGTGGCACTCTGTGTTTGTAAAAAGATGGAGTTTAATAGCCTACCACAGTTTTTCTGATAGTCTTTAGTATCTTGGGTTTCATTTGAAACCACAGGGAGAAGTTTATTTATCTAATGTAATTGTATTTTATGGTATACTTATAGCCCATGGTATCATGGTATTCAAGCTCCTCTGGATGCACAGATAACCTTGAAAAAGTAAACTGATGCAGAAGAATGTGGGGGTGGGTGCATTGGGTTGCAGAGAACCTAGGGTTTCTTTCAGCACAAATGTGTTTAAACACACTCCTACAGCATTCAGACCTTAAGTTAGACTTTGACATAGGCCACTTATACACAACAGACCTATGAGTGTAAAGGCAAATAAACTAAAAAGGACTGCATCACAGGTGAGAACCTGAAAATGGTTTTATCAAATATTTGTATAATTTTAGAATTTCAAATCTTGAAGAAGAAATTGACCCAGTCTGCTTTATAAAACATTTCAAATTGTTACTGAACACTAAAGGAGTATTCAAGTAAAGGACATGTTATGGAAACAGTTTGTTTACTTCTGAAAGTAAGACTAATATGTTTTAATGTGTTAAATGAAACACTTTTTGAATATGTTAGTCCTTCTAGACTTTCAATGGTATATTTTACATTAGAGTACTTAGGAGCTGTTGTTTGAGTTTTGTGATGTTTCTATAGTATTGAAAAATACTGCCAGAATAAAATTTTTCTTCTGTCAAAGCCAGGAGAATTACAGGTTAGTACAGGCTGAATCTGTCAGAGCCACAATGTAGGATTTAGCTAGTATTGTTTTAATACTGCGTTTTGTATGTGTTGTTAACTTTTCAAACAGTTGTAATGGTCTATCATGTGTATTTTATTTAAGGGGAGTAACAATGGATGTGGGTATGACAAAATTTGAGACAAAGACAAAAGTGATTACGTTGATGGATGCTCCGGGCCATAAAGATTTCATCCCAAATATGATCACAGGAGCTGCACAGGTAACAAATGTCACTTAATCTACTGTTTGCGCTCATCAAATATGAAAAGTAAAAAAATATATAGTTTTATAATGTAGTATCCTAGTTTTAAAATAAGCAAGAATCTGATGAAGTAGCTTGCAGGCATCTTCTGAAGTAAGTAGGTGGTTGTCCACAAAAGCTCATGCCCCTCTGAACCTGTTAGTTTCTAAAGTGCCACCTTACACATCCTACCTTCAACCTGACTTTAATATATCATGGCCAACCACCTCTGTGATTATTCGTACATAACCTTTAAACACTCCCCCCAAAATGTCATGTTTTATAGTACTTACTCTGTACAAGTTGTCTAGTAAACTGTTTTCTGTTCCATTCTAAAAATTACACATATAACCTTATTTACATGTTAGCCTATGGAAAACTTCTGGAAAGAAAAGTTCACACAATTTTTAGACTTTTTGAGGAACACTGAAATTTGTTCAGCTTTTTCTAAATAGAGAAAATAATTTTTTTTGGAATTTTAAAGGAAAACTCTCTTGATTGCTGTTTGGTTATTCAGATTTGTGGGGAAAAGAGGGTTTCACACTTATCTATGAAGTAATATGAACAGTTTATTGCACTTGTCAGTAAAACTGTATAGTTTTTAAAAAAATCACTTCTGATAAGTATGTGCTGTTCAACATCAGTGCTTCCAAAAACGTTTTTTGGGATAAGAAGTTGTAAGAAGTTTTTCATAAACTTAGTGAAAAGCATTTGGACAATGTATTTTTCAATTTAAGTTTGTACTCTGCATACATATTATACATGCAAGGCTGGAATCTCAAGATTAAAACTGGAGTGAAATGTGTCAGTTCGCATTTGTAGTAAGTACATCTTTTGTGAAGCATACGACACTTGGGATCACAGCTGACTTCCTATTGGTTTTGGGATGAAATTAAAAGGATTGACCATAATTTATTGAAGCAGTATAAAATGAGTTGCAGGCTAACCCAAGACAGTATAATCTGACATACTGCTACACCTGTCCCAGCTAGATGTCCCTTGAAATGAAAATGAGAACTACCAGCAGGGGCTTGTCATTAATGCCTGCCTAGAACAATGGAAATGTTGTCCCCATTTCAGTCTCAAAATAGACTGACTTTGATCTCTGAAGCAGTTGTTTTCTGCAAAAACTTCTATTTGTCAGAGATTTTTGGAGAGTCTTAAGAGGGTACATTGCCAGAATGACAGTGAATGCCTGTGATCCATAAATTAGTTCCAGTTTTTTTCTTTCCCCTCAGAATTGCAAATTATAAACTTACTTTGTCCAATTATTCTTAAAACCCGTGGGTCTCTTGCACAGATCAATTACTAATCAAGTGGAATAAGAAAGCTTAATATGTTTATCTGGACATTGAAATCCAAATGTTTGTGGGATAGCTTTTTCCTTTTAAAAAGTGGACTTTTTTTGTAAAAAAAACAAACAAACAAACAAAAAAACTATTAATAGTAGCCCTGTTGCATATGCTTTAAAGTTATTTGATTTTGGTTCTCAAGGCTTTCTCCTTCCCTGTGTGTCCTTTGTCCTTTTACTGCTTCAGTTGCTAGCATTATAAATTAAAACCTGTTATATGTATGACCTACTTTTAATTCTATAGTGACCATGTTGCTTTTTTGTGAGTTTGTTGTCCTGAGAGTCTGAAAAGTCTTACCAAGCAATTGCCAAAGCTAAAATTAGAAGAAAGAAGCAAATTTTGGGGCAGTTTGATTACTATAAGTTCCTTTGAAAAGTCATTCACAATGATGCTTATTCCAGACTGACACTGAGGTCCTTTTATCTAAGCACTTTAAATGCATTACAAGAATGGGTGAGAGCTGTTATCAGTTTTACAGTTGGAAACATGACAGCATGGGAAGACTGAGTTGCCCATAAACATGCTTAGAGGTCTGGGATAAGAATCCACATCTTTCGTTTGTATTTAAGCCATAGGACAGTCAGGGATTCTTAAACTGTAATGTTTGTTAGGCTTGCCTGTTAACATGACACAGGTGTAAATATATATTCCCAGCCATCTATATATTTTTTTGAAAAAGTTTTGAAAAATTAACCTAAAAAATTAGCCTAAAAATGTTGGAAAATGCTGTACTTAACCATTGTTTTTCTTAAAAGCTCTGTTTGTTGATTTGATTTTGTAGGCTCTATAAATAACATGAAAAGAATACAGAAACCCAGATTTTCAATTCTACCTTCACTTAGCTCTCTGCAGCTATAGATGAGCAGACTTTTCCCTTGATTTTTCCAGCTATGAGAGATCAGTGTAGCTGTAACTGAACCCGTACATTTAGAATTGTACATTTTCTCTAATGGGACAGTCAGGGGAGTAAAGTGTGCTCTTTGCATGCACCTCCTTGCTTTTATTGGCATAGCCAGGTGCTGCAGGGGGCTCTATTGAAAGATGTAGCTGAAAGATAGCTATGATGGCTTTACATCAGCTGGGATTTGCTATGCCAGGGGAATCCCCAACTGTCATTTTACATTATGCAAAGCAGCATTATCAGAGGTGAGGATCTGGCCTGTAGTATACAGTGCTAATGAAGTAGTTTATGCATTTTCAGCTTCCACCTATAGTATGTTTTAAAAGAACTGTAGGTGTACTTTTGAAGGAAATTCATCTCACTAGCAGGCGTTGTATCTTTGATGATGAGGCCAGGAAATGTAGAGACATGTCCTTCTCCTTTAGAGCTGCAAGGGGAATTTTTAGCTACTAGTGACTAGAGCCATGCCTTATATGCCCTCCCTTGTTCCCTCTCTGTGGCCTGCAGCATGTACATAAGGGAAAAGGGCAAGGTGCTGCTGCCTTCTTTTTTACTTCTAACCAACTCCCACTTCTTCATCCTGGGGATGGTCTGTCCAATGACAGCCAGAAATAACCAGACAGGCTCCAATAACCTAATGCTACATGAAACAAGAGTTTTATGATGGGGTGACTGGTTCTTGGCTACTGCTTGTTGCTAAGGTTACCAACATTTTAGGTTCTTTTCCTGTCCTTTTGCATATTTAACTTGGTATGCTGGATCACCTGTGATGCTGGGGAGTAGGACAGTTGGTAGTCTTTTGCTTGGGACCTGGAACAAATTTTTCCTGTATGATAAAAAGGCCTTCCATCTTTGCATTTTTAGGATTTAAATCACAGTTGTTACATCACAGCTTTGGCAGGGACCAGTGTGTTGTGTGGATTAGACAGTACCCAGCATGAGTTCTGTTTACAGGATCTCTAGTTGTTGGGTCCCATGCAGAATATTGCCTTATGGTTGGGTTTGTGTTCAGGTCTCAAGCAGGAAGAGCTTCCCTGTATTTCATCTCTTACCTCTTACAGGTGAGGTTCTTTGAGTAGATGTGATATCTTTTATTAGGGCAACTGAGTAGCTGGAACAAAGTTCTTTGCAACCATTTTGGCACAAGGGGTGTAAGTTGGGATTCTGACTTCCAGGTCTTGGGGGCAGGCTTGAGCATGAAGTTGGGGCACTGCATACATCCCCAGGTTTGTAGAACCTGGGCCTTTTGGTACCCAGTTGAATTTCTCAGTGGAACAGCCCTATTGGGTCATGTGACAGGAAGGGACTACCTGCTGGCTAATAGCCTCTGCATTTAACTGTACTGTGCCATGTTAATGCAGACCCAGAAACAATGATATAGAAATCAATCTTCAATAAGACAAAGGCATGTTAATATACTCCGTTTTTGCGTATAGTAGATTTTGTCATTTTTTTGTGCATGTTCAGCAATGGGCCATGTTTACTCTTAATATATTCTGCTTATGGAATTTGCTCTCTGAACCTTTTTTCCCTTTTACTTAGGCTGATGTGGCAATCTTGGTTGTGGATGCCAGCAGAGGAGAGTTTGAAGCAGGGTTTGAGACTGGTGGACAGACTCGAGAACATGGGTTATTGGTTCGTTCTCTTGGAGTAACGCAACTGGCTGTTGCAGTCAATAAAATGGACCAGGTACATGCTTAAAGGTTTTAAATGGTGCAACATCTTACATTCCTTATCTTATCATGAGCCCTTAATTCAGAAGATCCTTATTATTTTTCCAATAGGACTGGGCCCTCCTTGTAAGGTTTTCCTACCCAGTTTCTATTTTTTATGATGTCTACGTTCAGAAAAGCAAGAATGTTCTTCTGGAGTCTATAACTCAACATATCAGTCAAGGGAGATTTTCAAAAGTAATGTGGACTCCACTTAATTTTGAAAATTCTCCTGAAATACTTTATAACTAACCCCTCTAAAACTTACGTGTGTAAATGTTCAGCCATGAATGTTTCACCTCACTTGTTTCCCCAATAATAGTTACAGTTACCTGATTTCTGTCAAGGGTTACTTGTAAGGCATGCTACTGCATTTGCTCAAACATGTGCTTTGTACTAAAATGATACATTTTAGAATTATATGTTGAATATTTTGATTTCTGAAGAGGCACAGTTGTTGAATCTGAATTTTGTTATACTCTGATGCCAGAAAACCCAACCCCAAATCTGGGGACTTGTTCATGGAAGTGTCGATTACACATTAAGTTAAACTGCAGATTAACAAATGTAGGCCTTGCAAACTTAATCTTACAATTTTGTTCCAGTCCTGTTGGCCCTCAGTTCGCTTCTTTCATAGTGTGATCTGTGCAGTCTTTCTCCAACATATGAGATGAGCACTGTGAACATCTTATTCTTTAGGCAGAGTACAATGTGAGAGTGTAATGGAAGTTGTATAGCAAAATATGCCAAAATGCACTATTTTTATCATGATCACTTTTTAATTCTAGGTTAATTGGCAACAGGATAGATTTCAAGAAATTACCAGTAAACTTGGCCAGTTTCTTAAACAAGCTGGCTTTAAGGTAAAGTACATTTAAAGATGAGATTATTGAAACTTTGATCATGTCTGGCTAATTCTTTGGGGCTGGGTTGGAGTTAGTTTGTACTGCTAGAGATCCTTACCAGTGATTGGGGTGTGGTGCCATCTTTGCTGACACTGGTGGTTTACAGCAGAGCCCCTGACCTCATGTTTCTTTAATAAGTGGGTACTTAAGAAGTCTCAGGTGCAGGTACCTGGCATTTGACCTCTGTCAGAAGTTGATTCCCTTTAGGTATGTGGGTTCCTTGGAATGCCACGAATTAGCCACTCACGTTCTTTGAGGCCTGGAGGGAATGCTTTCTGCAAGGAAAGATTACAAGCCACTAACTTTTTTATTTTTATTTATTTATTTATTTATTTATTTTTAAATCTTGGTATCCTAGAGGACTTGGTCAAGGTGTTACAGTAGAGTCTTATAAGTCAGGGCAGCTTTCAGTTCAGATTGTGGGTTAGCGAGGATACTTTAGAGACTCTTGCCTTAATTTGCAGATGATCTTGTCTTTGTCCTGCTGTTGCTTTTGCCTGTTTTGGTCATGTGGCAGACTAAGTCTGCACTTATACATCCCTCTCAGACACAGGGAATTTTTATCCTAAGGTCATATATTAGTTAAATTTGATAAAATGCCTCATATAATTCTGATTTCTTTCTTTGCTTTTGTCTTTTGATAAATAGAAGAGATGAATTGGGCAACAAATCCGCTGTATTTTTAAATAATTTGAATATCCAACTTGATAGAAACCTTATGTATCGGGAAAAACATGTTCTTTTTTGTTCAAGGGAATTATGATTGACTGACTATTTTGTAGCTTAGTAACAGTTATGATAATGTTGAAGTTGTTCCTTCCATCTACTTTTATATAGTGTTATCATTTTAATGAAACACTCTATTTAACTTGTGTTTGCTTTCTTTCTTAGGAGTCTGATGTAGCTTATATCCCAACAAGTGGTCTTGGAGGTGAAAACCTGGTTACAAAATGTGAATCAAGTGAACTCACTAAATGGTATAAGGGAAAATGTTTGCTAGAGCAAATTGGTAAGTGTGCTGTTCTACTGATTTAAATCGCATAGTTGATTACTTAACTGTGAATTTTTCAGATGGTTGTTTGTATTATTAAATGCGGAAACTTTTATGTCCTATTATTTCTTTTCAGATTATTTCAAGCCACCACAGAGATCAGTAGAAAAACCATTCAGATTGTGTGTTTCTGATGTCTTTAAAGGTTGGTTCTCTTATTTATAAAGTTTATTTTTACTAATCATTTCAAAGACATACAAATTCATTCATGTCATAAGATATGTATATCTTAAAATAATTCTAAGTCAGTGTAAGATAACATTTTTACAAATATGTTTTAAAATCTGATTTTAAAGTGCTTAGAGACAGCTATTCAATACTACTTACATGTATTAAGTTTTTTAACACTGTTCTTAGTGGTGGTTAGTAAGTGGTGTTATCTAGGTTTTACTGATCGAAGAACTGAAGCAAAAATTATGTAACTCGCTAATGGCTATACAGTGAGTGCATACAGTGGATACAGTGCAAACAGTGGAACTTGGGAATTTCCTGATCCCAATCCATTTGCTGAGTTGCTAGCATGATTGGACATTTAATATTCTACCTGACAGAGGAACATTAATTTTATTCAAACATCATCAGTTTTATTACTCTCAAAATGTATTTTTAAAGAAACTTGCTGTGTATGCATGTTGTAATTATACTTGAAACCAGCTAGATCATGTAGTAAGCTGGGTATCAGGTTTTGACTGCCCATGACAATGGACCCACATTCAAATATTGGTAGTCAGAAAAATGGAGTTTGGTTTTGACCCAGTTGTATTGGGTGAAACCAAAATTCCTGTCACGTCTTCTCAAGGCGTTGAGGTTTCCCTGGTAAATACTGAAATTTCATCTAAGACTTTGCTATCACATCGGCCAAACATTTTTGCAACCATCACTGGTTATATGAAGTGTGGTATAGGCTATTTGATTATAACCTTTTCACCTAGAAATAGCTGGGTTAAAGTATTGATATACATATGTAGACTATAAAGCAGAAACAGGTTTTGCAGTGAGCTGAGTTTTTATCAAATGAATAAAAATACAGAATTTAAATAAACTTTTAAACAGCCGCATTTACCAAAAATTAATGTTCAGTGGCTATGAGGAGTAAGTCCCCAATTACACAGCTAGATCTCCTGTCTACGAATATAGACCTGCTGTTTCAGAATGGTTAGTTGCACATTTAAATATCACTTGGACCCCCATGCATATTTCTTTGCATGCATGCCAACTGGTTCTAAACACAAATTAAATACTTGTATAATTTTTGGCACTCACACCCGTAGTTTTTCAGTGTGGTGGAGGGGGAGGGGCATCTACATTCTTTCTCCCCTTTTCTGAGCTGTTGGCGATATGACTTCTGTCAGTTGACCAACCCAGTAACTCATCTGTAAATTATGCTAATGCATAACTAGGTATCCAGCAATAATAGTAAAGAATACAAAAGGAGGAAATGGTGGGTCTTGACTCAAAATTAATATAGCATCTGCAATACCTTTTCACGCTAAATGTTAGTAAACCAGCTGTCAGCTGACTTTCTAGGAGTAAAAGAAATACATAGAGAGCTTTCAGAATTTCCAGTTCATTGGACAATAAACCAACAAGAAACACATCCAAGACTGCAGTTATTAAGAATTTTTTGAGACGTCTCAGCATATGCAAGGTTGTTTTTTTTTTACTGTAAATTGTAAAGAGGGGGAGGGGGAATGATACAAAAATGTATAAAATTATGTAGGTTAACCCTTCTATTTGTTGAAAACTCAATTAATTGGTTTGTTTAGCAACTATATTTGTTTTCAAGTGGGGAGTTTCATCTCATATTTCAGAAAAATAATCAGATTAGGAGTTTTGGAATTAAAATTTTGTTTTCATTATGATGTAGAACTGGCTGCCTTTCAAATACTGAATACTGTCTTACTGGGAAAAAATGCATTTTATCACATTAAAAATCTGCTTGCATGTTGCTAATAGGTCAGCTTACCAAAAAAGAAAAATAAAGACTGCCTCTTAACATACACTTAACTATCTGTTGTTTTAATTTGTTGCCGGGTTCTTTACAGACCAAGGATCAGGATTTTGTGTAACTGGTAAAATAGAAGCAGGCTATATTCAGGTTGGAGAGAGACTTCTGGCAATGCCTCCCAATGAAACTTGCACTGCAAAAGGTATAGTCTTCAAAGGCTTGTTTACTTTCAGGTTAATACTGAGCTAGAAGCAGTTGCTGAAATGGTAACAGATATTCAAACTGATACTAACTGTCAAACATAAAATGTGAAAGCATAAAACGAATTTCTTTAGATGTGACTGTATTTGTATAACTATCTATCTTTGAAAGACTTGCGAAATGTTGCAGCCCTTACAGATCAATTTTAACTTGTAAAGCTTTTTCATGCTCTGTTGGACATGCTAAGCAGTTACTTGAAAGACGTTCCATCGACAGTTACGGGGTGCCGGTCGCACTGGGCTCCAGGCAGTAGAAACTCAAATCTTGTTCTGCAGTTTAAAAAACAAATTAATAAATCAATAAAAAAACCCTGAATTCCTTCTTTCAAAGAAGGCCAACAAAGAGAAAAGGTACAATGTGTGGGAAATAATTTGTTTCAGTGAATTTGTGAAAAGGTGGGAAACTGTCATATTCTTTCCAGTATAGGGTGCACTTGTTAAGGTGACATCTTTCTTCTAAAAATAATCTGATTCTTTAATCAGAGTAAAAACGAAAACTCAAAAGAGTTCTGTGCACCACAGATTTTGTCCTTGTAAATGCATCTTTTTTGATGTCTTATTTTTTTTATCCTAAGTTTAGAGTCAGAAAATTTGAATCAGTTTTAAATTCAGGAGAAAGTGTGTGTGAAAGAGAGAGAGAAAATATTCAGCTAATTAATGTCTAGTACATTTAAAGTGCTAAGGAGTAAATGCGTGTCTCTTAAATGGATAAAAGTGAAAGCATTAGTCTGTCACAGCTTAGAACAAATCCATTCAAGAGCTTCAGAGAGTTTTCAATAGTAAAGGTCATAGAAGTAGGAGCTGGATATGTTTTAAAAAGTGAGTAAGGAGGTTTTCAGACCGATCATCTTATGTCTGATACAACTCGTACATACCCTTGAGGTTTGCCAGATTGGAGATGACAAATATAAGTAGACGATAGGGGTATACAAAAGTGGCAGCAAGCAATGATTTTTTTGTGCATCCTCAGTCGGTTGGATCCCTGGTTTAACTGAGAGCAAAAGGGAATGTTACAGTAGTAATGATAAGCTGATAAGCTGGCTACAGGGCTACCCTGGCCACACCTCTGCGCTAGTTATAGGAGAGGAGGGAGTGGCACAGATACGGTTACCCTCGTTGCACGTCACCTGAGAATCCCCCAGAGTACAGTCAGAGTTGGAGAGACGTAGTGGCTTAAGTATAGCTGGAGTTGTTGTTAACTATTTCACATGAGGAGAAAATACTTTAGTTTATCTTCCAATACAAACAAAGAATATGCTAATTTATGACCATTTTGCAACCAACATATCACTTCCAACAAAACAGTTGAACTTCATGTATCATTTTATGGCAGTGTCACCTCCTATGTGCAGTCATTTTCAGCATCACTTAACAAATACTGCTTTTTTCATGACTGACATATTTGAATTTAAATGACACTAGGCACAGCCTGGTGCATGGTAATAGGAAGACAAAACAATAAATACAGACTTGGGAAGTGGATCGTGTTTTATTTATTAAGCTCTACAACAAAATGCAGCAAGATTTGTGACATGGGCAGTGTTAAAAACCAACAAACAAACCCTCAAAAACCAACTTTTGCTAAGATCTCTTTCTCCTTCTGGTATTAGCCAAGAACATCACAATGATAAACAAGGAAGAATTTGTTTTATCCTTGTCCAAGTGTCTACACCTTATTGTCTCAAACTTACTTAAAATACATTACAAACCATGCTTATTTAGATGCTTTCTAATAGGCGCTACATTGCTGCAAATGAAAGACGTTCGTTGCGCTCTTCTGTGAAAGAGCAAACCCACTGAAGGTAAATGAAAGTTGACAGAAGTACCAATAAGAAACATGAAAGGTGCGGTGTAGGGTATCTCTGTGCATCACAGGATGGGTGTGGCAAGGATTGTGATATTAGTACTTAGTGGTATTTTCAAGAACGCGTCATCTGCGCCGTGTGATTGGTACTGAGTCCGCTCCCATGAGTTAGACAAAGCCATATTAATACGCAAGGTGGTTGAAAAGATTGCTGAGTCCCAGTCAAAAAAAAATGTTTCCTTTTGTGTTCTTAGCTGAAAAGCTTTTACTATCAGTCCATTCATACTGAAAACTGATGAGTAATGGTTGATGAAGCACAAATGTCTCAAGTAGAACTGTTTGTTTGTAACTCAGAACCTAGGTACTTCACTCAGGGGTTCTGTTCTTACTCATTTCCAGGAATCACACTGCATGATGAACCAGTTGATTGGGCTGCAGCAGGAGATCACGTTAGTCTCACTTTGACCGGCATGGATATCATCAAAATCAAGTGAGTGCAAAATGAAGTTTCGGTGTAAGTAACGGTTTGTTTTTAATGAAAAGCCATGTAACTATTACTCTTTGCAATCAGCGGTTTACTTGAAGAATGATTTGGCTACCAGGATATTTAAAACCAAAGTGATGCATATCACCTGGCTTGCATGTGCATACGTTGGAAACATCTGCTTTATGTGCAACGGCAGTCTCAGAATACTGTTAGAGTTCATGATCAATTGACCTTCATGCTTTCGGGGTAACTTTAAAAACCCATTTCCTTAGAAGGTCTTTTCCTAATTTGTACATAGAATTACAGAGCATGTTCTAAGATATTATTAATAATTTTACATAAAATGTTTATCAATAATTCATCAAGCTGTAAATCATACAGATGGCAAAGTAAATCTGAACAAATAATAGCACATACTAGCATCTTACTATTAACTACAGGTTAACAAACTGCAGCAAACAATTCTTTCAACAAATTTGCCCCCTTTTCTGTTTGTACGCTCTTTCAAAAAACATGTAATTTCTTTTTTTTAAATAAGTTAAGCTGTTCAGATTTATTTAGCATATGGCTTGTGCAGTCAGTTTATAGAATTCATACACAGTGAATGCCTGACTTGGTCCTGGAGTGAAGTATTGGCTAGCTGTAAATTGTGATCTGTGCTAAGTAATCAGATAGAAAATTCTTACAGTTTCTATTTGGCATCCTAAATGGACCACTGAAATAGAGCTTTCAAGTTGGCTGCCAAATTGCTCCACACGTCCAAACTTGTGCCAGTTTATATTCTGTCCTGGATGGTCAAAAGAGAGTTCTTTTGACTTCGTCGTTACAGGATGTGTATCTACAGAAAATCCTTGTGCTATTGTAATAGAGACTGAGTGGGTTTTACACAGTGGTGTCTGACTGGGTTTTTTTCCCCCCACTTTTTAGCATGGGCTGTGTATTTTGTGATCCCAAGGAACCCATCAGAGTCTGCACTCGTTTCAGAGCTCGGGTCCTCATCTTTAATATTGAGGTCCCAATTACTAAAGGATTCCCTGTAAGTTTCATGGTACTCTTCTGTTTTAACGTTCTTGTATTCTCCTTTAGTGGCTTAGTATGTTTCTGTTTATAAAAAGGAATGTCACATTCATGAAAAAGGGGACACACTTGAACCACCTGAGTCTTCTCTAGCTTAAAGAGGGTGCAAAGTTGCATGTTTAGAAACGCATATCTGCTCTTGCAGGCTTCTGGTTTGATGTAATGTCTGCATATGGAGTTCACTTACAGAGTTAAGCCAGCTTTTTATTAACAAGACTCTGGAGGCAGTGTATGTAGGGGTTTGGCAATGCAACTGGTTTTCAGTTATCTGAAAAACTCAGCATATGCTACAGGATTGCACTGATGTAGTGCAGACAGTAAGCAAAAGGCTTGAAGAATTAGTATACATTTGTAACATATGGAAGAATGCAGACTTTGAGAGATCTATGCTTATTGTGTCCACAAAAATCACAGGAAGTCTGGGATGTGGTTTCTCTAAGTGATAAACACTGCTTTTTTAATTGAAGAGATGGGGTGCTGAACACAAGTTGGGTTCCTCGCTGAGGAGTGCTTTGAGCCTTTGCCTGCAAATACAGTAAATGATTTGTGTTCCTAATTCAAGCGGTTTTTGAGCCACTTCCTTATTTTGGCCTGTGCATCAATACAAAGGATTTTTCAGAAGTCACACTTTGGTTCTAAAGACTTTTCTGGGTGTTAGCAAGTAGAGTTTTAGTTGAAGATGTGGGTCACTGGTTGAAATAATAAACTTTTGTTGTTTTTAGGTGCTTTTACACTATCAAACCATAAGTGAGCCAGCCACTATCAGACGATTATTGAGTGTCCTTCACAAGAATACTGGTGAAGTCACAAAGAAAAAACCTAAGTAAGTATTTTGAGGTAACTAGTAATTACACTAGAAATTTGACAGGGGTGCACTGCATAATCTAAAGCAGACTGGATGAGACTCTATTATGGAACAAGTTCTCTGTTTAAGGATATAATAATAATATGTTTATATCTTATATATGAATTTTTAGCTATAGGTTATACAAAACAAGAAGAATATCATCCACATTTTACACAGTGTGACAGAGATGTTTCTGGTCAAGTCTTTATGAAATAGACCAAACAAGATGATGTCTATATTATGGCTTTGACACTGGCTGTTTAAAGCCACATTCTTCTTGGCATGCTACTGATTGACATCACCAAAATGGCCTGCATCCAAAGAATGTGACTGGATCTCTCAATGAAAAGATTTTATGAAGTCCTTTGCTGTAGAAGAGATGAATTACCATACAGTCTCTTAAGCCCCCCCCTACATATTACACATAAGGTACACTTATGTTAAACAGGCAATCACGCTTTAAGTTGTGACCTAGCCACATGTTCCAGCAACCAATGGCCTGATAAAAGGCCATTGGTTATTACACAAAAAATGTGTAATAACTATGTAGCTTGTTCTAATCACACCATTAATTGAACATGTGGCCCAGTGCTCTCCTGGGGCTGGGGACCCCATCGATTTAGGGACTCTCGGCCACTGTGCACCATCCATTGTAAGTCCTGCAACTGGTGAGGCTTGCAGCAAGGGTAGTGTTCCTGGCTTTAGGGCCTTCAGTGGGGGCAGTGCAGGGAATGCTGCCCCTGTTGCAAGTCCCACTGAGTTCTGTCAACTGTGCGACTCGTAGCTGCAGCAGCTTGGACAGGTGGAGCTCGGGATCATGATCGCAGCCTCCCCCTGTACCAATGATAAGGTACAATGGGATTTAACATGAGATTGTGTGGATTGCAAATAAGATCCCATTGCACCTTTACCTGCACATTTAGAAATTGAGAACCCTAAAGCACTTTGATATTTATCTCTATAAAAAAATGTTGTTTTACTTTTATTATTATTATTATTAAACAATCTTGCATGTTTGTAGAAAAAATGTTTATTTGTATGGCATTCAGTAATAGGTGTGAGCTTGGGGCTGCTCTGAAAACTGAACATAAAATGTACATGCATAACCCTCTCTCCATCCCCATGCATGCACATTTCTTTTGGAACCTGAAAAGCTCTAACATTTATTTAAGGTATGTAAAGGGAATCACAGGAGAAATCTTAATTTAGATGAGAATACAACAACTTCAATGTCTGCTTTTAAAAGGAGAATTTCAGAAAGTTAAAAATAATTGTGAACCAATTCATTTGGAAGAAAGGATTTAGACAGCAAATGCAAATGTAAATGATGCTGTAAGGAGGCACTACTTCACAGTTAGGGTGGCTAGGATGTGGAACCGGCTTCCTAGGGAAGTTGTTCATGCTCCTACCTTGGGCATCTTTAAGAGTAGATTGGACAGGTACTTGGCTGAGGTCTTTGACCCTGGCACTCGTTCCTGCCATTGGCGGGGGGTCAGACTAGATGGCCTGCTCTAGGCTCCTTCTGACCCTGGGCACTATGATACTATGATTTGGAGCAGTTAAGGATTTTCTAAATGTCTAAATAGACCAAATCAATAAAAAGCCCTGCCCAGGATAAATACTTGGCTGAAATGGGAAGTGAAAGCAGCTACACAAATTTAAAAAATATAATAGAGGGATAAAAGGGGATGTTAATATTAATGGATATAAAATAGAGACTAGGAGTAGTAGAAAATTGATAAGGAAAGCAAATGGACAGAAGAAGAAATCTATGACTTCCTGAGTTAAAAAAACCCCTCTTTATTATCCCATATTATAAAGAAATAAAATCCTAATAATCCTGTTGGTCTGTTACTAGATGGAAAGCCCAGATTATGTTTTAATGTCATCTTCTGCATGAAATATTTCCTGTTTCAGCAGTTTTTACTGAAGATGTTAAAAGCGCATTGTTCTTGTTACTTTTTTAAATGCAAGACAGACCTACTTTTAAATAATTTTAAAAGAGTTGGCCCAAGGGCTCTTTGGATCATTAGTATTGATTGTCAGAATTCAAGAAGAGGGAAAGATAGGTATCTATCTATCTATAGATATCTATAGATATTTATATAGCAATATTTAAAAAGTAATAGATTGACCCAGGTAATAATGGGTCTTGTTAACTTGACATTGATCCCAGATAAAATAATTTAAGGACTAATCTGGAATATGATTAAACAACTAGTATGAAAGAAGGTAGTGTGACAGTACCAATCAACAGGAGTTTAAGGGGAACCTATTTTGCAAAGCTACCTTAATGGCAGGAAGGATGGGGGGAATTGAATAAGACTAAGTTGGGTTGGTAACATGCTGTACTTTAACTTCTGTATAGTATTTGGCTCGGTACCAGACAACATTTTGATTAAGATCAATTTTAAACTGGTTAAATAATAGATCTTGGGATACAATTATAAATGGGAAGATTATCACTGAATGAGTACATAACTAGGGGTTCCCAAAAGTATTACTTCTTGGCTGCCGGCTGTTTAACACTTTACTAGTTACCGGGAAGAAAATCTAAATCAGCACTTTAAAGTTTAGATCAGCAGTGGCCAACCTGTGGCACACATGCCCTAAGTGGCACTTGCAGGCTCTGTATGCATCATGCAGCAGACTAGGGAGGGGACAGGCAACAAAGCAGGAGATACAGCAGGGAGCAGAAAGCAGAGCTGAAGCTGAGCAGTGATCGTGGGGCAGATGGCAGGTGGTGGGTGGGGGTAGGCATGGAGCAAAAGGGGCAAGGGGGTAGGCATGGAGCAAAAGGCATGGAGCAAAAGGGGCATGAGGGATGGGTGTCTGGCCCCCTGTCCCCTACTGCTGCTTTTGCTGCCACAACAGTGGGGAGGGACAAATTTAATATTAAATTTTATAATTAGATTCTATGCTTGGAAAATTATAACATTTTCCATACACGGAATGGAATTATTGTATGGGGGTCATTTTACAGTCAGGTAGATATGGTAACTTGCATTTGTATACAAACTCAAACCTGCCCCTTGGACTCTTGCCTCTTGCCTCCCACTGCCTGTCCCCTTCCTTTTTGGACCCCAGTGTAATTTACATTGCTGTACAAAACCAGTGTAAATTACTCTGCTGTCTTGGTTGGTTCTGGGCCTAGTATAGAACTATCACATGTCCTGGGTTATCCAAACCTCTTTAGAAATAGCCTGCTGAAAAGCCACTTAAGTAAGTGAAAATGCAGCATCTTGGAAGTAATTTAGCATGTATCATGCTTTATACTGTAAAACCGTATCAAACTTCAGTGAACATATATTAAAGATTGTAGAGCTTACGAGAACAACATTTACAAGTTTGAGTAGGCAGTCAGGAGAGAAGGTAAGTGGCAGGTGGGGCAGCTGTCAGGGTGAGCAGACATCATAGGGGGAAGAGAGGGGCAGGTAGCAAAGGGAGGCAAGTGGTTGAGGGGGACAAATGTCAGGCAGCAAGGGATAGGGGTTAAGCCATTTGACTTCCCTGCCACCTGTCTGCCTACTGCCGGCTTCTCCGCTTGCCCCACTGGAGCAATTTAAGATTTAAAGAATTTAAGATGACCCTCCAATAATTTGATTCTATACATGACAAAGAATAACAAATGTATGATGTTTCCATGAGTAGAATCTAATTATGGGGTGTTACCTTAATTCAAAGTCACTTGAGCTTCAGGTAAATGCAGTACATTAAATAAAGCTTTAAAGGAGAACAATTTCTAATAGAATACCAGCAGTTACAAGCTGGTAAAATTGTTGTTCAACTAATCAAGGATTCAGAGAGCCAAGGATGTCCTGTTTCTGGATTGCTTAGTCAGCTAGGAAGAAGTAGCTCTATAATAAAGAGAAGATCTTGAGTCTGTTCAATAGTTAGCTGAACATGAGTTTGCAGTCTGGTTGCCCAAAACAAGTGTAGTAAACTTTGGGAATATAATTAAAAGAGTATCAAGGAGTAAGAACTATCACTGAAGTGCTGTGTTTATAATTATGAAATGAGAGACTCAAGGAGTTTTTTGTATATAAAATACAAACATATGATTTTACTTACAGATTTCTGACTAAAGGACAGAATGCTTTAATAGAACTACAGACACAACGGCCTGTTGCTCTTGAGTTGTACAAAGATTTCAAGGAGCTAGGAAGGTTTATGTTACGCTACAGTGGATCCACTATTGCTGCAGGAGTTGTCACAGAGGTATGGTGCTTCTGTAGCAGATTTGCTAAGATGTTACTTCTTGTGAGGCAGCAGAGTCAGCTTTCTCAGTGAATCAGCTTTTCTGCCAAAGCCCAGAAATTGTGGCTTGGAAATGTATAGCACTTTTACATGTGATCGGGGAGGGGAGGGAGGCGCTTTAATTAGAGCAGCGAGCCACTCTAATTAAAGTGCTGCAGTGTCTGGTGTATTAGCATCCCTGCACTTCAAAATACCAGTTGACTTTAGTTCAGTGAGCTTTAGTTCAAGTGCCCCTGCTGCCATTTTGAAGCTTGGAGATCCTAATATATGAGACGCAGAGGCTGCCTGGAGTGCAGTAATTGCCACGGTTCAGGAGACTCAGTTAATTGTGCCTGCTCCAATGCACTGTAAATCAGAGCAGCCTGGAGCCCTGCAGATGTAACAATGTTTACAGGCACCCTGTTTTATACCCTTAGGCACCCAATGTCTATAGGCACCCTACATGCTCTGATGCACTGTTAGCCTGAAAAAAAAGAATATACTTCTAGTTTGAAGAAAATGGGTCAAACTGTTTTAGGGGGAAAATTACATTGGCTAGAAATTTAGAATGCTCTATGTTTATTTGTCTGTCTCTAATTGAAAAAGTGGCTTATTATGATTTCTTCAAATTGTTTATCAAATACCATAATATTTTATTTATATAAGAGAGGTGGTGATATATTCTCAACCCTTATCCATGTGCACTTTAACACAAGCTCTTGTAACTGAATGGCTCTGCACACTGTTACTTTGGTGCCTTAATATGTTGCTCTTAATCATTTCAACTGTATTAAACAACTCAGACTAAAGCCTTTGATCCTATAATCCTTTATGTGCATGCTTAATCTCACTAAATTGTTTCATTTTGATCAATGAATATAAAATAAAGTATGTATCTGGAAATACAGAATCAAGGTCTAATTAAGCATGTGGCTTGTAAATTATTATTTGGAAACAAGTTTCTAATATACAGAGGGTTGTTTCAAAGAGAAACTAAAAGGTATTGTTAGTAAAAAAAAAAAAAAAGTTTAAAAAGAAAGCCTATAAGTTCTTGCTGAACTGTATAGTTTTCTTTATGCTATTTTTCATTTGTTTGTTATCGAATAAATAAAACAATTGTGCCTTTTTATTTTTAGATTAAAGAATGACATTGGTGCCAGGATTTCCAAGACCCAACCAAAATGCAGCCTGCTAAGAGTCAAGTTCAGTTGAAGGAACAAAGTGCAATTAATTTGAAAAAAAGAAAATCACATTAAACTTGAAGTGAACTTTTTATCAATTTCTCTCCACAGTAGAACGAGATGGCAACAGGCAGGGAAATGGAAATGTTGCACTTTCTCATGGCAAAAGCTTCTGTATTTCCCCATGTGAAATTTTTTTTCGCAGAGCTTTATGGAAACTTGCTTGGGAAGATGCATAAGAAGATAAGATGATGAATCATCATGAAACAAACTTGCTACTTCCAGCCATAGAGAGTTTACATATTTTCTTTGATTTGCATACTTGCTGCACAGTAATCCAGTGAAATAACTTAATTGGCCTAATATATTTTTAAAGTTTGAGATGAATGCTTCTTCAGGAAAAAAAGAACTATTTACTGCAGTTTCAGAGAATGGTGTTTTGTGTCATCCACAGGATTATTTGCCCCATCCCAAATTTTATTTAAAAAAAAAAAATCTTCATTTGATATGTAGTAGAAGCTGTGTCATCAATGGCTAATTTGATTTTCTTTTTTTTTTTTTTAAGTGTAAAAATAATAAAGTAGCCTGGTCTGAGCATCATGTTTTGCTTCCATTGAACCATACGATTTCATCTGAACCATGTCTGTTAAATCAGTCATAATTTTGCAGGACCAATTGGTGTCGGTATAATGACAGAAGTAAACCTAGAGACTGACACATGGGGTAATGCCTTTGCATAATTAATTCAGATGCTGACTTGGATGCTGTCCCTTACCTGCCTGCTGTTCACACCCACAACCTGGGATCTGTTCACACCCACAACCTGTGTTTTGTTTTCACCCCAAGCTAGCTGTCCAGCCTGAGTGCTGCTCTCATTAAGCCTGGTAATCCTTCACTTTCTAGTGGGGATACAGGATACTGATAATTCTGCAGGGCCTTTCTGCAAGTTCCCACATGTGTCAAAGGGCAAATACATTCCTTCACAATTCACTGAGAAAAACTTGGGTATGAAAAAGTGGAAAGAACCACAGATGATGATCCTAAAACTCCTTAACATCATACTGGTGAGGGCAGCATCAGGGGTATATGATAGCTCAAGTATTGCATGGCACCTCACACCTACCTGAACCTAACCTGTGTGCCGATCATCTGCATTACCCATGCAGTAAAGATGCATTTTTAGAGGTGTAGAGCACTCAAGTATCACTGGCTTGATACTTCTATTCAAACAGTTGGGCAAATGATATTCCTGTAGTTTTGTACATGTGTACCTCCCTCCATGCTCTTAACCTAGTGGGAATGACTTTGTAGTCAAATGCATAGTTCTTTCTCCATTTTGTGTGAATTATTCCATTGACTTCAGTAGGGCTAATTATGTGTGTCAAGAATCTGGGTACATGCACACCTGTTTGTAGAACTGGGGCCAAAATGACTAGTGAGACCATATTGAAACTGATGTTTTCACAAGTCTCAGAACTTACTAGATTGGGAAACTGTTGCCCTCAACACTAAACACTACTAGACTTGTGAATTATACACTACTGCAAATGTATCCATATCAGATACCTGTAGAGCAGTCTCCTGCAGTTCAGTTACCAAAATGTTATCCAACTTCTGAATAAGGCATCCAGCTTAGATGCCTTATTCAGCAAAGTAATGTTTCAGTTTCTCATTCCCTTAAACTCTGAAGTTGCAAAGTCTGAATGTACTGGTGCATTGGAACACTCCACAGTGTAATTAATGCCCATGAAGGCAATCTTTAAAGAGAAAAACTCCTGATAGTGATTATAGTTCTTGGAGATGCATTGTCCATATGCCCTTTCTGCAACCTGCACTTCCTTTTCTTTCTTAATCCTGCCCACCTGAGCTGTGACTGACACATACTGTTCTTTATGCACTTGGTGCACAGCACAAGAAGGAAATAGGTGCATGTGTGTTATACAAACTCTGTTGACCAAAGTCTCTAAGCTCAGCTGCATGACACACATGCGTACCTCATGGGATTCATAGAATGTGGGCTGGAAGAGACCTTGGAAGATCATTGAGTCCAGCCATGCTGCACCAAGCAGGATGTGTGTATGGGCAATGCATCTTGAAGATCTCCAGTTTCTATATGGTAAGTTGTTATGCTCTTCTGCTCTACCCTGATCCCATAGGGAATCCTAAAATCCTCTACACTGAATGAATGGAAACACTGTTTTCTCCTGGTTCCCCAAAGAAATCCATACGAATAAGGTTTTCTTCTTTTTTTAACAATAAAGTGCAAATGCATAAATAAAGTATTCTGTAAAGAAATCATATGTGTTCACCTTATGCAAGTAAAGTAGTCACTCACAGCCTGAGTTATTGCTGTGATGAAGTGTGGTGTTTGCTGAGAAGTGTAGTTTATGCTCCCAGCAATGGACCAGTGTTTTAGGGCATTCCTCCAGCAGGACTTCTGCACTGTGTTGAGGTCGCTTGCTCCAAAAAGTGAACTTTTTATGGTCCCTTCCCATATCGCTGGCCCATCATGTTTTAGAATCAGTGTGCAGTAGCTTCAGAGGAACTGTTGCATGTCTGAATATGAATGTTTCAACACCAGGTCTCAAGCAATTGAGAAGATAACTATTCTATATTGACTTTCGATTCTGGTTGGAGATTTTTTTATATACTTTATATAACTTCATTGGTATAGTTTTGCTCATTGAAAGAGAAGAGATGATCGTTATTGAGGAATACATTTGAAGTAGAGCAATCTAGGAACTATTTGATTATTTGCGCCCCCTTTTTTTATTCATCTAGTTTTAATTTGCTTTTTAAAAATACTGTCTTCAAGATCTGATCGATTCCACTACCCTTATTAAATCATTTCATAGATTATTTTTGATGAGCCATAGGAAAAACACCTTTCCTGCATGTTCATCTGGCATGTGAGGTAGTTTTGATCACAGATTGGAAAGGGGAGGAGTTCAGGCTTGGAATGTAAATACCTAGAAGTGAAGCAGTATAAAGTAACACCTGAGAAATCTCACAGTCGAAGCAGGCTGCTCACAAATGGCTGTCCCAAGGTCTCTCTTTGTTCTGGAGAACTTCATAGGTGGCAAATTTGTTCCCTGCTCCTCTTACTTAGATTCCTATGATCCGTCCACAGGAGAAGTGTACTGCAGAGTGCCAGACAGTGGCAAAGAGGAGGTGAGTACTTATTCCAGTTTTACCAGAAGATGACGGGGGGAAAAGAATGTAAATGGCATCAATGCAATTGTGTGTGGGGTAGAAGGTGAGACCGGGAAAATGCCAAATAAATAAGCTTTTCAGTTACTTGACCTTAGTAACATTATTGCTCCAACAGTTCTTCCTCTTTACACTTTGCTGTTTGAAGCTGTGGGCTAGATCTTCAGTGTGTGTAAATCAGTATAACCTCAGTTATTTCAGTCCTAGCCCTAGTCCTTCCTGGAGGTCCTAGCCCAGTCCTGTAGAATGGGAGTTGCAAGAAATGGTCACACCATAGTTTTTAGATGCATGAATTAGAGTGGAGCCAAGAAAAAGCGTTTGTTAATCTCTCTTCTGAGAACAGCCCTTGAACGACTGTATCCAAGTATAAAAGTTCTCGGTATCTAATGTTAGTTTTTACCCTCTCCCTTCAATTTAAAAAAAACAAACCCAAAACTTTGCATACCTGGGTTCTTCCCTGATCAAAGTCTTCCAGTTCTCCCAAAGTCTGATCTCTGCAGCTGGATGTTTGCCATATGGAACAATGACATTGCAGGCAAAAAAAAAATAAAATACTGATGTAGCTTCATAAATGTGCATTTGTCTACAGTGTAGTGACCTTATCCAATCAAGACCATAAATGCAATGCAGCTCAGCCCTAAGACTAACCTTTGGGTACATATTTCTTGCCACTGTACATGATCAATTGTATAATGGCAAAAACTCCTTCATTATGGATAGCTAAGTAGCAATGCAGTGTGTATAATGGGGAGTGCATAGGACTCATTGAGGAGGCAGTTGATCAGGAAAAGAGGTGTGCACAAAGGGCTTTGAAGATGTTAGCTAATGTTCAACTGTTTCATTTTTAATACAACTCGTCTGTTATGAAAAGGCCGAATACTGTGTCAAAATAAACCTTTCTTTATTTTGCTGTTATTGATTTCTTTCATTTGCTTTTTCAGCAGAAACCTTGTACTGTCATTTGGGTAAATATTTACTAGGTATTGATAACCAAGAGTTAAAGTGTAACCAGGCTGGGTTTGGTAGAATGTTTAATTTGCTCAAAGCAGTCCAAAACTATCTGTGCTTGAAAGGTTTTATACACTAATCCCCTTCCTGCTTATTTATATAAGTAGATTCATAAAAATAGGGAGATGTGAGAGATAGGTAAAGGGGCCTAAAAAAACCCCCATAGGTTATTGAGCCGTTAAATTCCACTCATGTTAAGTGTGAAGGTAGTCCATATTGGAAGACAGTGTTACATCTCATCCAATTTTCTCAGTCAGCTGTTGCATACGTCTTAGGTACGTGTGAAGTTAGTGAAGTTGAGTGCTCAAAGATGTAGTTAGCAAGCAAAACAAATTGTAGGATATTGCATAGAGTTGGAGGTCAGGAGGGAAGACTCTCTTCCCAGACATGTACAGAAGCCTATGTACAAACGTTCAAAAAGCCAGCAACACACCTCAAAACTCCAAAGCAGGTTGTTTCTCGTTATCCATACTTGAGATGGAAAACCAAGGCAAACAAAACCATTTAGTTCTAAAGGCTTTCGTTTCCATCTGTTTTTCAATACAGACTCAAGCTCAGTTTACTATGGATAGTTTTGGTACCATTTTGGTATCAAACCTTATTTACTTGTTTTTGAGTTCAGCTTTCTCTGTTGGTTTTTTTTTTTTATTTCTTGTTTGGCCGAAGAAGGCAGTGAGAAGTTGTTTTAAATGAGCACAAGTTTATAATTTTCTTTCCCTGTTTAACTGAAGCATCTGTTTTTCCTCTTTCTTGTGTCTGCTTTCCTTCCCTCCGCTTTCCTCCACTCTATCCCTATCTCCATTCCCATTCCTGCTTTTTTAAAGTCCAGTGCCTCTCCATCCTGTTATTTTCTGTCCTTTCCTAGCCAGTGAGAATCCTATGATAGCCGTCAGACTCCATCCTTCCAACAATCACTGGAGTTTTACAAAGGGGAATCTGCTGCTCCTGTTCCAGAGGGTAGTTTGGTCTAAATGGGGCATCAGCTCTGGGCTGAATTGCAGAGCCTGGTGTGGAAGTGGCAGCAAAAAGAGGGGGAGAAGCAGTAGTACAATGTCACCTAATGGTTGCAGGATAGAAGAGCAGGCAATTAAAATGTGCGAGGAAGAAGAAGAACTACGGCCTAAAAAATGACAAGGTCAGAGACCAGGGTTATATTCCTTTTGGGACTAGTTACCTAGAGTGTGACTTTAAGAGCAAAGAGGTGAATTGTCCAGATTCGCCTATGCCCAGGCTTTTATTTAAAGTGTAAGTTCATCTTCTGTCTGCAATGGATGGATTGAAAACAGTACACTTTTATGCAAGACTTATTTGGGAAATAAATACTGCAAGTCTGATGTGCCCAGTTATAAAGGATCATTAGAAATGAAGATATTCTAACACACAAGGTATTGCACCCATTATGAGTTAACTGGCCTCATTTTGATAGATAACATGATTATATCACCAGGCTGGCAATTGGTGGATGCTTAGGTACCCACAAACATGACCTGCTTAATTATATTCAATTCATACAACCCCCCCTCGTAACAACTAATAATATATTTCCTTCATTTTAAAAAGAGGTAAATATATAAAAGCTGAGGAGTATTGGGGGGCAGTGCACTGGGTGGAAATATTTAGGCAGAAAAATATGAATGGAAATTGTTACTTTTGGGGGTTGAGTTTATTTGCTGGCCAATAAACAGTCAAGAAAGAACAAGTTTGGGGAAAAAGTGTTTCAGTGCTGACGTTATAGAACCAGTTAGAAATGAAAAAACCCCACAAAATATAAAAAATGGCAACTGGGAAAAGAGAAATTAATCACAAGTTAGAAAGTGTAGAATATTGATAATGGAAGCTAATAACACTGGGGGAAAATGTATACTGATAAGGATAAAAGGCAAAAAGGAGGGGATTCTTCCTTTTATTCTTTTATTATTTGCAGACTAGAAGAAATCTTAAACATGGTATAGATGGATTAATAAATTTAAATGGTAACATTAATAATGATGCAGAAAGGACAAAAGATATTTATTTATTTATTTATTTCCCAAAAAGATGTTTTTGGGAAGAACTGGAGATAAGGTGCTTGCATCACATGAGAATCAATTGCCTTTTAGTGCATTAGTAAGCATGGAGGAGGTTAAATGTTTTCTAGCAGTAAACAATTTTTAATCTTCTAAACGAGTTTGCAAAGAAGCTATCTAGCCTTTTATTAATGTTTAATCATGGCATACAGGGAAATTTTAAGAGTGCTAATGCACCAATATTCCAAAAGGGCAGCTGGGAATTACCATTGGCATCTATCCTAAATTCTGGTGAAGTTGATTCAACTGAATCAAAAAAGAGTAGGAATATAATAAATACCACTTTTTGTTGTTTTATGGAAAATTTTTATTATCAGACAAATCTAATTGCATTCTTTGGCGATATAAAATTTTGCTTGAGGTGCACATCACTCTAAACAGCCTATAGTTTTCCCCATGACAGTACTTCCAAACTAGTCAAGTTACCTGTCATTCTTCTTTGTTAAGCTTAGCCCTGGCCACAGGCTTTTGAACTAGGTGGGCCCTTGATCCGATGTGGTATAGGCAATTCCTATTTTCCTAGAAACATAGCCTTGAATTGGAAGGAGTTTAGAGAATGGGGACCACAGTCATGAACCAGGTGGAAAGATAGAAATGTAGGAAAGATATTAAGGAACTAAATCTATTTAGTATGGTTAAATGCCCGGTGCAGGAGGAAAAAGGAATTAGGCTGTAAACACCAAGGAGTAGTAAAAAGGGTGTACAACCAGAAGAAATATCAATAAGTGGAAGACAATACAAAGAAGCTACACCCTCAGAACAACACCTGTTAGGCTGTGGGACTGTTCCCTGAGAACAGTAATAGAAGCTATAAATGGTTATAATGCTGGAGAATATAAGGCAGGAACAGCCTTTTGCAGGGATCCAATGATCTAGATCTCTAGTATCAATAGCTGTTTGACTCTTTCTTTCGAAGCAGTCTGAAATTTGCCACATCTGCTTTGCTTTTCCAGGTGGAAGCTGCAGTGAGTGCTGCCAGAGATGCCTTTTCATCCTGGTCATCTAAAAGCCCTTGGGAAAGATCTCAGATAATGAACAAGTTAGCAGATTTGATTGAGCAGGAGCTCGAGGCATTTGCACAAGCAGAATCAAAGGATCAGGGTAAAAATGGAGTTCTGCTGATAGGGTCTGGGATAGGGAAATGGGGGTCTGGTTAAGACTGAGAAACAAATGCAAAGTCCTATTTTGATTCTAATGCTGGCTGCCTCTGCTGTCTGCCCCCAGCCACTGCTTTCCTGCCACTTGTCCCCCTGTCATTGTTTTCTGTAAGGGCAGGGAATTTAAAAGGACCCTCCAATAACTAGGTCCTAGTTATGGAAATTATAAAATATTTATTATTTTTCATATCTAGAATCTAATACTCGGGGGCGTCATCTTAAATTCAAAATCATCTTGGATTTGAAAAATAAGCTGAACAACAATAAGTTGACAGGGTAGGTATTGTAAGTGTTTTCTAGGCATTGCTGTAAAGGCAGATTTTAAGGAGGGTTTTGAAGATGATAATGAGGTATCCTCATATATATTTAGAGAGCAAATCTCCCAGAACTGAGGGGCAACCTGGGTGAAAGCACTGAGGGTGCTTGTTTTTTTGTTTGTTTTAAATTCTAATGTGGGGTTACAACCACAGACATGGACATGACTACTTTCAAAATTATCAGCCAGTTTTGAAGACGTCAGCCTCCATGCTTCTGCTTCCCTTCCTGTAGATTGCAGGTAATAACACCTGCAGCACAGAGGCTTTGGGGCCAAGTGTATTCATCCACAAAACACTGTAAAGCTTTCAGTGAGAAGACACCAAGAAGAGTATAGCATTGCAAGTCTCATAGAAGTAATACAACTTTTTATTGGACTTGTAGTAGTTGCCAGGCATTGTGCATTTTATAATAAATATCATTTTTATTATTTGTGGTGAGCGACTTTCACGTGAGCTACCTTTTCTTCAAAAAAGGGCTTTCATTAGTGATAAGAGCTGTATCTGCAGCTTCATTTTCATTTAGTTGCACCTCAGAGTTGTCTGGTGAGTCTGGAATACTTCTCATGCTCAGGGCATTTATAACCCTTTTGTTTTTCTTTTGTGCTAAGTTTATGCTAATGACATTGCAAAATGCTTGTTGCTTGTCTGTTTTAGGAAAAACCATTACATTTGCTAGAACAGTAGACATCCCTCGGGCAGTGTATAACTTCCGGTTCTTTGCCTCGTCTATTCTTCACCATACTTCAGAATGCACACAGATGGACCAGATGGGGTGCATGCATTATACCGTGAGAGTCCCTGGAGGAATTGGTAGGGTTTTCTAGAGGGAGACGTGCTGAAAATCTTGAGAGCCTGTCTGCCCAGGGAAGTAATATAAAGTTAAAGGGTAAAAGTAAAAGGCTAAATTCCTATTTCTGCCACAACTTTTTAACTTCAGGCAGCCTTTGTGAGGTAAAGTTTGGCCTCCAAGGTGAACTTGAGCAATTTTGCATAAAAAAAAAAAATTGGCAAATAATTATACTAAGAGTATTTATCCCCAAATATTCTTTTTTCCTGGTAGATTCCATTGTCCAAATATGTTACATATTCTCTGTGCATGCATGTATCTGTAAATAAAAATTGTGCATATGGTACATACTTTTTGGAAGGATGGGATTTTCTGTTCTGTTCAATATTGACCTGTCTGTTGCCAATGGTTGCTTATTGGTATCAGTGGAAGCAGAGGTAGGACCAGTTTTGAGTTTTTCCGTGTGTGTGTGTATACACATGTCAGTATATGCATGCATGCATCGGGGAGGGGAGGAAATGTATACAAAAATATAATTTAGTTAAGGAGTTACCTAAATGAGCCACAAGATGTCACTGTCACTTCAGAGAAATTAATCTGTCTACAGCTTTTTTTTTGTTTGTTTAAGGCTGTAAGAATCATGCCTTTTTCCTCCTAATATTTGCTTTTTTAAACTACATGTGTTTTGGGTAATGTGGAGACCCTTGTAGTATTCCCCCCCCCCCCATGGGAAACTGAGAATCTGAATATTACTGACAAAAATGCTCACAGAAAGTAGCATTTTTGAATTTGCACATACGGTGGTGTTGTGTGGAGCTTCTTTTACACGCATCCAATCAAGTGGTGGGAATTTACATTCTTTTAATGACCAATCACAGCTGGGATTTCAAGTATTGTGATGTATGCCTAGAGAGCAAATATTCACAAAGATAGTAAATTAATTAGTTTTACCAGCATGGAAATTTGAAGAAATCAGTCTGCTCACAGATGTGCTGCAAAGTAGGCTAAATTCATCATAGAAGTATTATGCATTATATATTCAGTGCTAACATTTGACTAGATAAAATCCAGAAATAGCAATGGATGCACAGAGTCAGATAGTAGAGCTGTGCAAAGCTTTGCTTCCTGATTTGTTGGCTGAATCTCTGAATCCAAATTGAATCAGGAGACCCTTTCACCTCTCCAAATCAATTTGGAAAGATTTGATGATTTGGATATAAACACAGCTTTAAATGTTTCTTCTACATACCTCAAGGTGACAGGCAGCCCGTGAAGGCTAAGATGGTGGGGCAGATGGAGCATCCCACGGGAGCGCAGAGGGGCGTCCCCAGCGCACTCGGCAGCGGACCTGGAAGTGAACCAAAAGCAATTCCACTCCACTTCTGGGACCACTGGAGAGTACACAGGGGGAGCCCCCTACACCTCCTCGACTCAGTGATTGGTGCCTCTTGGTCTGAGAAGGTACCCAGTTTCCGCCTGTGGCCGATTGCCAAAAGTACTTCTGGTCCACTTCCGGATTCACTGCTGAGCGTGTGGGGGGGGCCCTGTGCTCCTGTGAGACACTCCATCTGCCCCAGCATCACAGCATTTACAAGCTACACCTGGTACCTTGAGTTATGTAGAAAAAAACATTTAAAGCTGTGTCTAAATCTGAATCCTCTGAATCAGCATCGAATCTTCAGATTTGGACTCAGTCGACTTGAATCAGGACAGTGATCCGAACCAACGAATTGAATTACTGTCCCTGAGTCAGGTTGAATCTGAATCAAATATGGCCCGTTTTGTACACCCTTATCAGACTTATATTTTTCACTTAATTTATAATTGAATTTTAGATACCTGAACCCTACCATTGTACATATCTCTTTAATAATGAATTGATTATAGGAATACGTTTTGTTTGCAAAAGCGAAGAAGTTGGATAGTTCTAGTAAGTGTATGAAATCCTGTAGAGATCTTCCCAAGGGAGACTGAATGGAATGGAGCACAATAAAAAATTGCCCCCTTCTACTCTCCCTTATCCAAATCTATAGCAAAGATCACTTGTCCAGTCCAGTCAGTCACATATGTCTGCACTGGAACCTCTGGAATCATTTATACCAGTCACTGAGCAGATGTTTTCTCTTACAAATGGTCATTATTCAGGGTTTCACTTTACAACTAAGAGTATGGCATAGGTGTAGATGTGGTAACATTTCCATACAGAAGCTCTAGCTTCCATTTAAGCAGGGTTGCCAACTCAAGTCTCCTCTCCTGCCTTGATTTTTGTCCTTTTTTTTGTCTCTCTAGCTGGTTTAATTAGTCCTTGGAACTTACCACTTTACTTGCTGACATGGAAAATCGCCCCAGCCATTGCATGTGGAAACACTGTCATTGCCAAGCCAAGTGAGATGACATCTGTCACTGCTTGGATGATGTGCAAACTCTTGGATAAAGCAGGTATTAGGGCGTGGAGGGAGAGGCAGTGGGAGAGCCTTTATCCTGAGGGCCTGCGCTGCCTAGTGCCTTTGCAGCATAAATTGGGAGGTGGGTAGCAAATACATGAGGGGACTGCAGGAAGGAAAGGCAGAAGGTCATGGTGAAGGCAGCTCTGAAAAAACTGAATTCTTTCTCAGCTCCTCCCTCCTCCACCAAAACTCCCAAATCCCATCTCAGTCTGCTGCTTTGATAACACCACCCATTTGGTCTGCTTTTTACCTACTTCTGGATTGTGGTGTTTCTATCTCTGTGTTGGTTGCTGCCAGCAGGGGGAGCACTGAGAACAAAGGAAAGGGTCTCTGTGCTCTCACTTTTTGTCTCTGGCCCTATGGGCTCTTTAGTATCTGGTAGCAGCTATTGCAGCAAAAGTACTGCTGTCATCTTTGCCAGTCCATCGCAGTGTTGGGTTCAGCAATGCCAGCCCCATCACAATGATGAAATTCATTCAGCACAGATGAGACCTCTGATTAATTCAGTGCCCAAACTCTAACCCATGTCATCATGAAGACACAAGCTAACCTTAGTTAGCTTGTTAGCTAACTTGAGTTAAATAAAGTAAAATCATACTGGAGTTTGTGGTTTTCACATGACTTAAGGTAAACCCTAGGCTCTCTCATAGTCTCTTGCTTGCTCTGCAAATTTGTGAAAGCTTATAAATTGCCTCATCTTCACTAAGATTTTTAAAGTAAATTGGCTTAAGAATATGCCTTGTTTTCCCCTGGTGAAGATAAACAGTTTGCAGACTCCACTGAACAAGGGTAGTCTGCTATTTTTAAGAAACTTAGAACTTCTCCGGTCTTGGACAACTATGCATGGAAACAGCAAAAGGAACATTTTTGACATCCGGGTTGATTGGCTTAAACAACACATTTTCCCATAATCTTTCTTTGGAAATGGTTGAACTAGTTTTGCTGAAACTTTCCAAAAAAAAGGGAAAGTCATCCAGATGATGCTTACAAGGAAAATTTTGGTTTGATTGATTGATTGATTAAAGTAAGGAAAAGTTGTTTACAACTGAAAATTGGGCCTTAAATGGAAGTGCCATGTAACTTTACATGCAATTCTCCCAGCTTCACATTTAATAATACAAAACCCTTAAAACCCCGAAATATCACTACCCTTAAGTCAAGGGTAAGGCATTGTGACTGTAGAGCTATTAGCTGTTTCCTGACTTGCAGGAAGAATGTAAAATTAACCCAAAGGGAAGGACATGAGTGTTCTGTGCATTTGTTCCTATGAGGAATCCCTCCAGGGGTGGTAAACATTGTGTTTGGAACTGGCCCCAAGGCTGGGGAAGCGATTGTCTCCCATCCTGACGTGCCACTGATCTCCTTCACTGGGAGTACACTCACGGGCCAGTTCATCATGAAGAGGAGTGCCCCACACTGCAAAAAACTCTCTCTGGAACTTGGAGGCAAGAACCCTGCTATCATCTTTGAGGATGCTGACCTGGACCAGTGTATCCCTACCACTGTGAGATCCAGCTTTGCAAATCAGGTATGGGAGAATACACAGTTGCAAGTAAAGCAGGTATACAGCAACGTGTGTGTATGTTTGGACATATCTGTGACACAATACAGAAAAAGCCCTGTAGAGATATCCAAGCTATAACTAGATGATCCAAAAACAATATAGTTGTGTCAGCACAGCACTCTGTCTTGCCTAATTAGTCCTGCTGAGAAGTGTTTGAATTCTTCCTGATGACTGCTTCTCCCTAGTGTCTTGCTTCTGAATTTTAAATAGGTAAAGGTCTTTTTTAAACCCCATGTCATTAACAGAATATAAAGAGACATATGAAGGAGCTGTTTCCAGTATCCTGCCATCAGAAAAACCATTATTCCCACTGAGCACCGCCTTTGCTCAATGAGCTCAGTGTACTTTTATATGCATTAATTTGCACAACCATGCCTAGGAGAGAGATTCTCTATCTTTCTAGAAGAAAAGTTATTTATACAAATGGAAATGATAAAACATTAAAGTGAATAGTCCAGAATCAAATTAATCTGTATCTAAGTGGAATTAGAATGACAAACTCCTAGTGCTCTTCCCTAAGTACTTTATGCTCCTGGTTTTTTTGTAAGATCATGAAAGACCACAAAATCTATTCTCAGGAGCTAAGTTGACAAACAAAAGGCCTGCCCAAGAAATCAAGCTGGTGATCATTTAAACCTGGAAAGATACTTCTCTGTGACAAAACACAACAATTGCATTTGTGAGGGCTTTTCAATGCCTTCCTGCTTTGGTCATCTTTTATCCTTTCTCCCCAATAATCAGTTTAGGACCTTTACCTTTGTGTGTAAATTTAGTCTTTACCTTTTACTTTCCTAGCGAGGTGCCTGGTGTATTCCTATCCAATCAGAAATAAAAAGTAAAACAAAAAAATTAATGCCATATTTCCTTTCATTATTTTTGGTAGGGTGAAATCTGCCTTTGCACCAGCAGGATCTTTGTTCAGAGAGGCATTTATCATGAGTTTTTGAAGAGGTTTGTTGAAGAAACCAAAAAATGGAAAGTTGGGAGCCCCTCTGATCCCACGGCCAACATGGGGGCCCTGATAAGCAAAGAACACTTAGAAAAGGTAACTGTCAAGGCAATCTTCCTTGAACTGTAATTGCATTTTAGAAATCTACTATGGATGATAGGAAATGATTGGGGCAAAAAGACCACATCATTTTTTATGCCACCATCACATTCAGCTTTTGTTGCCAGTTCCCCACAAATGATCATTAAGAAGATTTGTAATTAAAAAAAATCAGACTTTTTTTTTTAAGGATTCTGCTGCTTCTAGTTGAGATTACATTATTGTTACTGGCAGAATAAACTCTGTGGGCAAGTTGTTCTAAACAAATGAATTGCTCCATCATTGTGAAACTGTTTTAAGCAAAAATCAGTCTGTAAGTGGTATGTCCTGTAGTCATGCAGCATTTCAATAAAATGTTAACAATAATGTCCCTTTTTATAGTGTAAGTGCTAAAGCATAGTTATACAGTATGTTGGCTTAGTTGTAGTGGTGCATACATCTAGCCCACAGGTTTCTGGAATTCCACTTCAGGGAAAAGTGGCTTAAAGTAGCTACCATCTGCTGATTTATGGAAGATGGTATTGGTCAGTTTTCAGAGGAGCCAGGGGTACATCTCGGAAAACCTGCTCACACTATTGGCAGTAGCTAGTAACATGACAGCAATCTGAATATTTAGAAGAGAAGGCTCAATGAGGTGGAAGGACTGGTGGTCCCTCAGGGTCCTAGGAGTGGTTCCTCCAGGGCCATGTTGAGCCACATTAGTATAGAGCCTCATGCCATCACTGCTTTTACTGAACCTGTTTTGAGGCTTCAGAAAACCAACTGATCTCCCTGACTCCTTGTAGGAGTCAAAATTCACCCAGATAATTTAAACCTAAGGAGGGGAAAAACCTCTCAGTGATTCATTTGTGGAATAAATAAAAAGTGAGAGAAAGCACCCAGTGTTTTCAGAACAGCAGAATGTGATTAATACCATGTTCTAGTAATGTACAAATGTAGGCCATTTCAGCAGCAGCCAAAGAAATAGCTTTATGTATTTACTATCAGATTTTTCCACAGCGCTTATCACTGTAGCACTGTAGCATGCTATGAAGGTATGCAGTGCCTCTGGTACTTGCCTGGGAGGTACTTTCCATATTACATTTGGGATGAATTACCCAGAGTCATAGAGGGAGTCCATGGTACCAAAAGAGATAAGGATCCAGGTCCCTCGTGCTTTCACCGTGTGACACACAATTCTTATTTTTTTAAATATTTAGAGGAAAGGACAAATTATTTTTTAGCTAGTAAGTTAAAGAATATTTAAAGAAAGGAATCAGTTGGTGGCAAATTCCTTGTCTATTGTACAAGCATGGGGTGGCAAAAGTTAGGATAACCCTGACATTTTGTCAGGGCAGAAAAAATGCCAGTGTGAATTAATGGAAAATCTTTAACTTATTCTATACAGAAAACATAAAACTTTAGTATTTTTGGTCTTTTTTTCTCTTAACATTGTGCCCTACAAGGTGAAGAAGTATGTGAGGAAGGCAGAGGCTGAAGGAGCTAGAATTCTGTGTGGAGAGGGGATCGAGTCCTTGCAGCTTCCAACCAGAAATCAGAATGGCTATTTCATGCTGCCTACAGTCATAACTGAAGTGAAGGATGAATCCTGCTGTATGCAAGAAGAGATCTTTGGTCCTGTGACATGTGTGGTAGTGTTTGATACAGAAGAAGAAGTGATTAAGAGAGCCAATGGTATCAAGTATGGCCTAGCAGCCACTATATGGTCAAGTAATGTAGGGTGTGCTCATCGTGTGGCTAAAAGACTGCAATCTGGCTTGGTGTGGACTAATTGCTGGCTTATCAGAGATCTGAACTTGCCATTTGGTGGCATGAAATTCTCTGGGATAGGCAGGGAAGGAGCAAAGGACTCCTATGAGTTTTTCACAGAGGTCAAAACCATTACAATAAAACATTAAATTTGCTAGTGCAAGTATTTTATTGCCAATGAAATTATTTTGATTTAACCTTAGCTACACATCTCTCTGGGACATGGCACTTTTTAAAATTCTATCTTTTTGGAAAGCTAAAGGTGCTCATCATAATTAACTGCAGATAATATAGCCCACCATATTAGACAGGAAGACAGGTATGGACTCTGTATGATCCTCGGGCCAAAAACATGATTGCCATGCATTGATACCATGCATTCATGAGTAGCTGAAGACATTCTGACTAATTTTCTTAGGTCTTTTCTGGAAGGAGACATGTCGCCCAGACACAGAAAAGCGATTGGCATGGATCAAAGTTGTCAGGGTGGGGAATAGAAAATTATCCTTCCTGTGCCTTGCAACAAAGAAAATGCAGGGAAAATGTCAAGCTGGTCTGGAGGAATATTTTTTGCTGATTTACAGGATAGAGGAGTACTACATGTGACAAGACCAAGAGGCACATGGAAACAGTTGCTCAGGTTTGTTAGGAGCAGCATCTGGACTTCGAATGCTAATCAAAACTTTTACATTTTGAGGTCCCCACTGATTCATCTTATTCATTCCTCCCTCCCCCCCAATATTAAGACTGGTTACTTTGTAGTCTTTTAAATACATGGTTTCCAGAGCAACATTTTCATTGCATATACCCAGACATAGTTTGGTTATATTAATGATGGGATTTGTATGTTTTTTATAAAGTTCAGAGAGCCCAAAGATAACTCGAAATTGTCCTAGCTGGAGCCAGACCCCTTATCCTTGACAAGCCACCTGTTGGGGTGGGAGGGGCTGATGGCATAGGTATCTAGTCCATGATACTTTAACATTGCTCCGATAATGTTGGAGGGCAGCTCAAGGATATGAACTTTCACTGTTAGGTGAAAAAAATCTTCCATTCAAGGAGCTGATTATGCTTGTGTGTTTGCTAGACTTGGGTGAAAAATAGGTTTTCTGCTTTGTAGGAAACTGTTTTTTTGAAATTTCCCATGAACAGAAGTTCCCCTGTTCCTTACAGCTGCTCAGTGAAACTGATATTCTTGTCCACTACATTTTACAATGCAGACAAGCTGAGAGGCACAGACCCTGGCAGTCAAACCCCAGGTAAGCCAAATAGCCCAAGACTTTTGAGTTTCTGCACTTCAAAGAAAGAGCCTGGCATGGTTGACCCTGAACCGTGGACACATCTGCAGTGCTACCAGCTGACAACCCCAGGGCCAGGGACCCCTGCCTTTGGGCAGTTTATCTAATGGGTCTGCCCTGGTGTCCTACTTGGACTCCCCGTCTGCCTGGAGTCCAGGCAGGGTTTCATTAGAATTTCACCTTTGATTCAGCAAAGCCAATTGAACTCAAGATGTTTGAATTGGAATTTTTTATGAATTTTTTTGTCAGAAAATTTCTGACCAACACTCCCTATGACTACAATTGGTAGGGGGACAACAGAGTATGTGCTTCATTCATTCTTCCTTCCTGTTAAGTTGTTACCAGAAAAAGTAATTATTACATGAGTATGATGGACTCTGCTGAATCCGTTATAAATGTCCTTTGAAGAACGAGCCCAGAGCTGCAGGATGACTAATAGTAATCAATCTATAGAGGAAGGCATGTTGTACAGGGGGCAAATTCTAAATACCTCCTTCTATGACCAGTACTGCCCTGCCCCTCTTTGGGTTCAGCTTCAGTGAGCTGCTTTTTATATATAAGCATTGGTTTTGTCCTGGCACTAAGCAAGATGTGGCCTGATACTTTACATAAAGTAGATGTCAGCCTGCGTGTAGTATGTATAAATGCACTATGCACTTCATGCTGCAGCGTCCCTCAACTATTTCAATGCAATGGTGAATAATATGGAGAATAGGCCTGAGTCTTGGGTGAGCACTACACAGATGCTACGATAGTTGTCAGTAAGTGGCCTTATAGGCTTCAACTTGGGTCTTTTTTTATCCCTTCCCTGCAGCTTGAAGATAGAACTAGAGTATTATGTGATAGAAAGGATCAAAAATTAAAAACTAAGGACATTCAGCAGGATGAAGTTGTTTCATATTTTCTTTGTGTATTGGTAGCAGGCACTTATATTTGCTATAACCGAAATAAATGCTGTGTATGTATTCCACCATCTCTGATTTTCATCCTTCTGATCTTTTTGAATAGCAATTAATCTGAATAATACACAGAGATGTGATGAGGGATAGGTCTTGGAAGAACACTGGTGCTAAAGCATCTCAAACAACAGTTATGTTATGGTTTTAGTGTCCAATTTATTCTTCTATTCCTTGCCCTTCTTTATTTGTGAACAGATGTCACTTTTGTGCCCCCATAAAAATTTTTATGGCAGCAAAAAGGCCAAGCAAACAGACATCCATACCCCTTATTGCACCACAGATGACCAAAGTCTGTGACTGCAACAGAGATGGTATGAATTTGTGCTGCTGTTTTGCAGCATGTGTCTATTTGCTTTAAGGCGTGGAGCTGCTCACATTCTCCAGCCACCCCAGTTAGGCATTTCCAGCCTACGCAGGATTGGGCCCCTGAACCCATGGGAGTGTCTGCCCAGATTCCCCCTTAGGGATTCACCAGGTGCACATCTCTACATATTTTGGAACAACTTTGCACATCCTGGAACAGCTGATCCACTTGGTTTGCCGACATTTGTTTATGTCTTTAGATAAATATTTCCTATATGCATGTTTTGGAATGTGCAGGTTTCAGATGCTGCTGTGATAGATCTGGTGGAAGTTTCTTCTTTTCTGGTGATGAGATGAATGCTTATTTCTTCATGAAGAATGCTTTCTAATGTTCATATCCAGCCTCAGGTCCCTGTCTGGGCAGTATGGATCTCATTTGTGTGGGTCTGTAAATGAGCTGTAAAATAGAGAATTTAGACCACAGGTTTTGGTCTGTGGTGACAACTGGAGTCTGCCTGGGTAAAGAAGTTTCTCAAGAAGTAAATTTTATTAAATTGATTCCTGTGTCAAGCAACATCCCCCTTGAGTCCTCTATCTCTTGGCAGAAGTTGGTGTTTAGAATTAAACTGAATGCTTGGATACATGAGTAATCTTGTCTTTGAACTCTGGAATTAAGTGGATATACTCAATGGATTTTCCTTTGAGTGAGCTTTTCCTTTGTTTGAGCCTGAAGTAAACAGAATACTTATTTAGTATTTAGGTTTTCTTCCCTGTATTTTACTCTGTGTTGTGAATAGAACCTCAAGGGTAGAGTGGACTTAATTCCAGGCCTGAGGTGTCAGACTGCCAGGTTTCTATGAAATTGTCTAAGATGGGCAACTTGACACATTTGTTGACTGACCTGATGATAATTGAATTCATGTGACCATTTCAAGCATTGCATTACTTTTTATGTAAGCCTTGAAGAGTTAATGCTTCAGATGGAACAATTTTTTAACATCTGAAAGATTATCTGGCTAATACAAAGATGTTACGGTATGTGGGAAGGTATGCATTTGTCATGATACAATTCTCACCTTGCTTACTAATAGGGTTTTTGTCTTTCAGTTGGCCTTTTCTTAATGTTTTTTTCAAATTTGCATTCAACTGAACCTATTGTATTAGTAGTGCTTGAAAAGAGATTTGCTCAGGGAGATTGTTGCTGCTGTACAAAGAATTGGAAGGTAAGAAGGGGAACTGATTGAACAGTGTATATATTGAGTTCAATTACATCCTTGCTCCTACATACTTTTCACTTTTGACAAATAACAGTTATTTTGCTTAGCTTCTAATGATGAAAGCAGAATTCAAACCCTTTTTCTTTAATAATGACTCGAGTAATCAGAAATACACAATACAATGGCAGGGTTTTGCAAGAAAACTGAGGTTGTTTGTGGAACCATAACTGAGTGTATAAGCTCTCAACAATGAATGTGTAGGCTCTCAAATTCATCTGTAGGTAGAGCTAATGCACTCTCTCTGAATTTCTACTTTCAGCACAGGAATGTGAAAGATAAAGTCTTAGGGCTAAAATGACATTGTACTGGTCTCAAGGGTTTAGGAATGAATCTTTACTAGATATGAAAGGTTTTTTTTGAAAACTTACAAAGGCTCATAGTGCAGAGAATTGAAATGTTCACAGTGCTTGCCTTTAAGTGTATAATTATTGTTTTACAGGTAATTAATTTGTTAGCTTAATGGATAAACCAAGAAAACAACAAACCAAAACTGCTTGGTTTGAACAGTAGTGACAAAGCCCAAAACTAACTGTCCTATCATTGTGTCATGTCTGGAAATGTAATATCTTTAAATCTCTAATAAGATGTACCTCTGAATAATAAACAGTCTGTAATAATAAGATTTACCTCATCTCTTTGAAAAGTAATTTATTTACTACTTAGAAGAATTTATCAACACTATGGAATATTTTTGGTATGTTTGAGGCCCAAACATATAAACCAGTGTGTCAAACTCATGTGGCCCATGGGCTAGTTGAGTGATACAGGATTGATTCACCATTCAAATGAAGGGCACAGAGCTGGCCCCATGAACCAGATCAGGCCTACAGACCCCATGCCCCCTGCATGCTGGTTCCAGCACCCATGGTGCTCACTCCGGCCAATCTAAGGCAATGCTCATGTATGCTGTCTGGCTGGACCCAGATGGGCAGGAAGAAGCCTGGCATCACCAGCCCTTGGGTACAGCTGTGGGAACAGGCTGTGATATGGGACTTCTTGTTACAGTGCTGCTATGGGACTCCAGCATGATTGCTTTTGCTTGGGTACTTGGGTAGCCAAGTGGGTGCAGGAGCACTTTAAAGCTTGCCAAATGAGCTTTAAAGTGTCCCTGCCACCATTTTTCAGTATGAGGGTCTGAAACACATGGCATGGTAATTACCACGCTCCCGCAAACTAATTGTAATTACAGAGCATTGGAGCAGTCTCAATGTATGTGTATAGAGACACCCTGTGATGCTCAGTGTTGCAGAGCCCAGCTTTAGGCATCAGGCATCATCTGCAGCTCATGGGGATAATTTGATCCCCTCAGAGTGGGATTCCCAAAAGCCGTCATGTCTAGGAAAGTATCTAAATTGGCCAATGGAGAAAGACAAGGACAGGACTATGTCTTAAATCTGGCCCTTCTCAGGAAATTCATTGCTTTATTCTGCTATAGGGAGGTGCTTCCTTCTACTTGGGATTAACGGCCTTGGGTCTTTTGAAGCTACGGAAATGATTAAAAAATAAATGAAAGGACTACTTCTTTATTCTTAACTGTGTGCTGTCTTTCCCATCCTCTTATTCTGTATCTTAGGTACTCACCCAGAATGGGGGAGACTTGGGCATAATCCCCCTATGACAGGGGATTCAAAATTCAGTTTCCCCAGGTAGAAGCCTGTAACCATCAAGCTGTAGGTTATGGTGTAGTAAGACGGGAGCATTCTTACTCCTTCCTGTTGAGGTTCTTCTACTTAAAGAAAAAAAAAAAAGATTGAAAGCCTGAGAAGAGGTGGAGTGTGTGTGACTCTGTAGCCTAGTGCTTTGGCATTTACATGGCGGGGAGGGAGAGGGGGAAAGAAGTTACAACTGTTCATTACTTGTTGTAATTTCTTGTATACTGATGTAGCAAGTATAACTGTTGCTATTGTATATTGAATGTCAATTGGGTCAGTATGAGAAAGCAGGCCTTATTCCTCCTATTTGAGTGCTTTAACTACTAGGTTGGAAAGTTTGTGCTTACTCTTGCTCAACTTTTCTGGCTCAGTTAATCCTTTTTGTTTCTTCTATGCAAGTAGAACAGTCCCAACAGCAAAGTGTGTGGAAGTGCTTTCTTCTCCAAACACAATAGTCTGTAGTCCAGTGGGTAGGGCAGTCTCTTGTTGGGGGTGGGAGAGAGATGGGTTTGAACTCCCTTAGGTAGTGGAAGGAGTTGAATTTGGTCTTCCACAAACTAGGGGAAAGGTCTAATGTTTGCCAGCACCATCGCTACTTTCTTCTCTTTGTATTTTGAAGGAAAGCAGTAGCTACCACTGCATATTGCTCACAGCTCCATCTAGTAGGCTTGTGCTAGGTATCCTTGGAGAATATCTACTGGTGGATACACTGCAGGCAATATAGGTAGAGAAATAGTTTTTGTGAGTTTTGATAGGGCTTATGTTGCTCAGCACTGTGTAGACAGAGACATATTTGAGCATGCCCAGAGATTGGAGCCTTAGGCTCTTGGACAACTTGAATATTTAAATTTGGCATGCAGATGTCTCCAGGGTTAGATGGCAGCTAAGTGAGGGTTTTGTGGATTTAAATTTTGGACATGGATCCTTTTAATTGACACTTCAATCTTTCTGTCCCTGTATGTAAATGGAATAACACCACTTTCTACCTCACAGAGGTATTGTAAGGATAACTGAACTGGACTATGGTGATGAACTGCTACACTATGGTAATGGGGATCATCTTGATAGCTAAAAGCTTGCACGTGTAGTTTCAGTGAATGCTAACAGGAAATAACTGCAGGTTCCAGAGAAGCATAGAAAAGTTCCAATTAATTACAGGCCATTTGTCATAGAGAAGTGAGGATATAGGAAGCACTAAACCTGTCCAGCCATTTCTGAACTCCAGAGTTAATAAAGAAAAGATTACACTGCCATTTTAATAATAGATTTTTCTTCTCCTTTGGGAACAGTGCCTATTAATGCAAGAGTTTACTTAATGTAACAGAAAGACTTCTTATGCTTCCTTCAGTTGAGCTGGATCAGCACAAATGTTTGGCAAAAATCACTCTGCTGATGAGAAGTAATATTTTTGTAGGTCTGTGGGTAAAAAAAGTTTCTCATTCTTGCCTTTTAAAAAAAAAAACACAAAAAACAACACAAGGTAGTATGCATGGTCATCTAGCCGGAAGATATTTAATGTTTTAGCTACTGAATGTTCATTCTTTCTTCCAGAGAAGGAATTTTATGGCATTTCCTGGTGGAATAATCAACCCTCAATTAAATGTGTGAGCCTGGGCTAAAATGCTCATATTTTTCATATGAATGCACATTTTTTTTATATGATTCCATGGTTTGATGCTATGAAATAATTTTGGCCATTTTTAACCACTGTATTTCAGGACCTCCTCCACCCCCACTTTAAAACAAGCCATTGTAACTAGAATACTGTGTGCAGTACATTGAGTAACGATGATAAACTAGTCATAGTAATTTGCTTACAAAACTCTTCTTCCCTCTCAGAACAGAATTAATTCTCGCAAAGCTGACATGTCCTGTTGTAAAATAATACTTTGTCTGAGGGTCAACTGTATCCTTAACCATTGCATTTGTGATTTAGTATTTTAGTATTTGCTCAGGTAGATAGCAGTCACATGGAAAAGCATGTCTCCAAATATAATAGGATTTTGTAACCTTACTCTTCTGTGAAAGATTTTCTAAATCAGTTAACATGGATGGGTGGCTCCAGGCCATTTCCTTTGCTGGAGCAAGGTTTACATGACCTTTTCCATACATTAAAAAAATGTATAATCCCATGGTTTGGTGCTCCAGCAAGGGAGCATTCTCTCTGAAGCCTGGATCATAGAAACATAAATACATAAACAATACCTTCGATCTAAGCTGTTCAGTGGACTTTACTAATAATACAGTAAAACTCTGAGATGGATATTTATTTATGGGCAAGCTGAGGCAGTAATCCATCAGCTTCTGATGTGAAATAGAAAAACCTAAGACATTCTCTTTGGTACATGCATTCCTTCCCAATATTTCTCTGTATTTGGAAAAAAAAAAGTGACATTAAATCTGTTTTAAAGACTTCGTAGAGTAGGGAGCTGCCATTTACTATAGGTTTATACAGTGTTTGACACAATGTTGGCTCAGTCTGAGCTTCATGGCACTACCATAATATAAATGTTAAATAATACATATCCCCATCCTTGAAGTGAATTTATGACTGAGGTTGGATTTTCCTCAGCTGATGTAAATTAGTGTCTGTGTTTGATCAGCTGGCAGTTTGTCCCTACCTTTCTGGCAGGATTCATAAGTAAGAGCAGTTTCACTCTTCTCCCTCCTCCTTCCCCCAACTTATTCAATGCCAGTTTCTCAGATAGGAATGAAAGTAAGAAAATTACAACTGTGTTCCTTGAATATTCAGTGAATAGTTTCATGAATATGTGTTGGCTATGTCTCATTGCATTTGCTTTCTGAGACTCTTCAGTAATTGGCTTATTTTGTTCTTTCTTTTGGTCCAGGATACAATTATTCAAATGTCCACCAGAATTGGGGATAGGCACAGGTCTAACCACATATTTCCTTAAGCTTGGCTGTAATATTCTAATGTAATATAATTTAATATAAGAGCTTAGGCCTCATCCATATGTTGCACATAAGGCATGATTAACCAGCTCCCGTTGGAAGTCTATATTCCCCCTCGGGAATCACTGCTAGGTCAAGGGTGAGGGTAGACCTGGTGGAAGGGCTTCTGGAAGGGCTAGATGTCTTTAAGTCGGCGGGCCCGGATGACCTACACCCAAGGGTGTTGAGGGAGCTGGCGGGGGTGATTGCTGAG
>JAGPOW010003648.1:66759-104125 GCA_030014935.1 Caiman crocodilus | reverse complement strand
GGGAAGTTGTTCTTGCTCCTACCTTGGGCATCTTTAAGAGTAGATTAGCTAGGTACTTGGCTGGGGTCCTGTGACCCTGGCACTCATTCCTGCCATTGGTGGGGGGTCATACCAGATGGCCTGCTCTAGGCCCCTTCTGACCCTAGATACTATGATACTATGAAATGCACGCCTGCCCCTGAACTTCTTGGTGAGCAAAGGTCACCCCTGGACTTTGTGCATTAAGACAAAGACAGGAGGGCACCTCTCCTTTACAGAGGGAGAAGGAGGGGTTCCTTCTGCCTGTATCTGCAAACAGTGCCACTAAATTCAGAAGTTACAAAGCAGGTCTTAAGTCTAAATAAAGGTTGGGATCTACTGATCTAGACTCTTGGCTAGATGGGCTCTTGGCTTCCCACCAAAGATAACTTTTACAATAACAATATTTCATCCAGTAGGACAAAAACATGAAAATAGCAACCAACAGATAAGAGATATGCTTGCAGTTAATACTTACACCATTGTACCTAAACACCCTGCCTCTTCAATCTATTCAACAGTGCAAGGGGATAGTGGAACGTGGGGGGGAGGCTTACAGGATATCCCAAAGTCCAGCATGTCCAGGCAATTTTCAGACAAAGTTGGGTAGCTAATTCCAAAACCATCATCATGATTCATCAGGTATCATCATAGACAATTGCTTCCCCAAGAGCTGCTGGGGAAATAAGTGGTCAGCTGTGGAAATTAGGTGCAAGCAGAGGGGCAGTTTCTCAGGTCATCATGTGTCAATTTCTTTCATGTCAAAACTACACCAAGAACTAATAAAGAGCACAGTATAAAGATAATAAAGATCATGGAGCACACGTTAACACTGATCCTGGACACATTGCTTACTAACAGATTTTTAAAATAAAAATTAGGCTCCTAAAGGAAACCTTTTCAAGTAGTGTCCAAAAGTTGATTTGTTTGTGTAATAAGAAAATTGAAAAAAAAACCTTTATCAAGGATCTGGTGATAGAGAATAAGAGAGTCATAAGAATAAAAAGTCACAATATGCTGAGGGTTGGCAAACATCCAGACACCTAAGGAGTGTGGCAGAAGGCCACCTTTGTTTCTCCCCAAAAACTCTGCTCTGTGGTAATTTGATTCGGATGGGCCCAGCAGAGGAGACACACCTTTACCCTCTTTAGGTTACCTTAGCAGGATACATTCCTGAGGGAGGGGGGAAACCTGCTCCCTCTGCCTATGTGACTAGTACCACATACCTGGGTGAGGGGCTTCCTCCCTGGTGGGCTAGAGACTTCCTGTCTGCCAGGCAACTAGTGATGTATTTCAAATTGGTTGGCTAACAGCCAACAGGTGCTGGCCTTCATTGGACCAGGTAAAGGAGGTCACAAGAGCTATATAAGTTAAGGACTTCCCAGGAGGAGGGGGCAGCAGCCATGAAGGAGACTCAGAGACAGAGAAGAGCTGTCCCATCTGAAATTTGCTCTCTCTCTCTCTCTTAAAACTCATGATCAAGGAACTGCCTGCCTCCAGAGGGAATCTCCAACTGCCTCAGGATGATACTTGTAAGTAAGCTACCTGAGATGTAACTAGATATTTAGCTTGCAGTAACTCAGATGCGTGATCAAAGGCTACCCAGCCAGGGAAGTTTGGTCTATGGGATTTCTCTGTTATTGCTCTACCCTGTACCCTATTCGAACCCTACCCTCTGTAACCAATAAAGTTCTCCTTTGTACCTAGTGTGGGAGACTTATTAGGAGTGGGTCTAGATTATGCCTTAGGGTCCGTCTGGTCAGCTGACTAAGGGAGACCACTACTTGTGCTTCTGACTGAGGGAAGCATCCCAACTTCTTGAAGTGAATCAAGTACCCTTAAGGGCTACTAGGCCTGTGTTTCCCAGGGTGCGCAGAGCCAGAATCAGTCCAGAGCTCTGGGTGATGGCAGTGGAGCCCCTAGGCTAGGCAGGTTCCAGGAAGGGGGTCGGTCAGATGTGAGGTGCCACCAGGGAGGCACTCAGAGCCTGGAACGTAATTGGGCACAGTGGGGTGGATGGCTCAATGCAGGAGCACCCCCTACTGACCCGCCACAAGAAGAACTGGTCCTTCATCCTCCTGTGCACGCTTCTGCATGTGTAAAGCCTCCAACATAGATTTCAATAAAAGTACTCACATGTTTAAAGTTAGGCACTTCCACAAGCTTTTGTGAGACAAAACCTGGGTCTCTGCCTACCGTGTAGATCTTGTATCTTTCATGTATACATACATAAAATTACACTTTAGAATATATAATATCCTAGCTAATCTAACCACCTGGTAAATCACACATCTTAAATGCATTGTTGCACCAGAAAGCAACTTAATACTCAATATTCTGTTTTGAAGTTGCTCTGCTTACCTATGCTCCTTATTCCACCTTCCTGGGAGAGATTTAGGTTTTTTAACTACAGCTGTTTCCACATTCTTTACATTTCTATACAGCATGTTTGCTTTATGTAATTCTGCTGATTGCTCATTTATTATGCATATAATGCCTGGACACAGTCACAAAACCAAAACATTCACCAATGATATGAAACTACCATTTCTTAAGAGAAGGAAATTAAGTTCATTTCATTCTGAGGATTAATGAACAAAAATCTCTGCCAAACTTTATTTTAATAGGATACATACAAACATTACACTTAAACCAGTCTAAATGACATAGATCAATCTAAACCTATAACCATACACAAGTTCAGTGCTCATAGACTGGTCTAAAGATAGTGCAAGTGAAGTAAGATACATCCCATGCAAGTTACACTCAATGGAGATCAATTCAGGTTAGACTGATGCATTAAAAACTTGTGGACTGTTCCCCTACTGATTCAAGTTATGTCACCGTCTTCCACCATCTCAACCTGCTTTGTCCCCCTCCAACTCCTCCCTCTCGGGAGGCACAGTAGTACTCAGCTTACATTTAGTTGCTTCAGCCAAATGTCCAGCAAACCCCACCCTCTGAGCTTCCCCAGTGCCAAGCAAGCATGCCCCTCCCATCAGCCCCACCTCCTGCCACCTGTTAGCCACAAGCAAGCAGCAGAGGGAAGTGTCCCACACACAAGCCCCAGAACCTGGATACCCATGTCCCCAAGCCTTGCCCCTGGATTCCAAACACCCTGTCATGAAGCATCTCACAACATATACACAGACTCCAACACTAAACCCTAGAAAGCCCCCCATACTCGGGCATAGCCAACATGCCATATCTCACTGGCCAGAGACAGGTACCCTGAGACTTAGACACCAGCACAGACAACTCCCACTTCCTCTCCCCACCTTCCAAGCAGAAGCCAGCACGGGCAGCTTACCTCTGGTGGATCAGGGTGGTGGAAGGTCAGAACATCAGGACTGGGCCTGCACAGAGGAAATCCTGTGACTTCTGCAGCTCAACCACTGCTGGCAGGTACCCAATACATGTACACCTGGGGTGCTTCAAGTCTTTTTTGAACCATAGCCACAGGGTCCCAGCTTACTAGGGCCAGGGGAGGTGGGGATACTGAATATCCAAGCTGGAAAATATGAGACCAAGATGAAACAGATGAAGATCTAATACAAGCATGTGTATGACACTAATAAAAGGTCCATAAGCAGAAGGCATAACATGCCTTTCTACAAGGAGCTGTCCTGTTTCCTTGCCAGAGCCATTGCCACCCCACAAGCATACAGCACCACCAGACGTGTGGGGCAAGAAGAGTCACCAAAAGGAACCCACAGCAGGAAGAGATGCAGGAAGTGCAGGAAGGCTGTGGGATGATGGGACAACTGGGTATGCAGAAGCAGGTCCCCAAGGAGAACAAAGGGTCTCCCAGAGGTCATAGAGGATGCATGCAGCAACAGTGAGGCATGGCAGGTTCTCCTCCTCCACCTTGAGGCTCATGCTGAGACCCCACCTGTGAACCTTGAGGCAGCTGATGGTGCACTCCACAGTCATGAAGCACCTGCTCAAGCAGTAGTTGAAGTGCTCCTTTTGGTGGTCCAGCTGCCTCACGCAGGACTTCATGAGCCAGGGCAGGAGGTTGTAAGCTGTGTCTCAATGGAGAAGGACAAGATTGGTACTGATGATGCAGCTGGGGACCCAAGGAACATAGCACCCATTCTCCATCATCTGGGAGAGTTGTGGAAAATTTGGGCATCATGGGCACTGCCTGCCCAATTGGCGAAGATGTGGGTGAGATGGCTCTAGTGGTCAGTTATTCCCCATAGGACCTCAGAGAAGTAGCCCTTGACGTTGCTTCTACTAAACACAGCTAGTGGTTTGGGCCCTGAACCAGAGCTCAATGGTCTGAAGGTGGTACCAGAACACCCCAGCATCCATAGCATCCTAGGTGGCCTCATCCTCATTGGCCATATGGAAGCCAATGGCCCAGTCCAGGGCATGTGTTGGGCACAGGGTGTAATAGGTAGCACTGCACAGGATGCTGCTACCTCAGGGGCAGGAAGCCCTGCCCTATGGTGACCAGCTGCTGTATCATGTCTAGATGGGTGCACATGATGTCCTGCAGCCTCTGGCAAAAGTCACACAGGGTGACAAGACACGCTGCAGCTCCTGGGTCTGTGGGCATGGGCTCGGGTGGTGAGGCACCATGGAGGGGTACGGACAGGCCGAGACAGAGGCACATGAAATTAAGGAAGAGCACTTGCTCTGGGGCTCTTCTAGAGGCTTCTGGACAGTGTGCAGAAGAGGGTCCACAGTCACAGGGAGTTGGGGATGTGATAGCCTCTGCCCAGCAGCCAGCCAGGGGTGGCCCAGGTGCTCAGCTGCACTCAGCAATTTTTGGCAGCCCAGGGAGCCCACAGGGCATGCTGGGAGGCAGGCAGAAGTACCCCCTCCCAGGGTCTTCACTAGTGCAGCGTGCCTGCATGCCCCCCTACCACCCACACCCTTCAAGGCTAACGTATACTGTTTGCTCCCAATCTAAACTAAGTCGCATAGAGAAAGCCTTGTAACTTCTATTCCTCCCCCAGCTTTTTGAACATCTGTACCATAGACAGCAAGTTAGCAAACTTATTACCCTTTAATGTTCATTGATTTTTCCTTAACAAATTCTCCATTACTTCTGTCATTTCACTTTGTGTTATTTCCTCCTTCTCAGTGCTTGCGTGTTAACATGTTTGCAAGTACTCAGGAGAACTTTGTTTGTTTGATTTTCTTGCGTGAGCTGGTTGCCTTGGATGGAAATAACTATGAAAAACTAGATTAAAGTTTTGGATTCCTCAAGACTCCAAACTAAAAGTATTCAATCTTTCAGATTCCTTTTAAATGAAATGCTACATTCCTTCACCTTGGAAACAATCCTTATTCTAAAGGTAAGTATTAGCTGACTAAATCAGAGGCTCAGAAAACCCCCCCACGTGTTTTAGGGTATCTTTTATTAATAATAAGTTCAAAATATTTCTAATGGGGTCCTGAAGATTTTTTTTCTCTGAACTGTTTTCAGTGGATTTATTGCCACACAATTCTTTGAGGGCTTCTTGTTTTTCTCTACTGTTCAAAAATCTATCCCCGTCCCATAGTCACAAGTAAAGTGTCCCCATTTTCATACCTACAATTCCCAGTTTTGTTCTCTCTCATCAAAATAGTCATTGGAATCTAATGCCGAGCACAGGCTTCTTAAACTTGTTAAAATCTACAAATAAATGAAAAATGGGATAAAATACAACACAAACTTATCAATGGTAGATCATGCTAAACTAACCTCATAGCATATTTCGGTCAAATAGTTCCATTTTTAGATGAAGGAAATGAAGGAGATGTAATTTTTCTGGTCTTGAAATAAATATTTAATAAGATGTCACATAGGCAATTATTAGTCAGAAACAGAAGATAAAGATCAATGCACAAATGGTAAAGTGAATAAAGAACTAATTAAAGAGAAGATGACAATGGCTTGCACAGAAATAGAGACTCTTGGGGGGAAGTTACCAGTAGAGATCCTTAAGCATTGTTTTTCTTCAGTGATTTTGGCAAAGCAGTTAGGATTGTGTTAAGGATAATTGGAAGCCATCAGTACCATATAGAAAGATGGGGATATCATAAAGAAAGACCTGGATGTCCTTAAGGACTGGAGGAATGGAAATAGGACAAAACTTAATAGTATAAGTGCAAGTTAATGGGCCTTAAGAACTAATAATAAGAATTTCTGCTGTAAACTGGGAGCTCATCATTTGGGGAAAAAATGCAAGACAACAAAGGGTGTGATGCCAACATAAAAATGGCAATGTCATTCTATAATCTAACAAATAAGGTATTTCCAGCAGAGATAAAGATGCACTCGTGCCATTGTACAAATACAATTGTATGGTACAATATTGGTCAATCATGTTCAAGAACAATGAATTTAAACTGGAACATATGAAGAGAAGAGCTAGTAGCAGAACTGAGGAATGGGGATTCTGGCATACAAGAGGAGACTAAAAGTTCTTGGCTTTTTCAGTTTAAGAGAACAAACGCTGAGAGGATATGACTACTGTCTACAAATACACTGGGGAGGGAAAACACCAGTGAGAGAATGAACTATTTAATCTAAAGGACAATACTGGATATGAATACCTAAGTCTCAGCTGGGTATGAATATTTCTGAGCAAGAAATGAGGCAGCAGCTTCTGGTCATCAGAGGAAGAAGATCTGGACAGCCTCTCTGTTGACGTAGAGGTCAAATTTTAGGATGGAGTTTGGTAAGTTTGTTAAAGGGGTTATATGAGCTGGTGGCCTGCAGTAACAGGGACTTAGAGACCTGGGATGCCCTATTCTCCTAACTCAGCCATAGGAGTTCTGTGTCATATCCTCTCCCAGCCCTCTGAGACAGAAGTAGGGCATGGTAAGGGTGTGCCACTGTACTCTGGTGCTACCAAACTGCTGAAATAGCCTTTTGGGGCACAGCCAGATGGACATAATTTAGACTTAGCGCAGTGGTTACCAACCAGTGGATCTCAGTCCACCAGTAGATCTCGGAGCCTCTTGGAGTCGATCCAAGGTTGGGGGGTGGGGCTGAGTGCCTGCATGCACGCATGCATGCTGCCCAGCCCAGGTTGGTCTGTGGGGTAGGGAAGAGGTGGGGGCTAGATGAGGCCCCTGCAGTGAGGGACAGTGCTGCAGAGGTAGAAGCAAGGGTAAGTGGAGTGGGGCCTCAGAAGGGTAGGACTTACCTGCTGGGAAGGCATACTCCCAAATAACTTTTTCTCCTTCTGCCTCAATATGCATCCCCTCTTCCCTCCCCACAGACTTACCTGCTGGGTAGTGGGGGACAGGAGCGGTGGCACATGGTAAACCTTGGGTTGTTTTTAAATGCCAAAGGTAATCTCCTACTTAAAAAGGTTGGAGACCACTGACTTAGAGCATCCTTGAATTGTTCTAAGCTCTTAGACAGCCATAACAATTTTATCAGTTTTTAATCAACCCAAAGGGACTGCCCTGCCTAGGCAAGATGTGGGATGGCCAGGGTGAGGGTGAATTTATACACAGCATCTCTGTAGACCTTGTAAAGAAACAGCTTGAGAAGCTAGACACCTTCAAGTCAGCAGGTCCTGACAGATTGCAACCCAGAGGACTTAAGGAACTGGCAGAAGTCATAGCTCAACCACTGGCAAAAATTTTTGAAAACTCCTGGCATTCAGGTAAAGTACCTGAAGACTGGAAGAAGGCCAACGTGGAGCCCATCTTCAAGAAAGGGAGGAAAGTAGATTAGGGAAACTACAGGCCAATCAGCTTGACCTCAATCCCTGGAAAGATTCTAGAAAAAATCATCAAAGAGACCATTCTTGACAAGCTGGCTGAGGGACAGCCAGCAATGGTTTGTTGTGGGTAGGTCTTGCCTAACCAATCTCATCTCCTTCTATGACCAGGTGACATATCACCTGGACGAGGGAAGAGATTGTCATCATATGTCTCGACTTTAAAAAAGCCTTTGTTCTTGTGTCCCATGATCTCCTCTTGGAAAAATTGGCCAACTGTGGCCTCAGCTATATCACAGTCCAGTTAGTGGGGGATTGGCTCTGAGGCCGAACTCATAGTGGAGATCAACGGAAGTGAATCATCATGGCACTCCGTGACCACTGGTGTTCCCCAAGGCTCTGTCCTTGGACCTGTTCTCTTTAACATCTTTATCAACAACGTGTCAGAAGTGGACTGACCAAGTTTGCCCATGACACCAAACTTTGGGGTAAAGTGTCCACACCTGAAGATAGCCTGGTGATCCAGGCTGACTATAAAAGTGGACAGATACAAATATGATGACATTCAATACTGACAAAAGTCAGGTACTCCACCTTGAGGGGGAAAAAACCCACAGCATGCTTAAAGGCTTGACAGTGCTATGCTCACTAGCACCAAGGCTGAAAGAGACTTGGGGTTCATGGTTAACAACAAGATGAACATGAGCCACCAATGTGATATCGCAGCTGATAAAGCAAACCAAACTCTGCTTGCATCCATAGCTGCTTCTCAAGTAAATCTCAGGATTTAATCCTCCTGCTGTACTTGGCCTTGGTGAGTCTGCAGCTGGAGTACTGTATCCAATTCTGGGCTCCACAATTCAGAAAAGATGTGGAGAAGCTTGAGAGAGTCCAGAGGAGAGCCACACACATGATCAGATGACAGGAGAACAGGCCTTATGACGAGAGGCTGAGAGCCATGGGACTCTTCAGCCTGGAAAAGTGCAGGGTCAAGGATGACCTGGTGGCAGCCTATAAGTACATTGGGGTGTGCATTAGGATCTGGGGGAACAACTGTTCACCAGAGCACCCCAAGGGATGACAAGGTTGAATGGTCACAAATTCCTCCAAGACTGTTTTAGGCTGGACATAAAGAAAAACTTCTTTACTGTCCGAGCCACCAAAGCCTGGAATAGACTCCCTCCAGAGGAGGTGCAAGCACCTACTATGGACTCTGTTAAGAAGTGTTTGGATGTTTATCTTGCTGGCCCCAGCTGACTTCCTGGCCTTGGGGCAGGGGATGGGACTCGATCTCCCGAGGTCCCTTCCAGCCCTAATATCTATGAAATCTATGAAAACGATAGAGTACAGACTATCACAATGTAACTGTTGTCTTTGCAAGACCCTGTCATGATACAAGCATAGTAAAGCCCTGGCAACTTTAGCCCTAGTTCACTCAAGGTGAAGATGCATAGATTTAGCTGACTTCTATCTACGTAAATATGCAGATATATGTTACTTCATAATAGCTGGTATGCCCAAGTGGCATCTCCCACTGCTCAATTAAAGCAGTCAAAAGTTAGCCTTAATTACAGGCTAGTCAGTGGCGTGCCCACTTTTCAGATTAAGGTATTAAAATGGATTAAATCCACAATGCACCCCTTCTGTGCCACCAGTCTCCAGTTGGCCAGTCCAGGGGAATGTCACCCACTGAGAGAAAGTCGAATAATAGAGCAACTGTTCTCACAAAAAAAGTCTATACTACACAGATCAGAAGCACTTGGGCTGAGGTGACTTCTTGGTACCTAAATTATTCTTCACTGCTAACATAGTAACTAACTAATCCATCAGCAATGTTTTCCATTTAAACTTAAATTCCAGTTAAATTTAATTTAACATTAAATTAATGTTTTAATTTAAACAGTATCTGGTGATTTGCTAGTGAAATTAGTTGGAGGAAAGCAATAGTTACATTTCATTTCTAAGTCAAATTATTCAAAAGGGTTGCCTAACTCCAGATTTCCTCCCAGATTCTTATTTTTGAGAAAAGCCAAACACCTGTAGTTTTTATTGTCGTGCGTCAGAATAGAAGATATTCTTCATCTCTGAAAAAAATCAACCTCTGTGATCTCTATGCTGAAAAGTAAATATAATCTGTATATGATGCTGAAGAACAAAGAGAAGTCATGCCCTTAGGTTTAGGCATTCAAAACAGCAGCTGTATGTGCTAACACAGGGAAAACAGAAGAGCATGAAAAGCATCCTAAGGCAAGTGAATTGGGAGCTCAATTGTGTAATGACAAGTATTTGAAAAGGGAAGAAAAGATCAACCATTACAGTGAGCTCGATACTACAGGTACAGGAATTAGTTGCATTAATCCCTTGATGGGGGGTGGGATTGGTGTGAGGACTGTTTCTAAAGATCACATCTCACTGCATTCACCTGAAATGCAAGAGCCATTTCTCAGGGTGAGGTTTGCATCATTAATTCTATCAGTTCAAAGATTGTTATTACATGCTTTTAGGTGCTGATGACTAGAAACTCACCTGTACCAAAATTAATTGGTGTTCAGTATCCCAGCCACTGAAATATTTGTAAGGAATGCTTTAAGCTTAAAATAAAATCTATATGTTTTATCATTCTGTTGCTCAGTGTATACTGTTCAGGAAATACAAAACAAGATGATAAATGTCTCTAAGCTGCAGAAAAGGAAAAGAGATTACTCCATTCCAACCCCCAAAATATAGAGTGAATTGTACAATTGTGGAAGGACCCTGAAAGATGGGTTTGGTACAGAAATTTATGGACACCATGGCTTATAAAATTTCCATTCTCCTATTCTATGGAGTTACAGCACAAGGAAAATTGTCAATGCCACAAATTGCTGACAAGCCTTGAAAACAACCTCCTTTGGTCCCCCTATTACAAAACCATGCAGCTACTTCACCTCAATACTGCTAATGCATCTTTATGCTTAAATGGGCCTTATCATCTTCCATCAACCATCAATTACTTTCTCAAGCCGCAGTAAGTTTGTTCCTTTTAATGTCTTGTCTTATCTTGTCCAATTTTGTTTCAGCAATGAGTCATGTGTGCTTCAAACTGCTTCTCTGAGTTGTTTGTTTTGTCTTTTTGTTAGAAAAGCAGCTCTCATTATGTTAGGGCACTTTCACTGCATAACTGGTTTCCCCACCAGATGAGATCTAAATGGCATCCCCCCTAACCCCCATCACTGATTTATCAAAGGTACTTCTCAAAAACCAACTTCTCCTCCCCCACTAGAAACTACCTCCCAGCAGCCCCTGCACTTCAGAGAAATCTTATTTCTTTCAGGCTGCTGAAAGTCTCTCTGATAGCTTCTCGACAAAAGCTATAGTAAATTTACCTTGGTGCTAAAAGTTTATGCCTCTCTTCTGCAGAGCATGTGGCTGTGATACTCAGTGGCATCACCTTTTATTTCTCAGCAGCTCTGTTTTCAGTCCGTCTTGTCCTAAAGCTGTACTGGTGCTTATAACATGGTTTGCCTTAGGTTATACTCCTCTTCACACTGATTGCTGAAACTGTACTAAAATCCTGAAGCAATGTTGGGTATGAACAGGCGTTCATTTCCAGCACTAGAAATCTTGCTGGGAGAGGCGGCATACAGGTGTTCCAGCCTGCAGCGGCCCCTTTTTTCCTCTGCTCACCGCTCCTTCCTGCAGCTGGTCAGGGAAGACAAGGGAAGCAGCCACTGCTTCTCCAATCTCCCAGTCCCCAAGGGGGAGTGAAACAGTGGTTTTGAGGAGGAGAGGGAGCGGTGGGACAATGCTACACACATGTCCTCCAAAGCGGGGTATCTTTGGGCCAAGGGATGTGCAGACAGCCATGGATGCTCCTTCTCTTCCCTTCTAGTCTCTGGGAGGGGAGGGAGAAGCAGGGTAATGTCCCTGTGCTTTCTCCAGACCAGAGTCCTCCAGTATCTGGAATGTGCAGGGGGGCAGAAGTAGCTCAACTTCTCTGTTATCAAGAGGAGCCAAGCTGCAGTGAATTGCCCCCTACCCTCCCCAGACTGGGGGACTCCAATCTGGGGAAAGCACGGGGGAGACTGCTGTTCAACTCAATTTTTCCATAATTAAGACAAGTGTCCAGACATTCATTCCAACAAAAGAAATTTTCACAGAGGAGATCTTCCAGTCCACCTGGAAGATCTTTCTTCCAAATAGGGCAGGCTTCCTCTGGAAGAAACTGAATGAAAGCTTGTACATTGGCAATTTCTACCAGAAGACCAAGTTTTCCACTATCAACCTAATGCCTGTAGGAGGTGCTTGTGAGCATAGACTATAGATCTCCAAGTCATCTTTGCACCAATTCCTTGACTGCCTGACCAAGTACTGTTATGCTTTTACAATAACCTGGAGCAGATGCAGGAGAGACTTAAGTTTACAATAGCCTCCCGACAGCCATCAGTGGTCTGTTGCACAAGATGAGATTGGCCATAATACTCAGTACTAGCAATTCACTCAAATTGCACCAGTTAGAGACCACATGGCATGTTTACCTAAACTTTGTTTAACCACGGGAATAAAATCAAACACATATGAAAACATAAATACAGCAACTCCTTATAAATATCAGTTACCTGACAAGGCACAGCCACAAGTCTATTGTGAGAGCTGGCTGTAGCTGCTAAACTGCTTAGCTGAATGAACACACCAAGCCAATCAACAGACAGACATAGGAAATAGCATATCATTGTGTAACTATCTTCACACCAGCCCAGCACCCTCAGTTTTAACTGTGTCATATCAGTTTAAGAGTGGAGTAAGGCAATGGTGAATTAGAACTAAATTTTAATATCAGTTACAAATGTTTGGGTTTTCAACCACAGTAGTAGCAATTTTCTTAGTAAATAAGGCTCTCTTCCTCCCCACAATGACATTTTTGCCCACTATAATTGTATTGCAGATGAATCACACACTCATAACAAATGTACAATGGTAGGATTTATTTTCTGATGCTGCAAAAAAAGGCCCAAACACCTACTCCTCCTAAGTACCATTACTAGGCAACATTATCTAGGAGAAAAAAATTAACTATATCTGAACAGCATTAGAAAAAATAGAAACTTATGAAAACCTCATATATACAATCCAAACCCAAACAGAAATAAAGCTTTTTTGCTGCTTTAAAATATTCTAGATCATTTAATGCATTTTAATCCATATTATTCTCTCTTTTTTGCCTGTTTGGGTCCTAGCTAGATAAGAAATGATATATTACTTACCACAAGAAAAAAACAATTTTCACGAGATTCCTAACCCAATTTTGTAGTCACAGAGGTTGAAAAGTACTTTGACTGAGCATTGCCAAGAGCTCCTTAAATAGGAAGCCATTTGCAGTGCATAGCAAAACAATTTTTGTTAAATAAGTTTACTAACTTTTGAAGAATGGTACTTTTATGCATCATTTGATTATGCTCTTTAACTTATTTATATGTATACAATCTCGATGTTTATATATATCCACTACTATTTATTACATTCAGGGGCAGAACCAGGAGGACACAGTGGGGCATTTGCATCCCGTCCTCCCCCCGACCCAATTCCTGGTCCACCCAGGCTAAGGACAGATAATACACAAACTGGTTTAAGTGATCAGAAACTAGTTTAAACCTGTAACAGAATACAAGTTCAGTGTACATATTCAAAATGGCTGAAACTGGTTTAAGATAAACCTGGTTGAATATAGTATCAGACTTAACTGATTTGGGTCAAACTGGTTTATGCAATGTCTGTCCCAGACCCCTGGCTGGTTTAACTTAATCACAGTCTCCAAGCATCCCAGATGTTTTGCAGCCCTGGGCTGCTCTGTCTGCTCCAGAGAGCAGGGCTGGTCCCACCCCTCTGCTCCCTAGCCAGAGCTCTGCAGGAGACTACAGGCACAACAGTATCTGCCTGGCTTCCCCCTGCCTGCCCCCCCGGCTTGCTGCTCAAGCAGGGACCACCCCCCTCCCTCCCACAGCACAGACCCCAGTCCCACAAACCCTAGGCATGTGGTATGCTAGCTAATACTGAGAGGTGTCTGCATATGTGTGTGCATCTCCAATTTCACTGGAACAGGACACAGGCAGCAGGACAGTGTATGCTTAAGGTTTTTTGGAGTTAATCAGGAGGTCAGCTGGTAACGTCCCTCCATCCCTCTGTTTCTTCCTTGGAAAACACTGTTTAAGAAGAGCTTGAACTAATAAGAAAGCTTTTTGTTTTCTTGATGTGCTGCTAAATGCTGTTATCATCTCCCTGCTGGCTCCCTCACCTATCAGGTTTGCAGATAGTATGAAGAAGCAAGGAGAGGGAGATTGAAAAGCTGAGTATCATCATCAACAGATACATGCACTACACAAAAGCAGTCCTCCCTCCCCTCCTTTGCCTCTAATTGGAAAAGAAGGGAGGGCTGCTCTAGCACCCCCCTCCTCCACTAAATTCTAGCTTGAGCCACTGCAGGTATGTGCCTGCATTTCCATAGTCCAAAAGGAATGTCTGTTCATTTGCAAATCTATTCAACATAGGCAGGTTAAGCTAACCCAGGGGTGGGCAGTTATTTCAAGTGGAGGGCCACTTACCCAGTTTTGGCCGATTGTCAAGGGCCTCATCCCTCGACAGGTGCCCCGCCCCCTGGTCACCATCTTGGGACTAATGTCCCAGGGCCAGCACTGGTGGGGCCCAAAGCAGGGCACAGGCTGGCAGGGGTCTATGGAGCTGGGCTGCACCATCAGGGAGAGGGGAGAGCTGGCCTGGTTCCATACAGCCCTTCCAGCTGGGACCCCATGCTCCTGCCACCCTGCTCTGGGCCCCGCCAGCACTGGCCCTGGAACACCAGTGTGGGCATCATGTTCCCACTGGATCCCTCACCTGCTTATTCCCAGTGCCCCCCATTCCCATGGTACAGGTGGGGATAGCGCACAGCTCTGGCCCACTGCTTACTGGCAGGGAAGCAGCCGGTGCTGAGCGCAGGGAAAAGCAGCCCCTTGCCCACCCCATAACTGGCATTTCCTGCTGCAGGCACTTGTAGCCCACACGGGGCTGTCTGGAGCAGATATAGGCAGCCCCATGTGGGCTGTAAGCAGCTACTGCATGGGGCGCTAGCCATGGGGTGAGAGAGGGGCTGCTTTTTCCTGCACTCAACACCAGCTTGTAACCCGGCCCCACTGCCAGCCTGGGCTCTACACCAGCTCTGGGCTTGCCCAACAGCGGCAGCAGCTGTGGCCCCCCCACTTGCTGCACCAGGCAATGTTGGCTGTGGCTGCCTGCCCAGAGCACGCACTGGGAAGCCCATAGGTGACTGTAGCAAACACTTCCTGGCGTAGCAAGTGGGGGGGGCTGCAGCTGCTGTTGCCACATGTAGCCCTGACAGACGAGCCCAGAGCCAGAGCAGGGCCCAAGCTGGCAGTGGGGCTGGGTTACAAGGTGGTGCTGAGTGTAGGGGGCAGGGAAAGCAGCCCCTCACCCGCTCTATTGCCGGTGCTCCCTGCTACAGCTGCTCACAACCCGTGGGGCTGTCCAGAGCAGGCACAGGCAGCCCCAGGCTGCGAGTGGCTGCAGCATGGGGCACCAGCCATGGGGCAGGGGAAGGGGTGAATTCCCCACCCCAGGCCACTTTTTCCTGGGTTCCTTCACTTCCCAGAGTCCTCCCCTGCCCTCCCCCCAGCCTTACCTGAGGGTTCCAGCACCACCGGGGCAGCCATGTGGTCCCAGGCGAGAAGACCCTGCTGGGCCTTCCGGCTGGGGGGGCCAGCCAGGTGGGCCCTGCTGTTATGGGAGCCCACCGGGCTTCCCCTAGGTCCTACTGCCCTTGGTTCCTGTCATTTTTGACAGGAATCAAGGGCAGATTAATATTAATTTTCTAAAATTTTTAGAGGCCCCGTGGGCCAGATAGAATGGCCTCGCTGGCCAAATACAGCCCATGAGCTATATTTTGCTCACCCTTGGGCTAACCTGCAAAGATTACATCAATTTAAGATCAGGCTTTTTGAATGTCTGTCTCTAGACCCAAAGTTTAAAACCAACTACTTGGCAGTGGCAGCAGCGTTTCTAACCAGGCAGGGCTGAGGGAGTCACTTGACTTCATGGCTTAGTACAATCTACCTGATCCATTCTAAACTCTTCATTCCACAGGCATTAACGATCGTATCCTCATTTTAATGGACTTAATGTTCCACCAATCAAGTCACCTTTTGTTCTACAACTCTACTGTCTGTTAACAGCTCCTGAAGCTCCAATTTCACAGCCTTGAAGATTGTTTTTAACTCATTCCAATTAAGTTGCATTTGCTTCAATCTTAGACTGAATAATACAGCCCTAGGCCCCTAGCATATTAGCAAAGCTTTTCATTTATTTTTAACCTGAAGAAAAATGTGCATTGTTTTATATGTGATGATACACTTCACCATCTGCATTTCTCTTTTCAAAATCCTAGATTTACCCACTTATTATTATTCATATTATGGCAGCACATAGGAGTCCTGTTCAGGAACAAAGTTACCAATATTTTAGGGCTATTATATTTAAACTAAGCATCTCATCATGGGTTTTGACTATCCTAGGTCTTTCTAGTCATAACAATGAAGGAAGAAAACTAGTTCTATAAAAGATAGAGCCAAGCCATTTAAATTTATTATTCCATTCAGAGAGTGTAGCTGGTAAGTGATTGAATCTAGCAGTCAAAGACTAGAGAAGGAAATCTCATAAATGTAGAGTCCATTACCCAGGCACAGATTTTACACAGTACAGATTGAAAACAGACAGTTGACAAATAAGGAGCTAGGTATTTCATTTCATCCATGCTATTGACAAAGGGGTTGTGTGAATCCCATATATTATAGAGATGCAGTGCCATCTACTGGTTCCCTTCCCTACCAAGCCTATACATTCTTTCTAGGAAAAAATATTCCAATTCCTATTACCAGGTCCTATTGCGGAAAAATATGATACAGGAACGAGGCAGACAGGCATAAGGGTACGTGAACAAAAACAGGCCTTGCTCCAAGAAATCTCTGCCTAGAAAGCTGGTGAAAGGAGTTGAAAGGAAGGAGGAGTACTAATGGGTCATATTTTTTAGGGATGGGAACCTAGAATGCAACCTGCCTCCTTCAGCCAGTTAGTTGGCAGTCTATTCCCTTCATTTCGCTAGTTTCTGGTAAGCCAACTAGTAACTGCTCTCCAGACTTAGAGATCCCAGAGGACACAGTAAAACGCATCACAAATCTAGGAGATACTTCTGAGCTTCATTGTAACCAGGAGTTGATTAACTAGAGTACAGTTGCCTTTTAATAACTTTACTTAAGATGCAGACATAATTTGCCAGTATCCAATAATATTCATCAATTTCCAGTGTCTGGAAGGAAAAGATGTACGTTTTTGAATGACCAACAATATGGTGACCCCAGACATTCAAAGACCACATCCCAGAATCATAATCATGTAGTTTGTGTGTGCCTCTGGTTGGCATCCATAAAAGAGGGACAGTAGTCTTTCCCTACATCACAGGGATCCTGTGAGATACATGCAGTAATGAGGGATATAGTAGTATCAGAGGTTATAGGCATTGTTTTAACCTTGGTCCTGCAGTGTGTTTTGCCCAGGTAGGCACCCTCTCTTGTGTACCTTATTGCAGGATAGAGCCTTTAGTTAGTATTATTTCTTCTTTTTTACAGCTGGGAAACTGAAGCTCAAGGATTTCAACTCCAAGGGAGAATACTGCAATAGAAGTCAGGGCCTGGAAAACTGGAAGTCTTCTAGCCACCCATTTCTTCCAAATAACAGAAAAAAATTCTCAAACTCAGGTTTGACACTTTAAAAATAAGAATACAAATAATCATGCATACCTCTTATTTGACTATTACTATTATTTAGCCTATGGAAAATACTGACACTTGCCCATACATTTGCCTGGATGAACTAAGGTAAGGTAAATGTCACAGTTGACCATGTAGCCATTTTCAGGGACATACTGTCAGCTATCTACATTGTAAACTACTAAGTGCAACTTATGGTGGCAATCCAGGAGAAGCTCAGGAGCCCTGCTGAGCTTCAGAGTCTGAGGTTGAGCCTTTTCCTCCCTTTCCACTCCCTGCAACAAGGATAAGCAGTCTACCAAAAGCAATCACACAGCTTTCTATTCTTTACTTGTGCACTCCACTTCCTGTCTCTTGTGACCATAACTAGAGGTAACACAGACTAACTCCAAGAAAGGCTTAGTTCAATGAACAGGAAACTTAATGTGGAGAGCTTTGGTGTGGCCAAAGTTCCAGAAAAGCCAGGCAAAGGCCAGTCACACAAGGATCAGGCTGGTGGAGGACAACTTGCAGGGGCTACTTAAGTATCAGATACAATTAGATCATTAGCCACGCAAGACCAAAGTCATCTCATATGTGATTGCACTTCCAATAATGGATTTTGGTTCAGAGGGGCTGTAATTTGGTTGAGAAACACAGGAAGATCAGCTCACATAAAGGACTGAGGTGCCCAACTTTTACTCTAGGTAGTAGGTAGGCACTTAAGCCTAAGTAAGCCATTCACAAAAGCCTCCTCTAACTTCTTAGGGGTCTGATATCAGTTACATGCCCAAGAGTGCCAATACCTTGGCTGAGACAAATGTTTTAGGCACAAATGTTTTAGGCATATAGGGCCATGTAGGATTTACAAATTAGGCAGACCTAAATTCTGCCTAAGTATGCAAATCAAACCTAGAATACACTGCTGCCCTGTAGCCCAGAATTAGGGCCTGCCACTGAGGGGAAGGATTCCTGTCTTTAAGCCCTTGCTTCCAAAACTGTGGATGCAACAGCCCAGCCTATAGCTGGGGAATGAAGGTATTCTCCTGGGTGAATAAAGTAGGTATGGACCCTCTCAAGCTGAAAGGCATTGAACCTGGATCTTCCAATTCTGGGATAAGGGTTCTAACCATTTTGTTACCATACCATTCTACCATACAAGGTAGAAACCACTTTCTTTTCATCTTCCTCCTAAACTGGCTACCTGTACATGACTTCTTTACTGGGAACCTTAGAAACTTGATCTACATTTATGGATTATACTTCCAGGCCTATCAGCAAGGGATCTAATAGCTAGGCATGAAAACACTCAGGGTTACCACACAAGCAGCAGCACGCAGGAGAAGCAATGAGAAACCACGTGGCCAGGAAAATGAGGACCTCTCATGTCCAGTCTGCATTGCTCTCCGGCTCCTGCTGCAGCAGATTGTTCAAGGCAAATACTGGATTTATAAATCACCTGTGTACCCATTTGACCTATCCTCCACCTCTGCTCCTCTCTCTTTCTTCTCTATTCTTGCTCCTTTTCCCTCTCCCTTTCTCTTTCCCGCTTACTTTCTTTCTTCCCCTTCCCCTGCTGGATGTAGTCATCTTCTCTTGTGAAGGATGAACAACTACCACACCCCAAATTCTCATGGAGCAAATACCAACTTGAAAGCAGATGGCCTGGGATCCAGCCAAATTTGATTCTAATTCTTACTTAATTGAGAACTGAAGTCACTGTGTACATTTCAGGATGACACGCCTTGATGAAGATTGATGCCTTTGTTCCAGGATAAAGAAAATTAATGTCTCATTGCCAACTAAGTTGAAGCTGTACACCATGCTGCCTTATACCAATGGGAAATAACAAGATCAGGCCCAATTTGTCTGAACATAATTTTAAGGAGCAACAAGTAGACCAGCTGTTCTCAACCTTCTTAGACTCAAGACACTTGAACCCCGTGGAAAATGTCAGGTCTTAGTTTTCGCTCTATTTTTAATACATACAAAAAATAGAGCAATTCTTCTACTGCAGGCTTGTCCAACACATGGCCTGCAGGCCACCATGTGGCCCTCCAAGCAGTTTTCTGAGGCTCGAGGTGCTGTGATAGGAAACAAAAGTAAATGCTGTACTTTCATGGTGGGGGTGTGATTTGATACCGCTTCCTGTGAGGTCTTTGAATATGGCTCGCTGACCCACTGGGTGATAAAAAGTTCATGATCCAGCCCCGCATTCAGAAAGGTTGGACACCCCTGATCTACTGCAAAGAACTCAAGAAAAACTATACCAGTTCAGGATGTCCTTAACACTATAGATTCCTATTTGAAATTTCTTGGTTTAACTTGTGAATCATGTTTGCACACCTAACAGTGTTAACATTGTATGCCAGCCACTAGCAAACATCAAAGGATCTCATGGTACCCCAGCATGCTGCAGCACCTTGCCTGAGAGCCACTGGAGTAGACAGTTCATGCTCGGCCAAACTTAAAGCAGAGAAGGAGAAGTAGAAGGAAAAGGGGGTTCCAAGTCATTTCTATTCCTATGCTAGTCTTCAAAAGAGCTGAGGAAACTTAATGTAAGAACTTGCTTCAGTGTTTTTCTGGAGTAGAGTCAATACTAGGGGTGTAAAACTAATTCAGCCCCATGGGCTGGATGAGGGTCACTAGGCCAGTCTATAGGCTGGACTACGACTGACCCACTGTGCCATGTGCCATGCCCACAATACTGGGTCCAGTCCACATGCCAGCCATTTTCTGGGGCTTGCTCTGCACACTGGCCAGCCCCCTGCCCCATGGGCAGGAAGTCAGCAGGGATCATAGGATCCCAGCAAGATAAGCATCCAAATGTGTCTTGAAGGCATTCAAAGTGGGTGCTTAAACTGCCTCCAGCAGCAGTCTATTCCAAACCTTGGGGGCTCGGACAGTAAAAAAGTTCTTTCTTATGTCCAGCCTGAATCGGTCGCAGCAGAGTTTGTTACTGCTCAAGCTTGTCATCCCTTGGGGTGCTTTGGTGAACAGAGGTTCCCCCAGATCCTGATGAGTACCCCTGATAAACTTATAGGTGGCCACCAGATCACACCCGAGCCTGCGCTTTTCCAGGCTGAAGAGTCCCATGGCTCTCAGCCTCTCCTCATAAGATCTATTTTCCTGACCTCTGATCATGTGTATGGCTCTCCTCTGCACCCTCACAAGCTTCTCCACATCCTTTTTGAATTGTGGAGCCCGAAATTGGACACAGTACTCCAGGTGCGGCCTCACCAAGACTGAGTACAACAGGAGAATGACATCCTGGGATTTGCTTGAGAAGCATCTATGGATGCAAGCCAGCATTTCTTTTCACTTTACTAGCAGCAGCATCACGCTGAAGGTTTATGTTCATCTTGTAGTCAACCATGACCCCCAAGTTCCTTTCATCTGTAGTGCTAACCAGCATAGCACTGCCAAGCCTATAAGCATGCTGCAGGTTTTTCCTTCCAAGGTGGAGAACCTTGCATTTTTCAGTGTTGAACACCATCAGGTTCTCATCCGCCCATATCCCGAGCCTGTCAAGATCTGCCTGGATCACCCTCCTGTCCTTAGGTATGGATGCTTTACCCCAGAGTTTGGTGTCATCGGCAAACTTGGCCAGTCGGCTTCTGACATCAATGTCCACATCACTGATGAAGATGTTAAATAGTATAGGCCCTAGGACAGAGTCTTGAGGGACCGCACTGGTCACGGCGCACCAAGACGATTGGCTCCTATCAACCACCACCCTCTGGGTCCTACCACAGAGCCAATTCCCCAGCCAGTGGATCATGGTGAGGTTGAGGCCGCAGTTAGTCAGTTTAGCCAAGAGGTGATTGTGAAATACCAAATCAAAGGCTTTTTTAAATTAAAGATATACAATGTCGATCTCATCCCTCTTGTCCAGGTAATAAGTCACCTGGTCATAAAAGGAAATGAGATTGGTCAAGCAAGACCTACCTGCAACAAACCCATGTTGGTTATCCCTCAGGATATTACCTTCAGCTAGTCTGTTAAGGATGGCCTCCTTGATGATCTTTTCCAAGACCTTCCCCAGGATAGAGGTCAGGCTGATGGGCCTGTAGTTTGCTGGATCCACTTTCCTCCCTTTCTTGAAGATAGGCATGACATTGGCCCTCTTCCAATTATTGGGCACTTCACCAGAGAGCCAAGAGCTCTTAAGGATCCATGCCGGAGGCTGAGCTATGATGCTCGCCAGCTCCCTGAGTACCCTTGGGTGTAACCCATTAGGGCCAGCCAATGTGAAGGTATCCAGCCTGTCAAGGCGTCCCTTCATGAGGTCAGCTTTGATGTAGGGCAAGGAATCTCCCTCACCTGGGCCTCCCTGACCCACAATGGGCAGGGCGTTCCAGGGGACTGGTGAAAGACTGACACAAAGTACCCATTTAGCACGTTTGCTTTTTTCTGGGTATCAGTTGTCAGTTGTCCCATCTGGTTTTGCAGGGGTCCAATGTTGCCCTTGCTTTTCCTCTGGCTCCCCACATATCTAAAAAAAAGACTTTTAATTTTCCTTTATATCCCTACCCTGGATTCCCTGTGCTGTGTGCAGCACTGGGTCCCAGCTGTGCACTGCATGCAGTGCATGGGGCTGGGGCCAGTGCATGCCCCACATTGCATGTGAGGTCAGTCCAGAGACCCATGGGCCAGATTATACAGCTCTATGGGCTGGATCCATCCCATAGGCCATGTATTTCACACCCCTTATACACTATAAGAAACTGGGGGAGGAGGAAAAGTAACTAAGCTTCAGATACAGTCACACAGGCAGAGAGCTATAACCCCAGCACTATTTACAAGTTTAGTGCCAAGTTGGGGGCCTCATTTAAAAATTGATACATTTTTTCATGCAACTAAAGTTTATTATGTGTGCTGTTTCAAGATTTGCCTGTCAATTCAGTGGCAAATGAAATTATTCACTTTGGAGAAATATATCCTATCTACTGTAAGTTATGAGCAATGTCTAGGAGAACTGAGTATGGCAGGCCATTGCCTTTCATAGTGAAGATGTGCTGAGCATGGTAATGGCACAAGGGAAACATTTTCATTCACCATAGAACAGCAGTTGCATCTAGCAAAGAATTTTACTTTGTGGATATGATTAAGATCAACGCCTGCTTGTTTCATTATTAGTGAGCTGGGCTGTATGTATTGTTCCAAATGGTCTAATGGATCTATAAAAGCAAAAACTTGTATTAGAAATTTCTGAACAACTGTATGCTCTGAAAATTACTGTTTAGAGAAGCAAATAATATCCAACCATTTCATAACCCACAGTACAAAGATTAAGTTTATGTCCTTGGATAAAATATTTGTGAGACTTAAAATGTTGTATGCTAGGCAATTTATTGTCCTTCAGAAGCATTTGGAATATTCAGAAAAGCTAGTGGCACAGCTCACTATCATCATTTTTGCAAAATTTCATGTGTGAGGTATCTTAGTTAGTACTATAACTTTCAATGACAAGTTAAGAAAAGGGTTTGACTGGGACCTTCTACACCACTTGCACAGCTACCCACTGGCAGCTACGGGTATGCCCAACACAATTTACAGCTCTGTGGGTCCAAACATGCAGTACTTATTCATGAAAAATTCTGAGGTTTCACTGGAAGTTTAGTGAAAGTGACTTTTCAAGTGATTCATGATGTGTCATTAAGTGTCTTCTCGTGTAAGGAAAGTGAGCTTCCTCTAATTGTTCACACAGAACCAAATAATGAACTGGGTTCCGATTTCAAATAAACTATTATTAAAACAGGAGTCATTCAAATAAAGATAGCAGAGGTAGGTTGATATAAGTAAAATCCAAATTTGGTTCTATATCAAGATGCTATTAAAGATCATTAAACTTATGTCTAAGATAAAATGTGGTAATTGACAATTTTAACTGAATAAAATAGCTTCTCTGTTCTGTTTGGGTTTTTCTAGCATAGCGACTCATCACCATGTTATCTTGACATCATGACAGATTAGGTGAATTAGATTACTGGTGTGGAAAACAGAATTAATGAAGATGGAAGGAATTTGGCTCCCTAAGTTTCAGAAACTCTTAGATGGAAATTTTCAGTACTGGTAACTTACAGATACATACCCTGATTAGTAATGTTTAATAAAACAGGCTTTCTAAATTTTCTGGCTCCTTTACTGGCCAGAATATTTTTGTACATTTATCTTTCCAGAATTTGGCAGGTTTTACACATTAGGAATGCTTTATGTACAGACCAGGAGAGAACTGTGACCATTTCCAGCTTTATCATAAATTTCTTGTGTGACCAGGACTAATCACTGACCCTGATATTTCCTACCTTATCATATGAAGATAATACAACCTTCATACCTGAAAAGGATGTTGAGAGGGTTCATATCTCAGTGTTTATAATGTTCTTAGAACATTTCCCAGTCTTGCCATTAAGATCACAATGGGTCTTCAGCAATAACTTTAGAAGTGAATCAGTGCTCATTGGAGCTTTGCCTGGGAATCAGGAATTCTGGGTATTGACTCACTATGTGACTGTTCACGCTGGAATCAAGGATTCCCACTAGATTCATGAGAGCAGGGTCACTCAACTCTGCTTTTTATTTTTTTATTTGAAAAAATGTGGACAACACACCTGAGAGAGAGTGTTGTCAGGTTTAATTTGTTAATGTATTTATGGTGCGTTGAGATTTTAAGACAAAATGAGCTATATAAGTCATATCGTAATATTATATTTTACCCCATGATAGTAATTTCTTCTTGGACATTTGGAAAATTGAGACACTGAACTTTATCATGAAGGCTTATTCATGTCAGAACTCCATTGGTAAAAAAAGTGTACCTGATAAAATTATTGTCCTGTACTACAGTTACTGAAAAATCTACATGATTCAATACATATATTTTGCATTACAGCTGTGTTAAATTGTACATTGCATAAATTCATCCTGAATGTTTTCTGGAGTTCCGAATCAATGAGGTTAAGCTTATTTGTTAGTTTTATCCTAATAAGGACCAAAACCAAAACTTTTAAAGTACTATGTGAAAGGCTGCTCTTTGTTTCTCTAGAACTAAATAGGAGTACTAGAAACCATGGGAGAAAGCCTGTTCCAATTAAAAACTTCCACTGCGTCAGCAAGGAAGTTCCATTAAACATCCAAACTGAAATCTTTGAGGATCCTGCATCTCAAGCTTAAATATTTCTTTCTGAAGAAATCTTGTCACCTTCCTTTTTGGCCAGAGCACTTAGTTAATACTTGGAGCTTTGATGGGCTGTTTTCGTTAGCATAAGAAATGAACTATTATGAGTCATACCTATTATGTGCATAGAAAAATGCACATAAAGTTCCATTTCCATGGACACAGTAAAAATAAACAGCAGTAAACAATTTTATTGCTTAGTTTCCAAGCCTGCCTTTTCGCTAGGTCCTGTGTCCAAAAGAAATCTGTGTCATGGATCTCTTTTAGAGCCATGTTCCCAACTTCTTTCTATACCTGCTTTCTTTCAGGCTCTAAAGCACATAAACACAACCAACTAATTCCCCCTCCCTCACCCACTCCCATATGCGCCACGACACAGAGACTTTCTTGCAGGTATATAGCTTTGGATCAGCCCTACCTTGCAGCCCACTGGCTTGGGCAGTGGTTTCTTGTCAGTTTAATTGCTTCTTCTATTTAGCCTGAAGAGAAGGATGGTTAGCATACCTATCAACTTAAATGAAGTCTGTAGTTGGCCAATAAACAAAGAACCATTTACTGCCAGCTATTAACATCTTCCAGGTAACAATCCATTCAAAATTAGATAATATCTAATGTGTGCCTTGGAAGCCTAGGAGATATTGTGTACATAATTTATTTAGCTCTTTGCAGCAATTTGTTTACACAAATTATTCCGAACCAATAGTATGTGTGGACTCATATGAGAATGAAGGGGGCCTTCTGCTATTTAAGCCACCCTCAGAGATGCAAAAAAGAGTTAAATCAAACAGGAATAAAGGCATTCATATTCCAGAATTAAGTTGTCCATGCATAGAAAGTAAATCAAATATAACTCTATGCCAACAAGCTAAGAGTGAATGAAACATATCTACTACCCTTCCATGTGTACCAGATAGGCTCCAGCAGTCCATGCATTCCAATGACAGGCAGTGTAGCAAGTCTGCTAAAAGACGCATTATTCTACAAATTTCTGTATACATCATTTTTCTATTCAAGTATTTCTTCCTATTTTCTTATAGCCCTAAAAGTAATTTAAAACCAAATTAAAATACAAATTAACTCCAAGTTAATTACCTTGAACACCAGATGATTGTTTTCATCAATTGCTATGACAACAAGCTAATAAAGACCGATTTCTCTGTCTGCACTAAATTTAAGGCTCTGCCTTTGAGAACAGTAATATTTTTTGATGAGGTATCTCTTTATGACTTAAATACTGTAAGACTCTAAAGTTCTTACTCAAGTTTAAGTATGAGCAGTCCCTTTACAGTCAATATTAAAAGCAATTCAGTGATTAAGTGCCCTGATTGTTCAGGGTATATCTTAGTATGCCTGTAGTGCGAACGCTAAAGCAGTAATCTATACAAGAGAGCTTATGTTGGAGAACAGTATGTCTTTTTATTAAAAGAAGTTGCAATCCTTCAGACTGATGCCACATGCAGATGAATGTATAGATGTTCAGGATTTTTCTGCCAGAACAAAAATGGCTGCTCCAGGGGAAAAATAACCTGGGAATAATGAGGGTTAAATAACTTACAGGAGAATTTCTCCTGTGAGAGCAAATGTCTGTACATGTTGTCTGCTGAGAGAAGGCAAAGCAGAGTCCTAAAGCATCTCACAGGGTGCTTTGCCCCACCTTCCCTAGCCCCCAAAAGACTGTGTGTCACTTAGGCTAGACTCTTCTGCTTCAGGCAAGCAGGGAGCAGGACACACTGCTTTTGCAATTCCCACATTGTGCTGCCAAGAGACAGTCTGCAAGGCAGTCTGAGTCAGCCCATCCAGGCTGCCCTTTGCATTGCTGCCATCTGCTGCCAAGCAGACTGAGGGAGCCTGCAGAGCATGCTGAGATGAGTGCATGGGGGCTGTCCGGCTGTGCAGCATCAAAACCACAAGCTCAAGCTCTCTGCTCTTCAGGGGCTCAGCACTCAAATGCCTGTTCAGGCATCTCTGGGTAAGTTTTTCTACAGCAAGAACAAACCTGAGAGAATTTTTCCAGATCATTTGAAAGTGTGTATGCAGTCTGAAAATATTGTAGTGGGTGTTTATCTTCTTTGATAAGCACAGACTAGCCAGAAAATAGTTTTATAATATGCTGTCATACTTGCAAAAGAAACAGAAGAATCATAGAAGCAAAGAACTGGAAGGAACCTGTAAAATCATCAAGTCTGGTCCCTTGCCTTTGGCTGTATTACATGTCAGAGGTTGCTCTGCAGAATTAAGAACGTAAGACCTTTAAGCTGAAACTGTATGATCTTCTGGTTTTTTGCCCTTTGTAAGGGAATCCTTTCCTCCATTCCTCAAAACACAGTATACAGTGAAATCTGATGTGGCAAAGGAGGGTCCAAGTAAAAATCATGATAAGATTATTTTGTCCATGAAATGGGTATTGTCTGTAAACAGATTAAATTCCATCTTTTTTTTTTGTACTAGACCCAGATAGAGCAGAAGAGAATGGTTTCAAATTGAACACCAATCAAAAACTAAAACCAAGGGTATGCAGAAGAGAATTTATGGGGGAGCTGGCTGTTTAATCATACTAGGACAGTAAAGCTGTGATAAAAACAGAATATACATTAACAAAGGAGCAGAGGGAGAAATTGTCTGTCAGTCACTGAAGGAGAGGAACACAAGAAAGGAACATATTATTTTCCCATCCACTAAAAAGATACTTGGTCAGCAAATGTTAGTAAAGAAAAAAGAAAAGGACATGATACACTGGATATGCATTTGTAACTGGAGAAATGGAAAAAAATCAGTATTCCTATTATGGCAAGTAACAAGGGAAAAGCATTATAGGTAATTTAGACTTGTACCATGCAAAAACTGTAAAGTAACTATGTTTCTCTAATATTTCCCCATTTTGGTCAGGTATCATTGTCTTACTTTGAGTGTATTCCTGGGAACATAATTTTCAGTATTCATTAAAGACTGATATTCCTTACTTCTATACAATTGCACAATTACTATTTCAAAATTATTAGGTAAAATCCAGGCTGTCCAGAAAATGTGTGAAATTTCAAAAGCAAAAGGTTTGATTCAAAGAACAGGGAAGCTTTTGGTAGGTTCTCATTTTATCTGAATGATATTTTGCCAGTCTTCTAGTACTAAATCTTGGTACCTGTTGCCTGTTTGAGAAAGTCTTAACAATAAGCCATGTTCATCCCTCCTGTCCTGAGGAAAATCATTACAGTTAAAGAGAAATTGTAGGAAACTAAATACAGAAGGATCTGCTAAAGCCTCAAGAGCATTTTACAGGGCCTGGACTTCATGATCCAATATAGGAAGATCCTGCAGTCAGTGGTGCTTAACATGTTGCGTGTGGCCACAGTCCAGTCACTTCCTTGATCTGGTCACAAGAAAAAAAATCAGTTTCTCAGACAAGCTTTTACAACTTTCTAGTCCAACTCCCCATTCAAAGCAAGATCAGCCTTGTTAAACAACCTTAGACAAATGCTCATCTTATGTGCACTTAACATTTTGAAATGATGGAGATTCTCTCTAGGTAATCACTTGCAATGTTGATTTATTAGGAAGAACTTTCTAAGTGTGAGACTATTTAACTTAAATGTACACACATTTCCTGCCTGTCCCCAAAATTGACTCCTTTCATCCACAAGAAGACTGAACTTATAAGTCAGTTCTTAACATCAGACTAACCTTTTAAAATAATCAGTTGGAATAGGGCATTAATTAGCAGTCCTTTGCCTCAGTGACATAGTTACAAAATGTAATCATTGTGGGATGATCAAGAATGTTCCCTTGAAGTAATAATGCTACTTTCCCCTTTCCTTATAGCGAAAAACCACCTAGAAAAGTTCTCCAGGAGCCATTAGTTGTTATCATTCAGAAAAACCTGATATTTTGGTTATAGCACTATTAAAATATTCCATACTCTTAACACACTTAGATAAATGTGCATATAAATATAATATAGGCTTACTATAAGGATAGACAAAAGCACATACTGCACTGCAGCAATTTTATGGGTACAATCCCCCATGGATGAAGCTGGTAGGAACCACAGACAGGTTTTAGTGCAGACCAGGGCAAACCATGAAGTTAGCAAATATAGCAAAGAAGAGAGGACAACACACTCCCTGGCTCAGAAAGTTTTAAATATTTAGAACCAGGAAAGAGATTGTTTGGAGGGAGGGTGGGAGTTCCTTAGCCTCATCCCATCCCCTACAAATCAGTCAGTGCTGAAGTTTTACACACCCTTCTGGGCTGCTTTATATTTAGACCCTAATAATGAATAAAAAATAGAAAATTATACACCCTCTTTCTGGTTTAAGGAAAGAAATCTGCTAGTCAACGGAAGATATAAATAATCACATTGGAATACACCTCATCCGGTGGCTACAGTGCAAATGACTGTCCTGAGTCCAGTGTATTAATGTTTTTTTTTCCATGTACTCTTTTTGGGAACTAGCCCGAAAGCTTAGGAATAATTTTTCCCCCCATCAGCTGAGATCAGTCAGCTGTGCTCATCACTGTCCATCCAACCCAAGCTCTTCAACCCTCATTGAAATTCTCCAGCAGTGATATTGTAAATGACTTGCAGGAAACACCCTTGAACTTCCTATTCATGGAATGGGCAGGGCAGGGCAGGGGAAAGAGAGAAGAGACAGCCAGATCAAAATGGTAGGAAAAGGCTGCTGTTCATTTCTCCTGATGATTAAACTACTTTCTCCCAGGCTTTATCAGTTCAAAGACTTTATAAAATGATACACAAAGCCTAAAAGTACAAGAGGACTGAAGCAAAGCACTGTAAGCATCCGACCCCCCACCTTTTATCATAGAATACATAGCTCTGAGTAAGGTCACCCAAGTGCTGGGGGAACATTAGATACCTCCGAATGGGATTGACAAAAAGCATTGTGCTAAGGATGGGTATTGCTTAAAGTCAGGCATCTAAGTGTGGAGCCATCTAAGCAAGACAATCATAAATGCTGAAGAGAGGGAAGAGTCCTCAGTCCCATCCATCTCTGAGCTTAGGCACTTGTCTTTATTTGAAATTCTCCGCTGAGCATCCTCTCAAGATTGGTACCTAAACCTCTTGATGCTGAAGTCGAAGCTGAGGTCCCTGTTTGCTCTTAACCAGAAGTGTAGGTCACCACTGCCTCATCCTCTTGTATATAATAGCTCAGTAGTGTAGGAGGAGAACCAGGTGTTGCATGTCTGAGGTATGGCGTTGTCTAACTACAGAGTCCCAGTGTAAAGGGAGCCACGGCACATCCTCCTTCTGCTGTGTTTTAAGAGATGAATGAACCCTTGGTACGTTTGGGTAGTACAGCAGGTGAGCTTTGAGAATTCAGAGGAAGAGTTTTGATTCTAAGTCTCATTTAGATATTTGGAAAAAAAGTCTTAAGGGCAAATATTTTTGGTGAGAAAATAAAAGGAAAAAAATTAACATCTTTTCCCAGAAAACTGTTTAATTTTACTTTGCTGGATGGTTTCATGTTGGGTGCAGACAGAAGTTAACTTTGTCGTAGGATCAACCCCCTGAAAATGCTATATAGCTGTGCTGTGCCATGACATGGCATGCGTGGCTGGAGAGCACTTTAAGGCTAGGGACAGACCTTCAGAAAGCCTGAGCCTGAATTGATTCAGTCTTTGCAGGTGATTCTAACCTGCAGAAAGTGAACCATTTTGCAAGTGGATAGACATTCGGTACATGCTTGTAATGGCTCAAGCCAGAAGCCCAGGGGCACAGAGTCATGATACAGGCAGCCAGTGCTGTGCTGAGGGTAAGAAGGACAGCCCCACGCAGCCTACTGAGCTGCTTCTATCCCCGGGGCTCTGCGCCATGCCTGCAGCTCCGCACTCACAGCGGGGAAGCCCTGGATCTTGCAGGGAAGTAGGGGGCAGGACCCGTGTAGGACACCAGTGCAGGACACAGCAGGGAGTGGGGGAAGCAGCCGGCTCCAGTGTGGGGCTTCTCCTGCTGCAGGGTCAGGGTGCAGATCTACCAGGATAAGGCAGGCTTTACTCCCTCCCCTCACACAGCACTGGCTAGAGCCACACCGGTGCCAGACGGGAGCACCCTGACCTCCCTGCCTGCTGCTGCTGCCAGGCAGCAGGGGCCGCACACAATGGTGGGGGGGAGTGTGTGGGAGTCACTGCATCCCCCACCCTCCTTCATACCCACAGTGGCAGCAGGGGAAAGGGAGGAGGAGTCCCCATCCAGCACCTCAGTCTCCCTCCCCACCCTGGGAGGAGGAGGAGGGAAAAGAGTCCTCCGCAGCATGGAACAGAGGCTCTCTCCCCACCCTGTGGCCCCATTAAGGTGAAGGGGCAGTCAGGGTCTCCCAGCTCCAGGGGCCTCTACTGCAGCCCCCCCCCCCCGCTCCCCGACAGATAGGCTGACCCTGCTGTGGTGGGAGAAGAGTGAAAGGAGGGAAGAATTAACCCCCTCTCTTCCCACTTTGCCTTAATGGGGCCATGCCTGCCGGTGTCTTTGCTAGGAGCCTGTCCCTGCTCCAGCTAGAGAGCAGAGGGGCAGGGTCAGCCTTGCAGCTGGAGCAGAGAGCCCAGCCCAGCCCAGACAGCATGCTGGGATGATAGGGGTGTCTGGTTTATCTTAAATCAGCAAGGAGTCTGGGAGAAACATTCCATAAACTGGTTTGAGCCAAATCAGTTAGTCTGATACTACATTCAACCAGGTTTATCTCAAAGTTGTTTTGGCCATTTTGAAACTGGTTTATGTGCACTGAATGTCTGTGCTGTTACAGGTTAAAACCATTTTTGATCACTTAAAACCAGTTTGTGTGTAATGTCTGTCCCTAGCCAAAATGTGGTTTACAGGGGTGTATCCCAGCGAGTGGGAACATGCATTTCCCCAGGGACAAACAGCAGCAGCGCAATATGTGCTTCTGCTACATGTCCCTGGGAAACCCCCATGCAGGTGTGCCCTGGAGCACAGCATGTTGCCCTGGATTGGGTGGGGGGGGCTGGGGCCAGCACCTGGAGGCTGCAGCAATCCTGCAGCAGGGAGCCTGGCTGGCAGCTGGAGTGTGGCTTTGGCCAGTCAGGCTCTGATTTTGGCAGTGTGCACTGCTGCTATGTGCACTACCCTGCTTTTCTTAGGCTTGGGGAATTTTTGACACTGGGATCTCCTCACGTCAAAAAACACCCCTGCACTGCAAATTAGCAGCACAGGGAATATCTGCATGAGTGGTGCATGTGGTGTGTGGCACCACAAATGGGTCTGTAATGTCGCAAAACACATGTGCATGCTCACTTGGACACACCCTAGCATGACAAATTAAACCTCATCAAATGAGGGATCGGATGAAGGTGCTCCAGTTTGCAGTACCTTAGGAAACTTTTTTGTTCCCTAGGGACAATCTATCATGAGATTATGGCTGGGCTGATGAAGCCTATCCCTATCCCTGGTGCTACTAACAGGACAGGATGTGAGGAGAGGAAAGCGGGAATGAACTATGGGCTGGGGTTTGCCTGGCCTGATCTGGAGGGAGGACAGGTGAATTGGAGCCCCCCCCTGCCTCATGGTCCCTCTACCAGCTCCCCTTTCCAGCTCAGGCTTGGCAAACCCCTGCCCACAGCTCATTCCTCCTCCCTTCCTATAGACAGCACCAAAGGGGGGAATGAGGGGGCATGTTAGGTGAGAGAGACTGCAGGCAGGCTCCTCAGGCTCATTGAGCTCCAAAGTGGAGCTTGATCCACCCACCACCCAACAGGTGAACATCTGTTGGGGAGAGCAGAGGGCATTAACTCATGGTGCTTTACGTAAAGCTCCATGAGTTAGTGGGGGCCTGCATGTCTATAAGTACCCATTATAAAGCACATAGGTTAGAACACAGAGCAGCGATTCTCAATCAGGGTGCCTGCACCATGTTAGGAACCTGCTAAGACCTAAACAGATACATGCAGACTTAGGCTTGTCCCTGATTAGACAATCCCCCATCCCCACTCCTGGGCCCCTCTGCAAGGAAGTAAGCACTGAAATATATAAACTAGTTTTTTACATTGAGTACCACTCAATTGATAAAAGTTATGGAAGGGTGCCTCATGTCCAAAAAGCTTGAGAACCACTGTAGAGTGCTAGCAAATTTGAGATGTGTGTATATTTTGAAGGGCAAGCAAGACCAGAAGGCAGGGACAGAACAGATATAGAAAATGAGCTGACTTAGCATATTGAGCCCCTCACATGAGACAGGCAGAGGAACCAAGACAATGAGCCCAATGGGGTTCAGGGATGAGACGGGTGCATAGAAGCAGAACTGGGGAAAGTAAAAAAAAAACAAAAAACCCTAAAAAACAAAACAAACAAACAGAGGCACCTACGGCCTTCACAAACCTCTAGGTTTAAGTGGCACCTGGGGGGTAGCAGAGCTTTAGATCATGATTTTGGATTTCAGAATACAAGTACCAATTGCTTTCAATGAAACTCTGCCATCATATACCAGCTAAGGATATGATGTATAGTATTTTTGAGTGGCAGGAATTCCCCTACAAGCAGAGTTTGTCATGATCATATCTTTCTTTTTTTCTAGTGCTGAGTAAAGGAGGACTTTTTTAAACCTACACATAGATGTAGCACAGTGGTGGCCAAACTGAGGCTCATGAGTTGCATGAGGCTTTCTAGCATGGTACTTCCAGCTCTCCAAAGCCGAAACCCTGCCCACTTCTCCCCTCCAGGACTGCCAGCTCAGGCACCAGGCTGCCAGGGCTCGGGCTGCAGCCCAGCACATTAAACTGGAGAAGTGGGCAAAGCTCTACAGCTCTTGACCTTCAGTGCAGAACCAGATGTGGCTCCCAGGCTGCATAACTCTGGCCACCCCGATGTAGCATATGCTTTTGATAAATATCTTTGTCCAGCCCAGAGTCCCTTCCTGGTTCCCTCTTACCAGAATCTATGGAAAAAAGTCATAGCCACAACGAATAAGGTTAAATTTATGGAGCCGCAACAAAACTGGACAAAGTCACAGCTTTCCTTTTGACAACTTCCTTTTTATTTCTAGTCCCATTACAAGATTCAAAAAGAAAAAAAAAAAAACCGAACAAAAAAACCCCCAAACCTTGAACCAGTTTCTTCACAGAGCTCCCAGTAGGACAGCAGAAAACAAACCAAAGAGCAAGCAAAGGGAAAGGGACCCCATGAGGTGTAAGAGAAAGGGTGCTTTGGAAACTGGAATTAAGAATAGTTATAAGAATTATACCTGCCCACCCACCCAGTCACTTGTGTTTAGCCATAAAATAAAACTGGGGGATCCAGGGTATTAAAACATGTCTTTTGTGAAAAGAATGACTGCATACATCTATCATGTTCTCTCTCTACCGACCTGTTCCCTGTACATAATGTATTGATTTGCATGGCAAAAATACATTGCTATCACATCTTCCTGGGCATCCCAGGGAATTAGTCATGAGGTAGCATACTGTCCACTCTTCCAAAACTGTTTCAGATACACAGTTGCTAACTGATACTTTTTTTGACTGCAAATGTGAAATGAATTGATAGTTCATTTTCCAAAGGGACAATCCCCTTTGGCATAGTTGTGGCAGTTTTCATGCATACTGAGGCTGCATTACTCTCCTTTGGCCCCAGAGGTGGTTCCATGAAGCCAAACTCAAGCACTTGGGCAAACCAGCATGGAGAACTTGTATAGTTAATGCGTGTGCTATATCTGTTTTGTGAGCAAATTCATTTAGTCTCCAATTCAGCTTTTTGCCACCACTGAATTTGTTTTACAAATAGAAAAGAAATCCCTACAGAAGCACAGTAAAAGCCATTACAGTATAGAGATGAACATTAAAATGACACACAGCTGTAACTTGAAATTACATGGAACCAGAGGAATGCCCCTTTGTAGCCCATGTAATTTAAAGGTAATGAGGGCGTTGTTGAGGAAAGAATATACAATTCTTCATGTATTTAATTACAAAAATAGACTATAATGTCTTGCAAATTAGTTGTTGCAAATAGGGGCCACTCCTCATTCCAGGATTTAGATTTACTTTATTGTAAAGGAATGAGGAGTGGCTCCAATTCATACTCCATCCATCAGCCCTTGTAATTGCTTGGTTTCAGGAGCTCCCAACCCGTGCTATTTGCAACCAGTGGTAGGAAGAGAATCCTGCCAAAAGACAGAAATAGAAGCACTCCTTTTATCAAGAAGGGCAGCACGTGTTTTATTTCCACATAATATGGTGACAAAGGTTCATGGAGAGGATGAGAAGATTCTCTTCAGGTTTCACAGTGCTCATCACTTAGTTTTGACATTTCCAAGAAGTCTAGGGGAAGGTTTCTCTTTTCCGTGTGTTGCAACATGACCCTAACCTCACAATTCAGGACTTGTTCTTTATAAAGATTACATTGCAATGGATACATCCTGAGGAAAGGGTGCAGTACACTTCGCAGTGACTGCTGTCCAAAACAGTGAACTGCCTTAACCTTTGTGAGGGGAGGGGGAGGTGCCTACTGCAGCAAGGGGAGTAAAACAAAAAAAACAATCGAGCGCTTGCATAGCTCTCCTTGAACAATGCATTTGCTGCACAACCTCATAACTGTATCTTTACCCTTGTCCCCATATATGTAGGTAAAAGCAGAACATTTAGAGCAGTTACTAGAGATTTAACCTGATCATGGCCAAAATGACTACTGCAATACACCAGACCAAACTACACTCAAAGTTCCTGCTTTCCTGTCAGATGCGCACGTGAATACTAGCAGTCTGCTCTCCTGGCCAGCACAAAACTCTGCCTGATGTCAATGAGCATAGAAGAGCATAACACCAGACATGAGCTTCAACTGGTAATCCAGAAGAAGGAAAAGCAATAATGGTCTGAACTGATCATAGAAGCACTCTGGCTTCAAAGGAAGGATCGAGATAAAACTAGTACAACATTTAACACATCCATTAACTATCTACAGCCCTCCCATACACATTGCGGCCTGCAAGGCAGACAGCACCTCTTTCAGACATCTAAGGCAGACAAGATTCTTTGGGTAGATGTGATCTCTTTTATTAGACCAATTGAGTGGTTGGAACAAAGTTTTTTGCAAGCTTTTGGGCACAAACATCCTTCTTCAAGCACGGGGACACTCCATAGTTGTTCTGAAATCCCCAAGAAACCAAACCTCTTCAGAGGTTTAAGGGCTGTAAACCCTTGAGACATTTTGGTGTGTATTGAGAAACAACTCCTTCCCCCTCCGTATTTCCTTATTCCTCACACTCAAATATGTTAAGCAGCTGTTCCAGTTATGGCAGGAAGTCAAATGAAAGTTTAGTGTAGTTCAAGGACTACTGCTGCGCATTTGACAATGCTTTTCTTGTCTCACTTTCTAAGGTGACTTATTGGTCCTTTTTTTGTGCACCTGGACAGCAGAGAAATGCCTGACATATGTTCCACACTGCATCAAAATTAAAGGGCACTAATACTTGTAAAACTCTCTTTAAAAAAAAAAACCTCCCTCTGAATTAGATTCTTATATGCAGTTTGATATGCCCTCAACAAAGGATATCAAATGTGGGGCAAATATTAACTGCTGATAATTTAAGGTGCCCTTTTACTTCCATAGTGGTATGAAGGGACAAGAATGCAGCAGAACTGTTTCTTCCTGCATTACTTAAAAGTTTTACACCAGGCCTCAGTGGCTGGCCTGATGTGGGTTGACAGCATCTTCATTGGGGAAGTGATTTCATGACTTGTATGACTGAAGGAACACTTAAATAGGACATGGTATGAATTATTGCTGGATTACCATGACATCTCCTTAGTAATTGGGGTCCCACAAATTTTGATACTTAAATATAAGTAATTCACAAAGTAATCTGTGTGTCTATCCAAAGTACATGACAGCTCCATTCTCTATTCTAACATAATGGATAGTTCCAGCAGAGCATTTATAGGACTGACTAGTCAGAAAGGGTACCTAACAGACAAAAAAAGGCCAAGTGTGCGATAACATTGTTGAGAGAGAGAACCTGTATCTTGCATAGAGAGAGACAGTATCTTGCATCTTTGCTCAATCCAGAAAGCTATCAGGCCTTCCCAGCTGGGAGCTCAGATCAGTTGACAGGGCTTCCAGCCACACAGTCAATTAATGGCATGATAGGAGCCAGCTACATATTTTGTGGAATAACTTCATAGCTTCTTCTTCTTTTTATCACACCATTAATTGATTGAACATGTGGCCAGGTGACCACTTAAGGTATAATTAGCTCATAGTATCTAGGGTCAGAAGGGACCTAGAGCAGGCCATCTAGTTTGACCCCCCTGCCAATGGCAGGAACGAGTGCCAGGGTCACAGGACCCCAGCCAAGTACCTAGTTAATCTACTCTTAAAGACGCCCAAGGTAGGAGCAAGAACAACTTCCCTCGGAAGCTGGTTCCACATCCTAGTCACCCTAACTGTGAAGTAGTGTTTCCTAATGTCCAACCTGAACCTGCTCTCCAGTAACTTGTGACCACTGGTCCTAGTTACCCCTGGTGGTGCCTGGGAAAAAAGAACCTGCCCTATTTCCTGCTGATCACCCCTCAGCAGTTTATAGGCTGCCACCAGCCTATAAACTGGTTGCTGCATATAACCAATATGTGGTTATTGGTTACTTATTGGCCACAATTGGTGGCTGCATATAAGCTGCTGAGGGGTGATCAGCAGGGAATAGGGCAGGCTCTTTTTTCCCGGGCACCACCAGGGGTAACTAGGACCAATGGTCACA
>JAGPOW010003648.1:25030-45176 GCA_030014935.1 Caiman crocodilus | reverse complement strand
GAGGGACCGGCAGGGGACCTTATGCTGAAGGGCAACCAGCACGGGTTTGTTAAGGGCAGGTCCTGTCAGACCAACCTGGTCGCCTTCTACGACCAGGTGGCCAAATCCATGAATGCTGGCGCCCCTGTCGACGTAGTCTTTTTAGACTTCAGGAAGGTGTTTGACACGGTCTCCCACCCCATCCTTATTAAAAAGATGGGGAGCTGTGGCATTGACCCCTACATGGTTGAGTGGATCAGAAACTGGCTGATGGGCGCTCCCAGAGAGTGGTGGTGGTTGGGTCATACTCGTCCTGGAGAGATGTGAGCAGCGAGGTCCCCCAGGGCTCGGTCCTTGGGCCCACACTGTTCAACATTTTCGTCGCTGATTTGGACAAAGGGGTGGTAAGCAAGGTGTCCAAGTTTGTAAAGAACTATGAGGTCTTTTTGAAGCTAGGAGTGGAAACCTTGTGCAGTGAGCCGAAGGACGCTAGACTTGTTCTGTGTGGTCTTTGAAAGCAAGGATGCAAGGTGGAAACTCTTAGACTGAAGGAGATCAGGGTTGTGTGATGAATTTTCCCTACCCCCACTCATGAATGAGCTGTGTCTAACAGTAAGTAACTGCTTTGTGTGCCGTTGCTGCTGAGTCTTGTCTTCGGACATTAGCTACAGCATTCCTGTGCTACTAGCAAATCTCGCGACCTGACTAGACACCATCAATAAGCCTCTCCTGTATGAAAGACCTGTTTGAGTTGATCTTAAAGACATGGGGAGAGGAGGGTCTAAAGATGTACCGGCTCTCCCAAAAGGGACTCCAGCATTGTACGTGTGCACACACTATGGCCATAAAAGTTGTAAGTTTCTAGACAGTGGAATTGGTATACCAGAAATGATTCTAGCTTGAAGTTCCCCCTGGAGGGAACATTTGATTTAAGTAAAATCATTCATTTCCGTGGAGCCCTTGAGTCAAGAGGCAGTAAAATGCCACTGACTCAGTGGGACACATTTATTTTTTGATTAGTATGCAGAAGCTTCCAAAAGATGTCAAGAATCTCAAGTTCAGAGTCTTAAGGACTCCCAAGAAAAACTAAAATCTCAAATAAAGGAATTAAAACATAAAAATGCACCAATAGGGTATCTCCCATCAACAGCACCATCAGCACCAACATAACGTTATCCACAATTGCTGAGAATGAATCTATAGAAGACAGAAATAATTTTTAGTGTGCCACACCCGTACTAGTCCCAGGCACAATCTGAACCCGAAGAAGTTCAAAGTAACCAAATAGATTCTTCTTGTGTAATCGGCCCACCCCATCAGGAAACCATCCGTCAACAACCATCATCTGCCTCTGGGGCATGCCCGCAGCTACCAGAGACATGGCATTTGTCTCCTGAAGCTTCAAACTCCTCTTATTTAAGGTCTGGCACCCAATATGGTCCAGTCCCACCTTTTAAAAATGAAAACAGACTCCTCTTATGCCTTTACGCCAACTCCCAAGGCAGGGTCCAAATGGAGAAACTACAATCACAGTTCATGCCCCCTGGACCCCAGGAGATCTCTTAAACCTTGTTAAGCAATTCCCCAATATCAGGGAAGAACCCCAGAAGTTTAGAGATGAATTGGAAACTGTAATCAATTGTTATGATCCCACATGTGCGGATTTAAATCAATTAATGAGAAGTGTTTTGCCCTCCAAAGTCTGTAACCGCCTCATCGCACAGGCTAATTGGCCTCCTCAAGACCCCGGAATGAGAGGATGCTTAGTAAATGCCCAAGAATTCCTTCTTGAGGGCACTTAAAATCTGCCCCAAGAAAACTGACTGGGCCAAAATAAATAACCGTAAGCAAAATAAAGGAGAATCCCCAGCAGACTACATGAATAGCTTGAAACTCTCTCTTTGAAAGACATTCTGACATTGAAGATGCAGCTGAAAATGCCCCAGAAGCAGTTGCCGCCGATTTTGTCCAAGGACTTCTTTCTAAATTCCAGGAACAGCTGCATACAATTGCTGTAGGTTGGCAAACTAAGATGCTTACAGAATTAGTCACCATTGCTAATCATTGAACAGCCTGCCAAGAAAAGAAAGAGGAATCCACGGAAACTAAGCTAATGTCTTTACAGATACAGAGTTTAAGCAGAGGAAGAAGCCGAGGTTTTCATCAACAACAATTCAGAGGCAGGGAACGTGGTCATGGGATGGGACGAGAATTTCAGTCCCAAAATAATGACAGTTGTCATTATTGTGGCCAATTAGGATACTGGAAGGCTCAATGTCCTCACCGGCCTGACCAGCTGGGGATGATATTTGACCAGCTACCACCTCCTCTCGCTCAATTCTCCATCCTGAATCAAGGAGCCTCCTGTGAGGACAGCCTGAGGAATGATAACATCATCACAGCCCCACTTCTCTCACTTAATCAAAAGAATCCCTTTGATTCCTGTTTAATAATGGCACTCCTACAAAATGTTTAGTAAACACCAGCGTAAGTTGCTCTACTCTCCGAGCTGAAGAATTTTTTTACAACTCCCCTCTCCTCTGCTGTTGTAAACGCTGTAGAAATTTCAAATCGGATAGTTCCTCATCCTGTTTCCCAACCCATACATGTTTCTCTTGGTCCTGTTTCTGATCAACATGCTTTTCTCCTCAGTCCTTGTTCTATTAATTTGTTAGGCAGCTTTGTGCTGTAGCTGCAGCTGCTATTACTGTTAAACTATCCTCTACCTTTGTATCAGGTTCTCCCCTTACTGTTGCTGTCCCACACACTGTAGCAGCCTTTTTACTAAAAACTAAAACTCAACACCTTTCAAATGTTAAACTGACTAAGTATGAAATTGTGCTTCTTTTTTCTAGAAATATTACTCTACCTAGAGGCCTTAGTTTAAACCCTGCTTCCCTGTTACTCCTTCAGATGATAAACCCCACAGTTGTACTGCCGTTACTGCCCACCTAACAATGCCCTGCACTGATCTAAAGGACACCCCCTTGCAAAACCCAAATCTAGTATTTTATGTTGATGGATCATGTCAAAGAAACAATATCATATTATAGAAAGCCATCACTTGCCTAATGTGAATTCAGCTCAAGTTGCCAACCTTGTGGCCCTTACCAGGGCTTGCATATTAGCCTCTGGTACCTCTGTTAATATTTACACTGACTCTCGCTACACCTTTTGATATTGTACACAATTACGGTCAACTTTGGAAGCAAAGAGGCCTCCTCACGTCAGGAGGTACCAAAATTAGTAACGGTCCATATGTAAATGCTTTGTTAAATGCTTTACAGTTACCTTCGTCTGTTGCTATTATTAAATGCTAAGCTCACCAGAAACCTTATGATGTGTTTCAAAATATTCTAAGATAAGGAAAAACCTTCATGCCTTGTTTTGTCTTGATATATTAATCTCTGTGTGCAGATGTTAACTTCCTCCTTTTCGGGAACCAGAAACTGATAGCTGTTCCCAAAACACAATGTGTTTGCTGAATAAGTAAACTGCCTACATGTGACAAACAAATGATCAACTTCTTCCTGTTGCTTCAAGGTTGCTCTGTCTGAACCATGCATCTTTTCTCACTGTCTGAAGTATAAATACACTTGTAAACTTATAGGGTTCAGAGTTCCTTTGAGAACCCTCCTTGTGATCCCTTGTATAGCTCTATCTAAATCAAGATGGCTCTGTTAATTCTGATAAAACCACAATGCAAAGTTTGATTTCTTCCACACAGTGGATGTGGCACACCTTGATATTTTAGCAAGGTTTTTTATATGATCTGCCACAATATTCTTGCAAGCAAAGGAAGTGCAGTTTGGATGAATGGATTGTAAGGTGGCCAAAAAAGTGGCTGTATCATTGGGTTTAAAGGGAAGTAATCAGTGGCTTGATGTCTAGCTGGTATTAAGTGAAATTCCCCAGGGGATGGTCCTGGGGCTGGTTTTATTCAATATCATCATCTATGACCTGAAGGATGGGACTGCAGTTTTTCAGATGAGACCAAGCTTGGAAGAGTAACTGATACTCTGGAGGATAGGGCTAGGATTCAGAGATATGAATTGGAGGATTGGAATAAAAGAAATCTCATGGGGTTCAATAAGAACAAGTGCAAAGTCCTGCACTTAGGACAGAAGAATCCTATGTACCAGTGAAGGTTGGGGGCCAACTGGCTAAGAAGAAGCTCTCCAGAAAAGGGGTGATAGTGGACAATAAGCTTAATATGATATAACAGCATGCCTTTGTGACAGGCTAACAGCATCCTGGGTCACATAACCAGAAGTGTTGCCGGCAAACTCAAGGAAGTGATTGTCCCCCTCCATTTGGCACTGATGAGGCCACATTTTGGAGTATTGTGTCCATTTTTGTACTCCTCATGACAGAAATGATGTGCTTGAATTGGAGACAGTCCAAAGGAGGAGATCAAAAATGGTGAGATGTCTCGGGTACATGATTTATGGAGAGAGACATTGAGTATGGGGCTTATTTAGTCTGGAGAAGAGAATAGAGGATTAAATAGTAGTCTTCAGCTGCCTGAAGGGTGGTTCCAAAGAGGATGGAGCTAGATTGTTCTCAGTGGTGGCAGATGGCAGAACAAGGAGCAATGGTCTCAAGTTTCAGCAAGGGAATTTTAGGTTATATAGTAGGAAGAATTTTTTGACTAGGAGGGTTGAAAAGCACTGGAACAAGTTACCCAGAGAGGTTATGGAATGTCTATCCTTAGAGTTTTTTAAGACTTGCCTAGAAAAAGCCTTTGCTGGGAAATTATATGTTGGAGATGTTCCTGCTTTGAGTAGTGGATTGAACTAGATGACCTCCTGAGATCCCTCTTGAGAGAGTACTGGATGTGCCTGTCACTTTAAGAAGAGGGACAGCCTCTGGCAGGTGGAGAAGGGGAGTAATGAGGGCATTACCTGATAAGGAGAGGGATGGAATAGAAACCCATGGCCTGGTCAGGTAGGCTAAGCCAAGGAGCCACAGGCAGTGGAGCTCCAGACACCAGGCTTGCAGCAGGGCTCCTGCCTGAACCTGAGAGTTGAAGTAAGCTTTGGAGAGTGAGAGAGACTTAAAGGGTCTTATGCCTATAGGGGGCAAGTGAATGTAAGAAAGAAACTTGCTCCAAGCCAGTCACAACACCAAGGGGACACAGAGGATGGGGAGTTCCCTCAGTCCTGGCACTGCTGAGCTCCTGGCTCTCTGCCCAACTCTGTCCTGGCACAACCTAGTTCTTGGCTCCCCACAGGAGCTGGGAACTAAGCAGCACAAGGGCTGGAGAGCTCTCTGCTTCTCTGCCAAGTGGGGACTGGCCTGGAGCTGTCCCACTTCTGGTGTAGCTCCCCACAAGTCCCCGTCTGCTACTTTTGGAGAAGTTCCCAGCAAGCCACCAGCTGGGCAGGTAAATATATGAGCAGCCAGGGGCTGGATAGAAGCTGTCCTGCTGGGCATGGGAATTGTCTCCTTGTGTATAGGGTTAGGACAGCTGTATAATGGCACCTGTGTCCTGGCCCTGTGAACATCAGAACCCCTCCCGATGTGCACAAGGATAGGAAACAGCTGCCACTGCAGCTGGTAGCACTCTCTGTCCCTGTGCACATTGGTACTAATTCCCATGCTCCCTGCCAAACCCAGATTAGCAGCCTGGGAGAGCCTGGATCTCTCCCTGCCTCCTTCAGGAGGCTAGAGCAGGGTAGGAGAACTTCTATACAGGGCTACTCCTGTCAGGAGCAGATTTGCTTCCAACAGGGAGCATGTGTAGATGTATTCTCAGAGAAAGCTGCTTACTGTGCAGTATTTTATGGAGCACTAAACCTTTATAACATTAATCGTACATGTAGACAATGGACAATGTAGACAAAAAGCTAATGACATTTCTTCCTTATTTTTTATCTTTTAAAAAAACAATTTCTTCCTCATAAGGTTCCCCCCCACTTTTTTTCCCTTCCTGTATATAAGTCTTATAAGTAAGTGACACCAATACTGGGGAGTGATGAAATATGATATGGTGAACAGCTGTGTTCTAAAACAGTGATTCTCAACCAGGATGCCAGGGCACCCTGAGGTGCTACAAGATCCTTTGAAGCATACCACAGGAAATGTGAGACGGTAAGGGAGATGTGGGGAGATAAGCAGATAAAGGCAGTATGGCAATGCTGACTACTGGGGCCTAAGCCACTTGTCCTTGCTGGAGATCACCTGATTCTCCCATACCACTCACCTGCCATGACCTGATAGAAACTTAAGTAGAAATCTGCCTAGGTGAAATTAGTGCTCACCCAATTGGGCAGCCCCTTGGCAAAGTTCAGTTGTCCTAATATACCTTATAGCAAGGCCCTAGTGGGGACCTGGTGGAGAACACTCAACAGTGGGTTCAAAACCAGTAATCACTATTATCTGAGGAACCCCTAAAGTTGGCCAAGGGGTTATCTCCCATCAGGTGAGGAATGTGAGGGGCACTGTCAAAAGCATGGGAGCCCTGACTGGGTAGACTATGAAATAAGGAACAGTGTTATTCGTGTGGGAAGTAGGGCCTGGATTATTATTGTTTCTGTTGGTATCACTCATGTCCTGCAAAAATTAGAAAACATGTATGAATATCAGCTGCATTTTTGGAAGCATTCTTAGGAGCCCCTATTGCCCCAGTTCTTCCAGCTTTTGAGAAGCACCTGAGTGCTTCTACAAGATATTTCTCTTAGGAAAAAATCATGGTTCAGTTAAACTAGAGTTATTAGTCATTAAAGATTTACGTTCTGGTGTCTTGTTGCAGTTTTGAAGTTGTTCTATACAGGCATACATTCCTTAATTAATTACAGAAGACTATTAATCTTAGCTATACATGAAAGTCTGAATAATAGGTACTGTTTATATTAACATAACTTCAGTCATAAATAAAACACACATGGCAAAGCATTCTTTTTTTTATACTGCTAGCTGATCACTGAGGCCTGATGGTACATAATTTAATTCAATAGGTGCTTTCTGAGGCTGGTAATAACTGGGCATTGCATTTTAGCACTAACAAAGCTTGAAGCAACAGGAGCCAATTTCTGAGCAGTGGGACAAGAGTATTTGTTTAATCTTTGGCACTTTCTGTATATGTAAACAAAGATGTGCATTCCCAAGGAAATCTGTTGGGGGGAAAATATGTTTTTTATTAATAAAAATTGGAAGTCTGTCCATTTTTTCAGAGCAGTTCATTTTGCAGCTTTCCATGACTAAAGTATTTCCTAGAAGGAACTCGCAATGGTAGCTAAAAAAAAAAGCACTATACCTCAGAATGGCCTCTAGTAACAGAAAAAAAGTTTATATAAATAAATTAGTGCCTAGAATAACTAAGTTCTTAAGATGCTTCTATGCAGTCCTCCTTTATTAACAACATACTGATCCTCCCATTCATAGACAAAGTCCTTTTTTGCTATGAAATTATTAGGGTGATTGTATTTGGATCTTGGGGAGCATCAAATTTACAGCTGAATAAAAGGCTTTAGCCTGTGGTCAGCAAAGCTGCTAACCACAGAGCAGAATGATGTATTAAAAGTAGCATTGCAAGATGCTTAGGCAAGCATTTTCCTAACAATGTGATAGTGTTGTAAGATGTATAGCTTGTTGTGCAAGGAGAACAGGATGCAGCCCACCAGGTATCGTCAGGAGATAAAGCAGAAGTAAGACCTTGGAGATGAAAAAGAAGTCAGCAAGGGACCAGAAGAAGTGGAGGTCAAAGTCTTAGGCATATGTTCATAGCAAAAAGGCATGTAAATAAGTGAAATGCATAGGTGATTCCATGCTAATGAAGTAAAGAGTAAATGGAGGTAGAGCTTGAGATAGGAGGGAATATCAGTGGAACAAAGGTGGAGTAAATGTTAATAAGCATGAGCCAAAGTGTCTAAAAATGGAAAGAACTAATGTTTGCTGCAGCTCCCTGGTTTGTTGGAGCTTTGCCCGAAGCTGTCTCCATTTTGAATAAAGTTGTTGCTAGCAATGTGTGCTGGTGTTTGCTCTCTGAGCAATTGGATCATCATCTTCCTAGTCGTTGGGTGCCACATGGTGTTGGGAATCTAACAGAAAGCCTTCCACTCACCATCCTCTCAATATCCAGTCTTCTTAATCCTGTTGTTATTTTTTCCTAATTCTATTCTTCTTTTAATGGTGCAGGTGCAACATCTAGAATGTTGTGAAAATGGGTGTTACAGAGAAAGAAAAAAAGTATTTAGTGCGGGTAACTGATAGGCACATAGCAAACGAAAAAGAAACTAACTCAGCAGACACTGTAATGGCAGTGGTATTGCCACAACATCAAACAATTATAGCTAAGCTACATGAAAAATTCCGTATATTTCAGTTACCTAAACTGTATTCATGAGGGAACAAATGCAAGCCTAAATAGGACAGTTCTTTGTCGTCATAGTCTCAGAAAGCTCCTTGAAAATGGTATAGAATAGTGGTTCTCAACTCTTTAGATTCAAGGCACACTTCATTATATTCAAGGAACCCATTGGAAAATAGCAGCTCTTGGGTTTCACTCATTTCTTGATTACAGAAAATAATAGACCAATTCTCAGAAGGACCACAACAGGTCAGAATGTTGTTTTTAAACTATGTATTCCTATCTGAAATCTATGGGTGTATTTTGCTAATCACATTTGCATAACTAATACTGCTAACATTGTGTGGGGCCCTGTGACACACTTGAAAGGGTCTCAGCATATCTACTACTACCTATAGCTTGGTGTCATCCACAAACTTGCTGAGGGTGCACTTCATCAAATGTTCTAGGTCACTCATCTAGATAAGCCCTTGCCTGAGGCAAGATCATCCCTATCTAAAACATTCCATATAAACCCTTGTCTAATCTATTATTAAAACTACACAATCAACCCTGTTGTACAATTGCAAGGCATAGCACTATAACATGCCACGCACAAAGCAAGGGGACAGTAGTGATCAATGTCTTGGTGATGCAGGAATTGTTGAAATATATTCAGGAGATCCAAGGAAGAGGGCCTGACCCCAGCTACAGAGGAAGGCAAATCCCACCAATGCCCATACCAATCTCACCATGGGGTAAAATTTATTCCTGATCCCAAATGTGAAATTGGTGTAACCCTGAATGGAGGGGCCAGATGTTCTAGTCAAGTATCTCTGGGTGTCTTTACACGTGCTCAAGAGTGAAAGGGGGTGGAGGGCGCTTTAATTAGAGGGGATCTGACAGTCGCTTTAATTAAAGTGCCTACAGCATCACATGTATTCAACATCCTGCACTTCAAAATGGTGGTTGGGGGTACTTAAAACTCACTTGATGAGCTTTAGTTGAAGTACCCCCACTGCCATTTTGAAGTGTGGGGACACTGAATATATATGACATGGAGGCTGCTGGAGCATACTAATTTTCATGTTTCAGCAGGCTTGATTAATCAAGTCTCTTCCAACCCATGATAATTTGCAAATGTCATACCAGATATCTGGCACATATATAGGTGCCCCCTGAGTCTTAGTCTCAGCAGGAACACTGGCACACCCAAGTCAAAATCCCCAGCCTTTGCTGCAGCCAACACCCAACACCCAAGCCTTCTGAGGAAAGCAACCACCCTTCTCCCCTTCCCCCCGCCCCAACACATGTAACAACAGGATGGGGGAAGGATTCCTTCTAAGCTTTATAAGGCAAGCAGCAAAACCCCAAAGCATGGGAAATACTTATAGCATAGTCCACAAATAGCCACTCCTGGAACATCCTTGATTAATGCTTATCCAAAATCGTCTTGAACATCTTCAGTGATGGATATTCCGCAACTTACCTAGGCAATCTATTCCACTGTTTCACTGTTCTAAGAATCAGGAGGTTTTTTCTGTTATCTATCTAAACCTGCATTGTTGCAGCTTCAAACCACTTGTTCAAATACTGCTGTATACGTAAAAGGTGTTTTATGTCTTCTTTCTACCTCCCTTCACATGGTGGAAGACTGATATTATGTTGCCTCTTCCACAAGTTGAACATACCTATTTCCTTCACCCTCTCCTCATACAGCTTGCCTTCCAAGACCTTTTTCATTTTTGGCACCCACCTCCAGACCCTCTCTATCTCTTCATGTCCTTTTTAAAGTGCAGACCTCAAATCTTCACACAATACTCTAAATGAGGCCTAATCAGTACTGAGTAAAGAGACTCTGTCATCTCCCAAGTCTTGTACCTAATGCTCCTGTTGATGCAGCCCAAAATCATATTTGCCTTTTGTGCAGCTGTTGTCACCCTGTATATTTGTATTGAGTCTGTGATCTACCAAGACTGCATAACCACTCTCCATAGTGCTGCCATGCAGCCAGTTTTCATCCATCTTGTACGTGTAGCACCTTGTGTTTGTCAGCATTGCACTTTATCCTGTTAGTTCCAGCCCAGCTTTTCAATCTGCCAATATCCTTCTGAACTGTACTCCAGTGTGTTTGTAATCCTTTCCAGTTTTCTGTCATCTGCAAATTTCTTCAAGAAGCTCTCTATTTTGGCCTCCAACAAATTAATAAATGTTGAACAGCCCTGTGCCCAAGACAGCTATATGTGGGACTCCACTTAAAATGCTCTTTAACTTGGTTTTGATATCATTTGGCTTCTCAGAACCAAATAATGAAGCAATTCTTCAGACAACTATTAGTAACAGAATGACTTACACTATAGGATAATTATCTTCTATGTAACAAGCATCCATACACAACCCATTTAAAAGCAGACAGTATTTATAGGGTATCCTCAGATCTATACATATTGTTGTGTAGAACTTGTATCTATAGCTAGTACTGGCAAAAAATACCAAATATTATTTCCTGGAAATACAATGCAATTGTTTCCACTGAAATTTCCTCTTTTTTGGTTTTGTAATACCAACTGAAAACATTAGCTTTTGGCTACAAGCCATTTTTTTTATTTATTCATTTTAAATTTGGCTCAAGTTTGCAGCAGTCAGATGAATCACTACGTCACTGATGTCTCTATAAACTGAGCTGGTAATAGAAGTCCACCTTATAGTGAAGAGACATACGCATCATATATATATAAATAAATATAATCACTTCACCATACCTGGTGCCATTGATGTTTGTCTAAGTACCATTAAGAAAATTGGCATGGAGGCTGAGCTATTTTCCCTCCACTCTCAAGAGCAGAATGAGGCAGTCTCACCAAAATATTTGGTATATATTACATATATGTGGTTCCTTGAATGACCAGTTTACATCCGTGCTTATTTTGTGACTAGGCAGAGAACTTCCACATAGAGTATTAATTTGTACTTTACATACATACTAAATTCTATTTTAAAATTCAAGCCATTAACGACAGATGGAAACAGTGAGATCAAGGGATTAGAAGTTTTACCTATCAACCTAAGGTGAGACTAATGTGACTAACACTGCAAAATGTCATTGTCTTGATTCACAGGTGAGAGAGACTTTCAGAATGAGATTCCAGCTAAAATCAAATTAAAACCTCAGGCTACATTTGTTATGGATGAAGCCATGACCCAACAAAGCTTTAGCTGCAACATTTAGTCAATTTGTGCTTGAGCTGCAAATATTAGTAGTTGTACACTCAAAACCCAGACCAAGTATGATAGTTTCAGGTGAGCCCTGCTGTGTGTAGGGTTACTGTAAGCTATGTTAGAAACTCTAACCTTCATTGCTGATGATAGGTGCATGCATGCCTCTGGCCAGATGGTGGCAAAGTGGCCAGGGTTGCACTACCCTGGCCCTTTCCCCACCGTGTGCCCCAACGTCCACATGCAGCTGCTGGCAGCATGGAGCTGGTTCTGAGGCTCCGGATCCTGGTACAGCTGTTTGCAATCTGCCTGCTACAGCTGCCCAGAACCTGAGACAGAGGTGGCAGGAAGCTGGGAGGTTGCAGACAGCTGTGCTGGGCTCTAGCTGGGTTCTGCAGCTCTGGCCAAACTATTAGTGGCTGCATGAGTGCCTCAGGGAACACGACTGGGAACACGACTTGGGGCAGCACAACCTCAGCCACTCTCCCACTGTCCACCCTGAGGCTCATGTATAGCCACAGCCTCCATGGAGTCTAGCTGGGGCTCCAGAGCCTGGTGCAGCTGTTTATAGTCTCCTGGCAGCCTGCCATAGCTGGCCTAGGCTCTGGGCAGCTGCTGCCTGCCACAGAGCCCAGGCTACCTGCAGCAGGGCTTGAAGCCTCCCCACCACCTGCTGTGAGCAGCCCAGGTTCTGTGGCTAGCAGCAGCTGCCCAGATCCTAGAATGGCTGTGGTGTGCCAACTAAAATGGCCTTGTGTGCCATGCTTTTGTGACTGAGGGGTTTCTGAACCTTGACCTAGAGTATTCTTCAACCTTTTTGTTGAAGCTAAATCATTGGACAGTCAAAAGAGAAGACTTTCTTGTGATGCTACAAGGAGACCATGTAAGATAATCCCAGTGGGTGCATCTACACAAGATGTTTACTGTTCAGTAGATTAATTAGCTGCACAGTAAATGCTGCATTTCTACATGTGTACCCCTATTAGGCTGGAGTAAATTAATTGGGTCTCCAAAATCTTCAAGACTACTCAAGCTAAATTTTGCTTTGGATAAATTCATAGTCTAACTGGATGAGTGAGTGCTAATGAATCTCAGGAGACTTTTAGGACCAATTTCCATTCCATCTAAGAGGGCTAACATATGTTCAGTAGGTGATAGCTGTGGTCAGAGCTGATGGAAAGAACTGTACCACACTAGGACAGCATTAGCAGCACCCTGGAGAAACCTGGTTGTGTGACATTGGAGGGAGGAGATCCAGTTCCAAAGAGCCACTCCCAAGTATCAACTGTGTTAAGGTTTTAGCATTAATTCACTATAGGGATACTGCCTAAGAAACTTCTTTTGTTTAAGAGAGTGTTACTGTTTAGTTAATACAGTGACATATGCTGAATGCCAGTGTTTCTTAACCTTTTTAGATTCAAGTCATCCCTTGTTAAACTCAAGGCACACCTTTTAGCTTTAACTCATTTTTTTGACTACAGAAAAATAACATAATTTTTCAGTTGTAGTATTTTAGACACTGTGGATTCCTACGTGAAATCTCTGGGTTTATATTATGATGAGTCATGTAGGTGTTTGCACATGTAAGAGTGCTAATACTGCATGGCACTCCTGAGGCACTTTGACTCAGAATCACTGATGTACACTGATTACTGTGACAAATGAGGTACATTGGTGGTGTTAATACAGGAACATCAAAGGAAAGCATTCATACAAGGTCTACAATTGTTCTTCTACATGTAAAGTAAGTTCTTTGCATATGTATTGCCTGGCCTGCACAAACAAAGATCTAATTTTAGTTTATTGTCTAATAAAACTATTGTTTTTTACCATACAATATATACTTGGTAGCACTGTATTTTATGGTACTGTAGCACTGTATGGTACAGGAACTGTATTTTAGGGTACAATAGTACAGTAGCACTGTAACACTATGGTAGCCCTGGATTTAAAGGATATATAAAATTGTTGATTTCCATGGTAACTGCATGAGATAGCAATTGCTTTCCAAGAAATGGCTCATAGTCAGCAAATCATGCATATCAAATATTAGACTGCAGATATTGCATTATAATTTACTGTGCCAGACTAGATCAGCTAAGTCTGGTTCTCTGGCTTTGGTAGTGGTCCCTACTTGCTATTTCAGGGAGTGACAAAATTCTCCCACAACGTTTACAGGTTTCCCTCACTTTATGCGGGTTCTGTATGTGCAAATTCACTCTTATGCAATCAGTGTAGTGGTAGCCTGCAGTGAGCTGCTTTGTGCAGTGTATTGTGGGAGTGATGTGCACCAAAATATAGTCTTCTGTGTGGATCTGTGCTCCTCATTTGTTGTCTGTGACAGGTTTTGGTAGTTGCCATCCCCATTATGATAATGCTCTGTGCTTGTGTGTACTGTCTGCTGCTGGTGAGTACCAAAATTCATAGATTCAAATTGTCCTGTAAAAGTAATACAAATGGGTCAGGGGGAGTGGGGTGGGGGCGGTCAGTACAGTTGGGTCTTGGAACATATCTCTACTTGTTACATTGTAAAGTTGGTTCCCTTTATGCAGATTCGAGTATGCACCATTTTCCAGGAATGCGTTTGCAGCATAAAGTGAGGGAAACCTGTCTTTCCTAAAACTAAGTTAATATTTTCTTCAGATAACATTGTCTACAGGTCTATCCTGGAGGGCATAGAGCAAATGTATGACAGGGGTAACTGAGCATATGAACAAGTAGACCTTTTTTCTCTTTTGCCTTGTACCTTTTATGGCCATTTAGACCTATGTAAAAGCAGTATAAATCCTGTCCTTATCAGCACGAGTATGCTTCCTTTATATTAGTGTAAATGACTCTAGAGTAGCAGAATCAAGCCCTTTGGACCTAAAATACAAAAGAATAAATCCTAGATTGGATATAGCAAAGATGAACTTTTTAGTGCATGGTATTTCTTTATTCATTAAGAGGATCTTAAAATTAAATGTCTGACAAAAATATAGATAATGTGGAGAATCTTGATCTGCTATTTTACTTAAGAAGCCAGAAACTAGCTGCTTACCACATCCAGAACACATCAGCTAAATAATGGATATGAAGGCTTCCAGCCTTTCTAGGCTTATTTTCAATTACTTGTTTTGGGAAGAGGTTATGTCTGTTAGTGAAAGCCTAAAACTTGGTTTGGGTTGACATGGGCATTAAAGCACTTGGTTGATAACCCGCAATTTTGAGGCCTTAGTAGAAGTGCTCATGGTGTGGTCTTGTCAGATTCCAACAAATCTGTGAATTTTGTTAAATGCCCTGTCACAGAGGAATGAAGTGAAAGGGTGACTAATCAAACTGTGCATCACAGAAAAAAGACAGACAAGGTTCTTTGGGTAAATGTGATATCTTTTATTAGACCAATTTTTTTTTACAACTATTTAGCTGGTTTAATAAAAGATATCACATTTACCCAAAGAAACTTGTCTATGTCTTTAGACCACCCAACAATCCTGAATCCAAGAAAAAAGAGGCCGTGAACATTCCATATTACTTTCTCTATACACATCAAACAGAGAAGCAGACTAAAAGGGATTTTTTTTCCAGTGTGGTGTGATATGCTCTATAATTCTGAGCTATTTGTTTATTAAAGAGATTTTTATATATATATATATATATTTATATATTTGCTTTAAAATAAATACTTTCATAACTGATATAAATCCTTCCCATATCCCTGCCAATTCCATCCCCTGTTTTCTAGAGCCATGCACTCTTCCATGCTTCAATAGCCTGTTGTCCTGTGGGGTCAGGCCAACTCTCAGGATCTCAATATTGTGCTGTTAGGAAGGTGTGACACAATTGCACATATACAAACACACACATTAGTTAGATGTATACACGTGCACACACCAGCTCAGGCACATACACATTCAAACCAGCCTAGACACATGCATACCTATCACCAATTCAAGCACATGCTTTATACACCCCCAAAGTTAGACACAGATCACTAATTCATATATAATGCATGGAATGCCGTGTGTGTGTGTGTGTGTGTGTACACACACACACACACACACAAGCAACTCAGATACACACAAGTTCAAAATAACTAACATAGGTTCATGCACACCTATCACCAATTTAAGCCCATACACACTACACACACCAAATTTAGATGGAATCAGTTATCAGTTACCAACACCTGCACATCCAATACACATATGTGGATTACCAATTCATATACCACACACAATGATATCTATATATGTGTGTGTGTGTATACACTAATTCACACACATACCACCCACCTACAGATACACATAGGTGAGTTCCTAAATTAGGTGTTGTGATGTGTATGTATGGCTGTGCTTGGTGTACTTGGGATACCTGGGGAAGGTTAAGGTAAAAAAGTAGAAGTGTGGGGATTGAAAGTTACCAGGACTGGGATTAGAACTGGTAGACTACAGGGGCCTGGGCTGAAGAACTGAGGCTGGGGATAACTTTAGGTTAATTGAGCTTGATTGATTAAAAGCCAACACCCAAAACCTACAGAACAGGGGAGCGATGCCAGCACAGAGGCTGGGATTGGAGCCAGAGCTATGGGAGGGATCTGAAAAGGTAGGTGGGGAGAGGGAAAATGGGACTAAGGGAAAGTGTAGGTGTTAAAGAGGGGCTCTGGATGTGGGGAGCCAGAGGATGGCTCCAGGGCAGCTAGAGAAATCGAAGGGAGTGACAGTAGGTGCTGGGAGCTGGAGAAAACTGCAGGATAGCCATGAGGAGCTGAGAAGCTGCAGAGGGCGGGGGGATGACTACAGAAGGTGCAGGGGAAGCCTGAAAACAGAGAGACAGACAGCAGAAAATCACAGGACAAGTGGCAGGAGAGACTGAAAGGTGGCAGGGCAACAGGAAGGCAGAGAAAGGTAGCAGAAAGTCACAGGGAAAAGGCAATAGAAATTGTGAGGAGATCAGGAAACCAGTGGAGAGGGATGGGGGACGGAGCTGAGAGAGCGAGTGAGAGTAAGAGGCTGGAATTTAAGATAAGGAAGGGACTGGTATTCAGTAAAACATGACCCAGCTCAGGGTTACAAATGATAGTGGTTTTATTGAACAGGGGAGATGGTGACACAATGTCTTGTTGTTTCCCTTGCACCCCCCCCCACACACAATGGCAGCAGGGGTTAGACAGGCTTTGTGCAGGGGCTGAAGTCCAGGAGGAGAGAGAGAGAGAGAGTCCAAATTGTAGGAGCAGGTGTGCAGGTAATATCTACCTATCCAGGCTGGAAAGGGGTCCTTGTCCAGTAGGCGTTGTCCAGAGTAGGGGGGGGGGTCTCCAGCAGGGCCTCTGGTTGGATAGGTGGTGTGGCATGGTGCTGGTCCAGATGGAGAGGGCATCCCACTGGGTCTGTCTTCACCGTCCCTTTTTATAGGGGCAGGCTTTTTATGACCGTAGTGACAGGAGGCATGCCCAGGCCAGGGTCTGCCCCGGTGTACTGAGCATGTGTGCTCCATGCAGGGATGTGCAGTTTCGGGTGTCTGTAATGTTGGGGTACAATGGTAAAGTTAGCGGTTCTGCAGGGACTTTTGTATTTCAAATGTTGGGTTCTTGTCTCTGTTCCTGGGTGAGGTCTATGGTTCCTGGATGAATCAACGCAAGGTGATGACCCAGTCATTACAGGCCATTCAGTAGAGACCTGCTACCATTGTATTTCAATCATTCCCAATCACTCTCATTCATCTGGGAACCAATTTACATGGGAGGGGTATGTGACTCATACAGTTGCAACATGGGATGCCCAGGCAGAGGACAGAAGATGGAGGCTTGACAGATAAAATGGAAACTTGACATGACTTTGGTTCACTTACAAACACAGGTCTAAACCATACAATATCCATATGAAACAATAAAAATCAATACAAAATGATAATAATACAATATACAACAGTAAAAATCATTACAAACCTAATAATAATACATGTAGCACTTACCCCCCTTATTGTAATGGGACCCAAACAGGCTTGTGAAGGTTGTTAAAAGGGCAGGAAGCAGCATTCCATTCCAGTGCAGCCATCTCCAGAAGCAAGGAAATGTGGAATGGTATGTACTAATACAAATATAGATTCCTCCATCACGTCCTCAGCTTCACTTTTATATTTGAGCAAAAAATACCAGTGTTTTGTCTTCTGATCCCCTCAGTTGGTGACAATATGAGCAAAGATAGTCTGGGTCCCTGACTAGACTTTCTGCAGAAAACAAGGGCAGTCTTTTAACCAAGCTTTAGCTTTGAGGAATGTCAGCTTGTCCTCATTTCCTGAATAGGTGTCTGGCACTAATTAAACTATGAATAGAGAGAGGTATTTAATCAAGTTCGTTTGAAGTCAGGGAGAAGCAGTGCCATAGCAAGGGGGGAGGGTGTGTGAGGTGACTGCCCAAGGTGCTGAAAGAAAGGGGGACCAAAGGGGCACCAACAGGCACTGCCCAGCTAGGGTGGAGTGCAGGATAGAGCCATGAGTGGCTCATTTGGGGACAGAGGGAGGGTGGCTCCAATTGCTGTATGCAGTCCCAAGCAAACATAGGCAGGGTATGAGGGCAGGCTGCTGTTGAAGGCGTTGCCCCAGCCACCAAACTTCCTTGTCACAGCAATGGGAAGAAGGCAGGATAAATTTTTACTTTATAGACTGGCTAAATCAGGGATGATTATCATAAACTTTTCATGAGCCCAAGTTCACCTTATCAGCTGCTGTAAAAGGGCATGCACAAAACAGGATACACTGCTTTGTGCATTTCCTTTCACAGCATGTGATAGGGACAGCCAAGGGCTTCCTCTGGCAGGGCTTGGGGAGCAGAGAGCTGTGGTTCAGGAGTGAGGGGCACTGGGGAGAGACAGGGGGCTGTGGGTTAAGAGTGGGGAGCACCAGTAGGGCTAGGAGTCTGTGGGTCAGGAGTAAGGGGCTTTGACAAGGCCAGGGGGTGTGGGTTGGGAATGATTCATAGATTGTTAGGGGCTGGAAGGGACCTTGCAGTGCAGGACCACGAATGGACCAGCCATCAGCAGCCTGTTTTTACCCAGTTTCAATCTGGGGATCTTTCACATGTTAAGTGAACGTGATCACCACTGCACCACAGAAACACATGCTGAAGAGGTGTGTCCCCAACAGATGTCCTCTCTTTTTGGAACAAGAAATATGGTAACCCTAAGGAAACATGACATTCTTACCAATGGCATTATGGCAGTAGCACCCAGGAGTGGATACTGGATTTTATAAAGTGGGGTGCCCCCTTTGCATCCATCTCATCTCTGCCCTGCTAGAGGGAGCCCCTGGCTGTCCCTATCCTGATTGGGTTGAAGCATGGTGGTTTCAACTCATTTTGTAAACTACAGGATGGCTACAGAACTGGATCCAAGATTTGGCAAAGGGGGCTGTGGTTTATCCCTTGGCTGCTGCTACTGCAGCTGTCTAAATCCCAAGGAACGTAAGGATTACCTCACTCTCTTCCCTTCTGTGCTCAGAGGCACATCCCCTCCACTTTCCTCTCCATCATTTCCCCCCATCACCTGCTTGCTGCTGCCAGCTCTAGTTGGGTTGCACATGCACTGCAATCACTGGGGACTGCAGCAACAGAAGCAGTGGCCAGGGAGCGTAGTCCCCCTCCCTGCACCTGCTCCTGAGCTGTCAGGGAAAACTTTGGGAGAGCACAGGGAATGCAGTTCATCTGGAGTGGGCAGGAGCTCCCCTCTTTTACTCCCTCCCAGCAGCAGGCAGGGGAGAGGAGAGGGGTATGCCTTTGACCACAGAGGGAAAAAGGAAGAGAAAAATGCTTACCTTCTTTGTGACTTAAATCCCTGGCTGCTGCTCTGGCAACATGGTTGGAAAGGGGGTTGCAGGTGTGCCACTGCATTACTTCTAGATCCACCCTTGGTCACACACAACACGAGGGCTGGTCCAAGGGTAATTGGCAACCAAGGTGAATTATATACCTTGGCACCCCCACCACTTCCAATGCAAAGGAAAATAAGAAGTATATAATGAACTTTTACAAGAACTTATCTGATATTTGACACAAACAATAAAACAATAAAAACAATTTTTGACTGTTTCACACTTTTAATTAACCTAACACAATGATACTGCAAAAACTCTAATATAATTTATTGTAATACATGTACAATTAAAAGAAAATCATCATGAACATTTGTATAAAAATTAGGACTTTACTTTTTATGCTTTTGTTGAGCCCCAGCCCAAATCTGGGTTCGCGCCCGGAATGCAGACGCCAATATACACACTGGGCGGTGGAAGTAAAAAGAAAAGTTTATTGCTAGCAACAGCATGTCTCTATACCTGTGTTTAAGCCATGTACTTCATTTACATACATGTATGATTTATTAGCATACTTTCTCTCCATCTAGGGATGTGCTTTTTAGTATTATAATGAGTTCTATCACCCACTTTTCCATGTATCCTTCGAGGTCTCTTGCCTGGTACACCCCTCTCCTCCTTATCACTGCAGCTGGCCATTTCTTCACATAACAGTCTCACAGTCTTCTCTTTTATTATGTCTTGGGAGGATGGTTTGAGGCCGTTCTCAACATTTCTCCCCTTTGGGGCAATTTTTAATGACTATTAGAATTGCTCCATTTAATTTGGTCTAATGCAAACTGAGTGTCATCTGCTAAGCAGAAATCTGTTAATCAA
>JAGPOW010003648.1:8127-19160 GCA_030014935.1 Caiman crocodilus | reverse complement strand
ATTGCCTTATCTGCTTATCGCATTTATCTTTCTGTTAACTGTTGTATGTGTGTAAGCTATAGTAAATTTGCCTTTATTCCACTCCCTACTTGCCTCCTTTATCCAAATGAACATACTCACAGTGCCCAGCTGGCCTGTGACACATGAGTAGACAAAACAAGGGACATGTGTGCACAACACTTTAAAGTGGGCTAAATGCTTTTGCACCGCTTTAGTAGCGCTGGTGTTTGCATGCGTCAGTGGCGTACTGCTGACTTCATCCCTGCATGCCCAAGCAATACTCTTATACTCCTTCCTAGTTGTTTGTCCAACTATCCCCTTCTTATAAGCTTCCTTTTTGTGATTTAGTTTACTGAACAGTTCCCTGCTTAGGAAAGATGGTCTTTTGTCATACCTTACTGGCCTTCCTGCACATAGGGATGGTTTGTTCCTGCACTCTCAGTAAGGCTTCTTTAAAGTGCAGCCAGCTCTTCTGACCAGCACCCTGGAGTTCCCCTGAACATCCATAGAGAGATACAGTCCTGGGCTGATCCAGGCCAAAACCAGCAAACAGAGGGTAGGAGGATCAAGGATCAACCTTACTCTCAGATAAAGGTCTGGGACTCAATCTTGGAATTTGGTTTCCCACTCTTTCCTTAAAACAGTTTCACTAGTGTCATTTAATCTCTTCAAGGACTTTTTTAATGGCCATAATTGCCTTATCCAATACTAGCTGATCCTTTCCATTCTCAAAACTCTTCTGAAATCACACTTTTCTCAACAAACATTCCCCTTAAACAGGAGGTCTGAGTGGGTTTACTAAGTATTGATGATCCATTTATTTTCAGATTACCCTGTTCATTGCAGGCCAAAGTCCCACTTACACTGATGAAACTATTATTAAAATGGAATCTAGAATCTTCAGTAACTTAGAATGACATGTCTCTAGATGCATATTCATTCATATGATTCATATTGCATTAAAATAATTGGGTAAAATGCCTAAATACTTTAGGACCCATGGTTAAAAAACAGGATTCCTTCTCTTTTGGGCCCTGGGGAGGCCCACCTCCCTGGCCATAGAGTTAGGTTACTTCTACCTTGTTCTCTTTCTGATCCCATGACTTTCAGTCTTGGCTGCACAATAAGCCAGCTTCATGGGGAAAGATGAGTGGAATATATTTACAGCTATGTCTATCCTATAGCATATAATTTAGTGAACTTTTCAGGGACTTAGGAAGGAAAGGTTCAGACCCCCAGATGCTGAGGAAAGCCTTGCATCCAGACTCTTGTGCTCTGAGAAAATGCTCTAACCATTAAGATATTCATGCAGAAAGACTTTGGTGCTGTTTCAGTAGATGTTTGGATGCCAGAATAAAAGCATAGGATTATGAGCAGCTGAGATTAGTGTTTTAGCATAAATTAAAATCATCCATTGGAGTGAGAGCTCTTGGTGCTCTGGTGAAGTGCCCGATGATTGGAAGAGGACCAATGTCATACCCTTCTTCAAGAAAGGGAGAAAAGTAGATCCAGTAAACTACTGGCCCATCAGCCTGACCTCTATCCTGGGGAAGGTCTTGGAAAAGATTATCAAGGAGGTCATCCTTAACAGACTAGCTGAAGGCAATATCCTGAGGGATACCCAGCATGGGTTTGTTGTGGGTAGGTCTTGCTTGACCAATCTCATTTCCTTTTATGAGCCAACTGCCGTCTTGATGTCACCACAGTCTGCTGGCTGGGGAACTGGCTCTGCAGTAGGACCCAGAGAGTGATGGTCGATGGGAGCCAATCGTCTTGGTGCACTGTGATCAGTGGGGTACCACAAGGCTCTGTCCTAGGGACTATACTATTTAACTTCTTCATCAATGATGTGGATATTGGTGTCAGAAGCAGACTGGCCAAGTTTGCTGATGACACCAAACTCTGGGGTAAAGCATCCACACCTGAGGATAGGAGGGTGACCCAGACAGATCTGGACAGACTCATGAAATGGGCAGATGAGAACCTGATGGTGTTCAACACCGAAAAATGCAAGGTTCTCCACCTTGGGAGAAAAAATCTGCAGCATGCTCATAGGTTCAGTAGCACTACACTGGTTAGCACTATAGATGAAAGGGACTTCATAGTCATGGTTGACCACAAGATGAATGTGAGCCTTCAGTGTGATGCTGCAGCTAGTAAAGCGAGCAAATCGCTGGCTTGCATCCATAGATGCTTCTCAAGCAAATCCTGGGATATCATTTTCCTACTGTACTGGGCCTTGGTGAGGCTGCAGCTGGAGTAGTGTGTTCAGTTTTGGGCTCCACAATTCAAAAAGGATGTGGAGAAGCTTGAGAGAGTGCAGAGGAGAGCCACACGCATGATCAGAGGTCAGGAAAACAGACCTTATGGAACGTCTGTTCACCAGAACCCACCAAGGGATGACAAGATGGAATGGTCACAAACTCCAGTGTTACCGATTCAGGCTGGCCATAAGGAAGAACTTCTTCACTGTCTGAGCTCCCAAGGTTTGGAATAGACTGCTGCTGGAGGAATTTCAGGCATCCACTTTGAATGTCTTCAGGACACATTTGGATGCTTATCTTGCTGGGATCCTATGATCCCTTCTGACTTCCTACCCCGGGGGCAGGGGGCTGGACTCAGGGACCCTCTGGGGTCCCTTCCAGCCCAAATGTCTATGAAATCTATGAAAGTCTAGGAATGGAGAGCCTTAGCCTCCTGCATAACTGAGACTATGTCTTTGAAGGCATCTAAGCGTTGCCCACCGAAATGATTTGGAGAGCTGGTTACCTTTTCAGAGCACAGTAAGATTCACCTCTCAGGGCACAGGAAATATGGAACATTGCTTTTTCAAAAGGCCGGTTAGAATAAGGACTGTGTGATGCCAAGCATGTGGTGTAGTGGTTAGTACTCTGTGCTGGGATGTCTGAGAGACACAGGGTCAAAGCCATTTTAAGTGAATAGAGCCTAGAACCCAGGTGTCCTGCTTTCTGGACAAGTGACCTAACTACTTCATTGTTGGGGGTAAAACATGGGAGTGAGGCTTCCTGTTTTTGCTTTTTCCCAGAACTTATGTCAGTGCATGTAGATATGTAGCTGCCTGTTTTGTGTGTAGCTGACTGAACATGTTTAATATCTGTATACACTTAAGTACAGATACTTAAGTGTATGTACACTTAAGTATCCACAGTGATTACATATTAGAATCATGAGCTGCAAGGGCCAAAAACATCACTTATGTGGGTTGGCAAGTGCCATTTAGGTACACAAAGCGTGATATACATCTGTTCTAGATACCCAGCAGGAAAATTATAATTTAGCCCTGTGTGTATACTTGGCAAAACATATAGGCTTGGCTGTACTGTGTAGGAATGAAATACAGATGGCAGCTAGGACAGGAATCTGTTAATTTTTATTTGCATGGATTTCAATGATAAACATCATATTAGGTTAACATGGCAAAAGCTGTTTTGGTATGCAATGAATAAAATTGCAGCAGCCAAAAACACAGAGATAGGAAAAAATGAATGAGTCAAAATAGCATTATTTCCATAACATATCCTTTTCCACAGACTATGATATGAGTGTTTGTGGAAGTTTATTCCTAACAGATCCAAGTTTAATGCTATCTCTTTGTTCTGAGGTTTTCCTATTATTTCACATCCAGGCAGTGTCCACAAATTTAAAGTAATAAGCTGACTAGTTCCCCGCCCCCCTTTCCTGCATTTCTTTTCCAGTAATAGCTTTTACTTTTGTTTAAAAATCAGTTCAGGCCATACCCATTACTATGCTGTTTAAATGCCAGCGTATTTATTGAAATGAACATACGGGTGATTAAAATACAACCCCCAAAAGGTATAAAGGATATTTTCAGGATAAATCCATGTTACAGAAAACACTTCGAGTTCAGTTCCTCAGCAGGGCAGCGGCTTTGCTTTTACGTTTGTCTGTAAGGCACCTTGTACACTATTTTCCCTACAGAAGTTACAAATAACAACTCTTATTGATTGTCCTTAGTTTGCATTCCAATATTGGGAGATATTGCATTTTAAACTTCTTAAAAATTGTTTTAAAGTTCCCTGCCGTACTGTACCTAGAGTCCTGGTGGCCCTGGGTGAACTTTTAGTAAGTATCAGGCCTCCCTTTGCCAGAGATAATGATAATAATGATTTAAAAATTACCATTTTCAGGTCCTCTTTCTGTCTGGGCCCTGCACGGCTGCCTTGTTTGCCCATGCCTGTGCCTGACCCTGGTTGCTTGTTAATGGAATTTGTGGTAAGAAGCTCTGAATCTCCTCTTTCTGTAAAGGTTTCTTTCCAGAATCATATCATGTACCAGACTAGATCAGGATGTGTGTGGAAGTGGGCAAATGTCATCTAGTCTCTTTTTCATCAACTCTTCTAATTTAGGTTAGATGGCTCAAAACAAAAGTACTAGGGCTAAGTAAATGTCATCCCCCCCCCCTTTTTTTTCCCCTCAGGCCAGCAGATCTTTAAATCTCATCAATGCTCATTTATCTTACTCCACTAGTTTTAAGAGACTAAATACATCACTCCCAATCTCCAGAAAGACACCTTAGGGACAAATGGATCCTGGGATGTTGAGGGACTCTTGTTCCACAGGCAAAATTATATTGCTGCAATTGGTGCAATTATATTCATTTAAAAGGGGAGATGATGCACTACCTGTGAGCTACCTTCATTGCCTATCTACTTTATAATGAGGTAAATCGAAGTTAAAGTAGAATGATTTGTTTGTGAAGGAATCACCTACTAAATTACTGTAGTTTAGCTTCCACTTACTTCTGGATAGAATGGATACATGAAGCAGACAGGATTAATTTGATGTGATATTCTTACAATTCTTCCCTTGTAAAATTAGCATAATTGTTTTATTTGCCCATATCCCTGATTTTTGCATAAACTATGTTATTAAGGTCAAAAGCCATTTCAAAGATAGGTTTTATATCTACTGAAAATGTCTTTTCTTCAAAATTTGAAAAATAATAAATTAACAAAAGTAGAATTTGCTGACTTTTCAAATATTTTTATTTTTCCAATGGGAAAAAGGGGATTTTTTTTTAGGAAAGAAGACACTGAACATGCCTACACATGTAATTAATGTGAAATAATAAAATCTAGAACCCATTGCTCCTGGGCATGATATCTGAATGTGTTCCCAGGATTGCAGCATGTTGAACAGTGTTGAAGAAACCCTAGGTGATAGGGGGCCCTGGAGGGCTAGCCTGCCAACTCAGACCTGCTCCCTCTGGCTTAATGTGCTGTCTGGAGTAGAAGGGTGCTTCAGCATGAGGATATTTGGCAGGCAGCCCTTAAACTGAAGCATGCTTGTGTTCCAGCCAGCCAGGTAAGCATCAATGAATTTTTTGCCTCAGTGTTCCTAAGCAAAGAGCAAGACAAGGCTCTCACTGGGATTGTAGAGAGGCAGCAGTAGGGTGCCAGGCTACCAAGCTTAGACCCTGAGATGGTGCAGAGGCACTTAGAGGAACTGGATGTGTTTAAGTTGGCAGGCCCAGACGAGCTCCATCCGAGGGTACTCAAGGTACTGGCTGCCGTCATTGCACAGCCACTGGCGGGAATATTTGACTGCTCATGGAGCACAGGCCAGGACCCAGAGGACTGGAAAAGGGCCAATGTGGCCTCCATTTTCAAGAAGAGGAGGAAGGAGGACCCAGGCAACTATAGGCCAGTCAGTCACACCTCCATCCTTGGCAAAGTCTTTGAAAAAATTATCAAGGCTCACATTTGCGAGAGCCTGGCAGGACAAATTATGCTGAGTCTCTCTCTATGACCAGGTTACAAAACACCTGAACGCAGGAGTAGGGGTAGATATCATTTACTTAGACTTTAGGAAGGCCTTCAATACAGTATCCCGCACCACACTGGTGAACAAGTTAAGAGGCTGTGACTTGGATGACTACACAGTCCGGTGGGTGGAGAATTGGCTAGAGGGTCATACCCAGAGAGTCATAGTGGATGGGTCAGTATCGACCTGGAAAGGTGTGGGTAGTAGGGTCCCGCAGGGCTCAGTCCTTGGACCGATAGACTTTAATGTCTTCATCAGTGACTTGGATGAGGGAGTGAAATTTACTCTGTCCAAGTTTGCAGATGACACAAAACTGTGGGGAGAAGTGGACACACCAGAGGGCAGGGAACAACTACAAGCAGAACTGGACAGGTTGGACAAGTGGGCAGAAAACAACAGAATACAATTCAACGAGGAAAAATGCAAGGTGCTGCACCTAGGGAGGAAAAATGTCCAGCATACCTACTGCTTAGGGAATGATCTGCTTGGAGGCACGGAAACGGAAAGGGAACTTGGAGTCCTAGCGGACTCCAAGATGAACGTGAGTCATCAGTGTGACAAGGTGATCAGAAAAGCTAATGGCACTTTATTGTGCATCAGCATGTCATGATGCATGACAAACAGAACCAAGGAGGTGATACTTCCCCTCTATCAGGTGCTGGTCAGACCGCAGTTGGAATACTGTGTGCAATTTTGGATGCCGCACTTCAAGAGGGATGTGGATAACGTGGAGAGGGTCCAGAGAAGGGCCACTTGCATGGTTAAGGGCTTGCAGACCAAGCCCTATGAGGAGAGACTATAGAACCTGAACCTTTTCAGCCTCTGCAAGAGAAGGTTGAGAGGCAACCTTGTGGATGCCTATAAGTTCATCTTGGGGGCACAGAAGGGAATTGGTGAGGTTTTACTCACCACGGCACCCCTGGGGGTTACAAGAAATAATGGCCATAAGTAAGCAGAGAGCAGATTTAGACTGGACATTAGAAAGAACTTCTTCACAGTTAGAGTAGCCAAGGTCTGGAATGGGCTCCAAAAGGAGGTGGTGCTCTCCCCTACCCTTGGAGTCTTCAAGAGAAGCTTAGATAGGCATCTAGCTGGCATCATCTAGACCCAGCACTCTTTCCTGCCTATGCAGGGGGTTAGACTCGATGATCTATTGAGGTCGCTTCCAACCCTAATATCTATGAATCTGTGAATCTACACGTGTTGCTGTGGAGCAAAAAACTCCACAGCTGGATAGTACTTGTATATAGAAGTACTATTCTGATATATAGTTAATTAGTTTACTCCAGCCTACTAGGGGTACATGTGTGGAGCTAACTAGCCTACTCCACAGTAAACATCTCATGTAGATATGCCCACTTTCAGCAAATACGTATATTGAACCAAAAACCTCAAATTTACCTCTAAAAGAAAAGTTCAACAGAAAACATATTGACCATCCTTATTAGCTAGTTTATCAGTAATTGCTGAGGGACACGGATGGTAGAAGATTTGTATTGGATGTCATGAATCTCTGTGGATTTGTGGAGACTAACCATGTCCTCTTTTACAAGCAAGGGGCAGAGGGAGAGGGGTGGTGGAAGGGTCATGTGCCTCCTAAGGTCATCTATCCATGGAACTCATTACCTTTTCATAATAGGAAATCGAGATGGACACACATATTCCTGATGAATTCATGCTGACTGTTCCTGATCACCTTGTTCGCTTCTAGATATCTAGATATGTTTAAGCTCCACATTTCAGCATTGCATTAAATCAGTCATAAGTCATATAAGAATAAAAAATGTATTGTATGTATATACTTTTGGTGACTGTGGGTGTGTCTACATGTGTGCCTTACCACAGAATAGATTAATTTGCTTTGTTGTAGTGTCACGGTCTATGTGTGAATTACTATTAGGTTAGAGAAGATGAATTTATTCTGCTGTAGCATAATCCTGTCAGACACAAATACTATCTTATGGCAGAGTAAATTAGAGCAATTAAATGACCTTTAAATTGGTGATTCAGATGCAAATTTAGCCTGATAAGCAGAGCCAGAAGGAGGCTAGACTTCTTCTGCTTTCCAAGCCAGGCAGCTCCTTGGCCATCTGATGCTGCTGCCTACTACCCAGGGCTGCCCCACTGAGGCCCTTGCTGCATAGGCCTGCCCTCTGGGCACCAGGACAAACTGCTGTGGGTGTCTGTCTCATGATGCCACCACCCACTGCCTGGGGCTCCTCCACTGAAGTCCCTGCCAGGGTGGACCTGCTCCCCAGGCACTAGGCCCCATCACTGTGGGCACCTGCCACTACCACCTGGATCCCAAGCCTGACCCACCATGGCCCCTGCCAGCTGCCACCATGTTGGGCCCCATGTCTGCTTACACACAGGGCCTAACTGGAGCCATGAGGAGACTCCAGACCTCCTAAGGGTACCTCAAGGTCCAGCAGTTTGGCCAGGAAAGAAGAATTAATGCCCATGTGTATGAGGACATGGCCTGTTAGATGCAGGAGCACAGAGATCAGTAGTGCAGCCAGCAGTGCCAAGTCAAGGCCAAGGCCTTGAGGGTGCAGTGGGTCTATGTCTGGGACCACAAAAGATGATCTAGCACCACCTGCAGATCCATGCGTTTCCTGTGGGAGCTGGACAGCATCCTGTCCTCAATGGACTTTGATGAGGCCCTATGTGTTTAGCATCATGAGTGGGCTGCCAGGACCCAAGCCAGAGGCTTTCTGGAGCCAGAAGGAGTCTACAGGGGAGGACACATCAGGACTTCTGCACCAGATCCTTGTGCACTCCTTGCCCCTAATCCCCTAATGTGTTGGGAAGTGGATGTCACCAAGGATGACTGGCAAGTTCTTGATATGGTGCTACCTCTGACAATGTATTTTTTCCTGTCTGACATCCAGGCCCCAGCCTGGGCCCAGGTGACCCTTGGTAGCTACTTGTAGGCTTGCCTCAGCCCCCCTAGTGGGTGTGGGAGGAGGTCCAGTGCCACTGGCCAGGGCTCCCAGCCTCTGCTCCAGATCCTGGTTAACCAATGGCCAGGCTCTGGCCTTACCCACTGTCTCCTGCTCACTCTATCTCCATGAAGCCTCTGAGTGGAAGCTGGCCATGACAGGGCTGGCTCCCCATGTTGGCCCTGCTGGCCCTGGCCCTATTGAGGAGGAAGGAGAGCCAGCTGAGTGGGATGGAAAGTGCCTGCCCTGGCCCCTGGCCAGCTAACCTTGCTAGAACATCTAGATCTGAGGTGGTGTCTGTGGAGGCCACAGTACCAGGCCCTTCCTTCCAAGCTGCTAAGGTGCCTCCTCTCCTCTGTTTCCCACTGACAGATGAAAATAGACACTATACATTGTTTCACAGGGATGAGGGTGCTTTATTAGTGGTTTGCACTGGAGTTGGGGGGTGTTCAGTGATGAGGAGGGGGTCTGATGTTGGAAGGGTGGGTCTGTTGAGCGATGGAGGGAAATAAAGTTTAGGGTTTCTTGCAAACTGTTTCTAGTGTGTGTTTTCTTAGGTTTGCATTATGGACCATGATCCATGGGCAGCCCTGCCCAGACATCCTACTGCAGGGGGTGGAGGAGGAGGTGATCAACAAGTGCATCATGGTTGTGGTGCCCTAGCTTCTACTGCTGGGGAGAGGGCAATAAGCATCCATGGCAGGATGAGGACAGACTTCCTGGAATCTGTGCCAGCAGGCTGCAGTCTGCTCAGGACCAGAGAAGTATGTGGCTGGGGACCAGCATAGGGCAGCCTTTTACAGAGCAGGGCTGGAACCCAGCTGTCTAAACCAGACTCCAGTATAACATATGTAGCAGGCTTGCCTTTTGGAACTTGGATTGAGTCCCAGGCTTGAAATCTTGCTGTTTTGATTAGTGGAGTCCATCTACCAATCAGGAGGCAGCAAGAGGAGTTAAGTCATACCCCTCTCCTGAGGGGAGGGGAAGAGGAGTTCCACCCCCCCCCAGCCCCTGGACCTACTTGATGACTGCAACACTCAGGTTCAGAAGACTTCAGGGGTGGGGTCCTGGAGAGTATAAAAGGAGCTGCATGCCCAGCATGAGGGAGACATCCGGGACAAAGAAGAGCGGGACTTAGAAAAGCTGAGGAAAGCTGCTCAGCAGGGTGAGGCAGTAGCCCAGAAGCGACCCTGAAGACTTCCATTAGTGGGGAATGGTGGACAGCTCTAGCAGTTAGGCTTTCAGTGTGCAGCATGGTGCATGGCATCCAGACCCTGGGAGTTGTGTGAGGCGGCTTGGGTCTACAGCCTCTGGCGTGTGGCCGGAGACACGGTGCACAGGCTAGTGCATGGAGTAGGAGCTCTTGGGCAGCTCAGGTCCTCAACCCCTGGAATGAGGCTGGGAGCTCTGTGCAGGAGGCACTGCATGGAGGGTATGTGAGCAGACCGAGCCTGGTGCTACATGAGGCAGCCCAGGTCTCTGACCCATAGCAAAAGATTGAGTCCAGGAAGCCAGACAATGTCTGGGCTTCTAAGCCAACAGACAGGGATGAGCCAGAGGCCCCAGAAGCCCTGAATAGCAGAGCCCTGGTCCAGGGAACAGGGACCACCTGCCTCACTAAGCCTACTGCAGGTGAGAGAGCAGCTTGGTGCAGAGGATGAGGGCCACCTTCCAGGCCTTGGAGCTGTGAGTTGCAGGGAAAAGAGGATTCCCACAAGGGAGGGGGAGTCCCCCCTGGTTGGCTAAGGGCTCCTGGAAGTGGAGGTCCCACTGGGAGGACCCCACTAAAATTACCAGCTTCCTTGTAGGGCTTGGGAAAAGCCCAAGGGCATAGGGGTTTCCCTTGGGATATTTAAGAATCCCAAAGTTTATCTTTGGGATTCTTGTGCCATAAGTGGTGTGGTGTCATGCCTTATATTTTGTGAACTCTCATGTTTGTAAATTAGTAGATAAGTAGATTCCTAGGACTCTGATGGGATCCCCTGTTGCTATTATTTCATTCTTATTTACTTGTATTTATTTGTGGCTTATTTATTCACCCATACCTATCTATACTTTATCTGTTGGCTATCTATGTTTGTAGCAGAAAGCCCCCTTTTCCTTTTGCCTACAGTTGCTCTCCCCTCCTTGGATATGTTTTTCCTTTTCCACCTTTTCTTCCTTCCTCTTTCTTTCACTTTAAGATAGGGAATTGTGTTTTAAAATTTGTATGTGTGCATTTTGTATCTCCCCTTGTATTTTGGTATTTTTATCTATTTGTGTGCCATGGCATTACTTTTGTAGCTT
>JAGPOW010003643.1:130504-141031 GCA_030014935.1 Caiman crocodilus | reverse complement strand
CGCCCAAATTTGGATTCACGATGTGTGGGCCTGGCGCAAATCATGGTGAACCTGAGGACAGTCCCTGAGTCCTGGGATGAGCCTGGCACATAGACAGAGCGGGGGCCGCAGAGGATGGGAGCAAAGCCAAGCTGGCGGGGCTACTTCAGGGGTCTGTTCCAGCCCAGACTCCTGCCCTAGGCAGGCTAAGCCTCACCTGACCTAGCCCAGTCCTCCAGCTCTTTTGCCTAATAGCCCTCTTGGTCCTGAAGCATCCAACACCCCTGATCTGCCCTGTGCCCTGCCCAGGAGGGCATGAATTTAAATCCTGCCCCAGACCTCCCAGGCAGGGTTCTATCCACAGCTGCAGAGGCAGGTAAAGCCCCCCCAAGTCCAGGCCCATCTGATCAGGGTGGGGTGGGGGAGTGTGTCCCTGCCTTGTGTGCAATGTTCTGCCTCAGTTCACGGATGATTTTATTATAATGCGAACAAATAGCTGCTGCTCTGAAGTGCTTGAAACCAGTTATGGCTGGAGCACAGAACTGTTTGTAATGAGTGAAATTGATATGGCAAGTGAAACTGAGCAGCCTCCAGTCCAAGGCAAGCAAAATGGGCTGGTGGAAAGTGAAATAGGCCAGGTTCCAGCCCAAGGCAAGTGAAATCTCTTGGTTGCAAGTGAAAGTGACATGGGACAAGTGACATTGAACAGCCTCCAGTCCAAGAGGAGCAAAATGGACTAGTGGCAGGTGAAATTGATCAGATGGCTGTTCTGTGTCTGAGCAGAGCTGAACATAAGATGCAAGTCAGTGTCTCCCAGCATTTCCAGATTTGGCTCCCTTCTCCTCCAGTAGACTTGTGCCCTGCTTGGGAAACGCCAGTTCTTGTTTTTCACTTGTTTCTTGACTACAGAAACATCCTGGAGCAATTTGTCTGTTGCGACGAACTCACCCAGCCCCCAGCAGGGCAGAAGGGTTTGAGCCCTGTAGCTTCCTGTTGTAAATCTTTGGGTTTGTCAGGAGAACCATGTCTGCATACTTGACAGCGCTGACATTGCATGGCATCACGCAGCATCCTTAGAAGGAACTTGGGTCACACCAGAATGCTGTGGTACCTAGTTAAGAATCACAGACCTAAGTGATCAGTCAAAGCAGTAGGAGATGAATGAGCGTTTAAACCTCTGCTCCTCTTACCGTTGCATCAGAGAAGAAACCAGTTCCTTTTCCCAGAGGGGGCAGCTTGCAGGGGCCAAGGCTATGTAAATCCATGTGCTTGTAACCCCAGAGGCTTTATGTTCTAGGAAGAAGAAGGGGCAGAAGGGAAGGGAGAGGCACAGAAAGAGAAATGCTATGTCCTGAGATTCCTCAGGGTATCAGTGAGTTGGGGATAGAATCCAGGTGTCCTGATGTCTGGAGGGAATCCCCAGGACCCTGAGCCCAAAGCTGATGTGATCCATTAGGGTAAAACACTGGGAAATTGATATTCAGCAGGCATCATGCATCCATCAGACTCTTCTGCTGACATTCTGATGATAATCAGCCCAGAACTGTGTATTGTGCTTGTGATCCAAACCCGGCAGGGTCTGCTGTTCTTTGCCTTTTAAATCAAGGCAAACAAATGTTGCTCCACCTTGGGAATGTCTTTCTTTTCAGCCAGGTGAGCAGGAAAATTAGCATAGGACTGACAAGAAAAAGTGAAATTGGGTGGCTGAAGGTCATAGAGTTGGCATCCAGGATCTTGGGTCATAGAATCCTAGTGAAGTGGGACTGGAAAGGGTCTTTAGAGATCACATCTAGTCCACTTCCCTGTCTGAAGCAGGATCTGTCTTATCTAAAGTGGGGGAGGGGGGACTCTCCCCCTGCTCTTGTCTCCTGCCAGTGGAGCTGCATCCACCCATTAACAGCTGCTGAGAGGTGGTGGAGATGGGGAGAGCTGCCTCAGATCTCCTTTGGTTCATTCCACAATTTCTCAGGTGACTGATAGAGGAATCTGGATTCAACTATCCTAGTGCCTGGCCTCTGTCTTGTCCTGTTATCCCTGAGGACAGTGCATCCCTCCCCCATCAGCCAGAATCTTTACCTGTTTCTGTCTGCCCTGGCAACAAATTCCACCCATTCCCGATGTGCTGCTATGTCAAAGGTCCTTCCTTTGCTTCATTTTAAACCTGCTCCATCAAATTCAGTGGAGTCCCCTTGCAGTACCTGCTTTGAGAAGGCTGCTCTGAGAAGGCTCCAACATTAGTCTTCCTGAGCCTCAAAGGAAGGAGCTTGTGTTGGGGTTGCCAAGATGGTTGTTCTCACGCTTGTTAGACTTCAGGTCTCTCTTGGAAAACACCTGTCTGTGGCTTTCCCTCAGTGGGAAAAATTCTAGAGCTCTTCTCTCCTGGTGCAAGGAACTCAGCTAGCCCAGAGCAGGGCAGAAGGGCCTGGATGCTCTGGATTCCTGTTGGAAATCTCTGGACTGATCTTGTGAATTGTGTCAATGTTTGCATGCTAACAGGGCTAGTATTCAAGGCACTTTCAAAGTGATCTCAAAGCATCCTGGGCTGCTGCATCACCCTGCCGGAGGATTGCTACTGTGAGAGTTGGAGATGTCTGAGCTCTGGGGCTGTTTTTGACTGAACTGGTAGCCTAATGTGGTCCTGTCTTGATTCAGGGGTCACAATTGATCTCAAAAGAGTCTGCGGAAGAGAGGCAAAAGATTGGATGACCCAAAATTTGAATGGGGTTTGGAGAAGAGAAGGTAGAGGGAGAATTTGAAATGGCCATTATCAAGAAACTGGGATCCATTGTTGGGGATGTGGGGGGCAGCATTCCTTCTAAGCTGTGCACCATGTGCAGCCGTTCAGGCCTGCTCATACCACACTGCCAGGCACACCTGCATGACTGTACAGCTTAGAGGGAATGCTGGTGTGGGGGGAAAATTACCATGTTTACTCACATAACTGGCACACCTTTCTCCCAAGAGTTATCCTTCCAAATTTGGGGTATATGTATTAATTAGGAAAGCTGATATTCTGTCCTGAATTGAAGCCCTACTCCCACCTCTCATTCCTGCTCCAGCTGGGGCAGGGTCTTCCAAGGGTCTTCTAACAACCCTTTCTCCTTTTCAGTGATCTTGATATTCCCTTCTGGCAATGTGTCTGTGTGCTCACTGCTCCTGGTCTCTTCCCATTTCACACCCTAACAGATTGGTTTTAGGTCTTTTCAGAATTGTCATTTTACCTGTGGAAACCAGGCTTCAGGAGCAGCTAGCATTTCAGCTTTTGGCTGAACAGGAAAGACGGGTCAGGGGAGTGAGCTGAAGATGAGCTTGCATCCCTCCTTTGCAGCTGTCACTTTTGAAACATTCTTTATTTTCTTCATTCTGCCTTTCCCAAAACAAGATGTGGGTCTTACGGGTGTGTGGTATGTTGGGAAATGTGGTACCTGGCCTTATATTGCAACAAAGGGGATTGCAATGAGATGAGACTGGGCTTCCTGGCTCTGGGAGGTGGTTAGTGCCCACATTGATCCCCTCAGGGCTGGGGAATCTCCATGCCTGGAAGTGTTTGTGAGCAGGTTGGATGGGTCTCTTGAGGAGAGCCCTGCCAGCCTGCCTGACTTGCAGCTTCGCTTGCTTCCTGCATTAGCTCCCAGTTCTCCTTGTCTTGTAGAATGGCTGCAAAACCAGCCCAGATGATGGCCTTTGGAGTTGGGCTCACTGATTTGTCCTGTCAGATGAACTCTGATTTCAACGCCTGGAAGGGTTTACCTCTTAATTAGCAGGCAGCTTGGTCATATGGTTTTTCTGCAGTCTTTTTGCCAGGGTGGTGTTGGTTATAATCAAATCCACCCCCTGATGATCCTTGCACAAGGATAGGACCTGTGCCTGGTGCTCCAGGACCCAGAGTCGCATTTGGTGAGGTTCTGTTTCACCCCCTTGGGTGGGCAGCTCTGAGCTGGGGGTGTCTGTGGAGCTAACAGCTGATGTCCTTTCCCATGGGTGAATCTAGGATTTTGAAAAGGGGGTGCAGATGATGTGCTGCATTAGTATATACAACATGACACTGGAAATTTTACTAGTGAGTTGAGGGGCTTACACTATGGCATTTGGCATTCAGTTTAAGATTAAAGCAAAACCCCATGCTACTGTCTTGAAATATGCACTGATTTGCTAGGTTCTACATTAAGTTGAAAAAACAAAAGAAACTATTGCCCAGTATGTCAGCAATGGGTATCTTAGTCACCCCAGCCCCCCCTGCAGCAGCCTTTATTCTGAGAATAGAGAGTCCAGAGCACAGGGGTGGATAATGTGCTAATAGTAGATCAGGGAGGAGGCAGAGGGTACAAGGCAGGGAACAGGAAGCAGAACAGCTGATGGGGCAGGGAGCAGAAAGCAGAGCAGCAGATCACAGCAGCACTCTGGAAGGACTTAGGGCTTAATTTATGGCATGCCTAAAGTCAGGAAACAGACCCCCCCATTTAGATGGAAGAGCAGTGATCTTGTGAGATCCAAAAGACCAGTTGATCTTGGGCTGGTGGGGTGGGGTAACTAAGGTGATGTGAGAAGCTGATGCTGTGGCTAGAAACTTCCGTGACCTGGGTGGAGGATGTGAGCCATCAAGCTGTGAGGCACTGTGACCTGTATCTAGCCTCAGCAGGGCCCAAGCAAGGCTTGGGAAAAGTGGCAGGATGCAGTCTGTGGAAACAGGTGTCATGTGTATGCAGGGCCTGGGGATTGGTGCTGATATGAATGGGGGGTGATCAGTAGAGCAGCTTAAACCCCTGTGCTGCTCTCAGTGGCTTTGGGCCAAGCTGGAGATGGGCAGGGGGAGTAGGAGTCAGGGGGGAGGTGTCAGACTGGGGTTGAGGGATGCATCTTGGGGCCATGCAGTGCTGGGGGAGTGTGATCTGGGGGGATGAGAATTGGGTGATAAAATCTAGGCCCAGTTGCGGAAGGGGCAGCATTCCTTCTGTGGTGTACATGGCCGTACAGGCGCACCTGGCAGCACAGCATGACCATGGCCACACACTGCACAGGTTAGAGGGAATGCTTGGCAGAGGCATATCCCGGGCCTCACCTTGCCATTTGTTAGGGCAGATAGAGCTGTGTGGGGTGTAAGGGTGCATGTGGGAGGGGTCAGAAGGGGTTGGGGCTGGTGTGTTCTGGGGGTGGACCTGGGAGCATGAGAGGGGGTAGGGCCAAGGTGTTAGATGGAGTGTATGGGTGAAGTTGTGGGGGGGGACCATAGTGCTGAAAGGGGTCAGGTGGGGCATCAGAAAGGAGTTGTCACTGCAGTGGAGGGATTGAGGGGTAGGGGTTGGAATCGGGGAAGGTGAAGCCTCTAGGACATTGGGGAAGGGACTGGGGTGGAGCCTGTGTTGGAGGCTTGGGGCCAGTGTGTTGCAGGGGGGCAGGGCTAGGGCATCAGGGTTGAAGTCCAGTTCAGTTGGAGTGGGTGGCAGGTCCGTAGGTGGGGCAGGGCTGGGGCATCAAAAGCGGGGGGAGTTCAGTTGATGAGGGTGGGGGCCTCAGGTCTAGCACAGGTGTGGTGGGGCAGCTGCAACCTCCCCTCCCCCTTCCCAGGGCTCTGTGGTTCTTCCCCCTCCCCCCATTCCCTCCTCAGTCCCCCCTGCCCTCCCCATTCTCCCTTCCCCCCCATACAATTTATTTGTCCCTGGGGCGCCCGGGGCAGCTCCGGGTCGCGCCGCGTTCATGGTTCTTTTCTTCCTTCCTCCCGTCCAGTTATTGTGATCACTCTAAGCCCCGCTCCCGCTCCATCCCAGCGAGCAGGTACCACGGCGTTTTCTCATCCCCCCTCGCGTCCTCTCGCCTCACCCCCTTGCCCCCACCACCCCTCTGTCTGTCTGTCTGTGCCTCCTTTCTGCCATGTCTCTTCCATCCGTCAGTCCACCCCAATCTACCACAGGCTGGGGGGTGTCCTGTGTAGGTTGCCCATTGCCATCTCATTCCTTTCCTCCACTAGCCCCTCAAAGCGCTTCCTGGAGGCAGGAGAGTCTCCTTGTCCACTACGTAGATACGACTGCTTCTGGGGTGGAACACGATGCTGCTGGCCCATTCAGGGCTGGAAGGACCCTGTGTCATGTGGGAGCTTAGGGAGGGGCAAGGCTAATGAGCTGAGAACCGAAGGGAAAGGGGTCCCAAAGTTCCCTGGAGTTTAGGGAGATTGGGTGTGGTTGGGTTTCTAAGGGAGGCTGAGATACAGCCCTGAATAGAGCTGTGGGGAGAGAAGCTGGGTGGTCAGTAGCGGGAGGAGCTACCATATTTCCTCACATACAACATGTCCTTGACGGAATTCTTAAAGAAGTGGGGCTGGAAGGGGCTTCTAAAGGTTGCATCTAATCCAACCCCTTGCCTGAGGCCGGATCAGCCCTGTCCAAACCATCCCAGACAAATCCATCATGTAACCTTTTCATAAAACTTCTGTTAACCCTGACATAGCACCAGATATCACACTGGACCCCACCACAGGAAAAGCAGGGGGACCATGGTGGCCAATGTCCTGCTGCTGTAAAAAATTGTTAATCTATGCTCAAGAGATCCCAGGTAAATGCTGGGCCTCTGCTACAGAGGAAGGCAACCCCTCCACCCCACAGTCTGTATGAATCTGACCATGAGGTAAAGTTCCTTCCTGACCCCAAATCTGTCATCAATCTTTGCCCTGTGCCTTCTAGCCAGGAACTTCCAGGGTTGAGTTCCAGCAGGAGCTTCAGTATAGGTGCCATCCCCAGCCTGGGCTGTAGCCAACAACCAGTGCCTTTGAAGCAGGTTTAAAAACACCTTGACACATAGTGTCAAGAGTGAGAAGATTTTCCTCCAGCCCCATGTGACTCCCAGCAAAGCTTGAAAGATCCCTGGAGTAGAACATGAACATCAGTACACCTAGGTCATTTCTGACCAGTGCTGTCCAACCTCTCCTTGTGGCCACTCCATCACTGGAGGATTCAACTGCCCTGGGCATCTATTCCACTGCCTCCCTGCTCTAACATGGAAGAAGGTTTTCCTGATCTCCAAACTAAACCTACTTGGCTTCAGCTTTGAGCCATTGGTCCATGCAGTGGTCCTCTACAGCAAGACGGAAAAGACCTTTTCCTTCTTCATAGGAGCTGTTTAATGTTTCTCGGTTTTGATTTTTTTTGAATGAATTGACAAAAGCAGGGAGAGCAAAAATGGGTATGTGTTACTAACCCTCTAGTAGCAGGCCCCACGGGCTGGCTCACAGAGGGGCTGGGCAGTGCGGCTTCTACAGGATCAGGACCTTGGAGTTCTACATTTCCTCATTTTAAGAATGTGCCCCTTCCATAACTTTCCAGAGAAGGCTTGTCATATGCTAGGGAATACTACAATAGGCCTTGATTACCTTATGAAGGTCTGCCTATGCACAGCACCCATCCAGGTTGCTGGGTCTCTCTCCCCACCAACCCCAAAATAGATTTTTCCTTAAAAACTGTCTAGCACAAATACTATAATTTCTTACCTACAGTGTGCCCAGAATAAGATTCGCCACTTGTTTTTGAAAGGTGAAATGACTAAAAGCAGATCCTTGCTGTAAGTCATTTGAGGCCCTGTCAAATTCAAGCTGGATAGAAACCAGCTATAAAGTTACACATTTTAAGGCATTAACTTTGTAGCTGGATGACCATTTTTGTGGTATGGTAATGACTTTGCACCTGTGCCTGGTCTAAATGTACTGCATGATTCACCAGTTAAGTGCTCAATGTATGTAATGTATAACAGGCCTGAGGAGCAACCATGTTCTGCTTCCTGCCATGGGCACAGATATTTTTGTTTTCATCCCACAGAAACATAAGTAGCAGAAACTGCTTTTACTGTGTTTTTTGTATATAATACAGGTCAGTTTCCAACAACTGTTTTAAGGTGGGATGTGTGTGTTATATCTAAGAAAATACAGTATTAGGTTCCAGCTGTTAATTGTAGGAGTGAGGTTGACAGTATAGACTGTGGGGTCCTTAGAAGGCTCATCCCACTCTATAAGCTCAGAGCCAGACCTAGCCCCCAACTCCACCCTGTTTCCTGAGACAAGATTTATCCCTCCTGCCCCAAACCAGCTTCCACAGCTCCTCACTGCTCAATGCCTGCCATGCTCCACCCCAGAAGCAGCCACATTTTGCCAAGGAAGACATGACTCCAGACACCTCCAGCTTCTGGTTTGTTGAGTAGTTTGGGATCTGGCTATACCCAAGGTTTAGTTGAGAGAGGTTGATCTCAGCTGATGTGGCTTTTCTTCCTCTCCCTGCTGTTGATGTCTCCACCCCCTCGTTGCTCCTCCATGGGGTGGTGCTGGAAGGGGAAGATGGGGTCCAGCTGAGTGTCCCAGGCGAGGGAGCTTGTTGATCATAACAAAGTCTAACCCCATTCTCAACCCAGAACTGGGCTAGAACCCAGGTGTCTGGGCTCCCAGCCCCGCTACTGTAACCCATCAGCTCCCACTTATTTCCCAGTAGAACCTGGATGTCTGGGTTCCCAGTTCTCCTGCTTTAACCCAGCAAACCCCATTCCTTTCCCAGAGGAGGAATAGAACCCATGTGTCCAGGCTTCTTCTGTATCCCCTTGCCACAGATGTAGCTGAGGGCCCCTGCCCTGCTCCTGCCAGACCAGGAAGATGGGGGTTCAGATCCATGCTCTTCTTACCTCCCTCTCCCAAAAACTCCCAGGCAAGGCTCTGCCCCCTGCTGCTAAGACAGGTGAGGCCCTGCAGTCTAGGCCCATCTGAGATGAGAGGGCCTGATCCCTGCCTGACCTTCTGTGTGTCCCCCTGCTGTGGAGCTTCAGGCAGCACCAGGCATTTATCTGAAGCTAAGCAGAGTTTGCTTGGATCACCTTTTGAATGGGAGATCCTAAGGAAGGAAATGGCCTTGTAGCTCAGAGAGGGGCTTTGGCCCCTGCTTGACCCTCAGGGAAACAGCACAGCCTTTAAGTGACCCCCTTCCCCTTTTTGTGTTTAATTTTTCTGCCCCCCACAGCACCTTCCTGCTTCCTGGGGGGCTTCAAGGTGTGTGTTGCCCCTGTAGCCAGGCTATGGGCTCCAGCATGAGGCAAGGTGGGTATTGGAGCAGAGGCCAGCCCAGGACGTGAGGCCAGGCCCCTACACCCCTCCCCAGCCAGAGCTTCCAAGGACTGTAGGAGAATTAGATCCAGCCTCCTAGGGGCTGTAGGGGAATTAGATGCTTTGCCATGGCTCCCAGGGTCCCTAAAATCTCAGCTGTGAACAGACCAACAAGTCTCCCCTTCCCTGGTTGCCTTGTAATCATCCCATGGCAGGTAGGAATGGAGGTGGGGGCTGGGACTGCCCCTCAACCCAATCAACCCCAGAGGGGCCTAACAGAGCACCCTGCTAGGCTTCCCCACATCCCAACCCCCAGCCCAGCTCAGCCCCCTCCTCCACCACCAATCCCCATTAGCACTCTTTGCTTTGCTGTGGCATCTGTTTTTTCCCCTGTTGGCTGTCCCCCCTTCTTTAATTTAACTCCTTCCTGCCTCCCCTCCCCCTTCCCTGTGGCTGCCTTGTGCCTGCAGCATGCCCCTCCCTTCCCCTCCAGCTCCTTGACCCAGCAGCGAGCCGGTAGATTGCATGTCCCAGCTTAGTGATGCATGGAGCATGAGCCAGGCATGGGCTGTAGCTGGGGGGGTAGCGGGCTGGTCTTGAGGAAGTGGGGGACAATCAGGGCTGGGGGGTTTTTGGGGTGGGCTGTTTGAAGCTGGTAGCCCCTGACCCCTGGGGGGGACACTGATCCTGGCCTGAAACTGAGGAGCCTGGGGGCAGGGTTCAAAGCTGTCCCCCTCCATTGTGGGGGGAAGTTGGGCAGAGGGACAGATCCCTACAGAGTTCCTAAGCCCCATGGGCCCACAGGGCTCTTAAGGACTGTAAGGGAATTAGACATCCAGCCAGAGCTCCCAGGTACTGTAGGGGAATTAGGTACCTGGGTAGGTCCCATAGGGACTGTAGATGAATTAGACACACAGCCAGGGATCTTAGGGAAGTTGGAGGAGTTGAATACATAGGTGCACTGAGCTCCTAAACCCTATGGGCTACAGCAGGTTGGGAAAGCTGCGGGGGGGTTAGCCCCATGTGTGGGAGCAGGAGCTGGTGGTGGGGTCAAGGTTGGGATCTGTAGTGGGAGTTTGCAGCCCCAAAGAGAAGCAGGAGCATGAGGATTTAGGGGAGCTGGGTGTCTAAGTTCTTTGGGTCCAATCCACACACCCCCCACCCTGCATTTCTGGGAGCTCAGCATTGGTAGGGGCTGAAGTGGGGATGGGCAGTGGGATGGGAGGGATTAGCGCTTCCTGGGGGAGTTGGCCCCTGACAATCATCCCAGGAAGAATTAGCCCTCTCTTCCCCCTTGCTTCATGGAGACCCCAAAGAGGGGTGGGGGATAAATTCTTGACTGTGGGAGGGGGGGCCCCTGCTAATTGCCTGCTGCAGGCTGGGGCCCCCCTTGACTCCAGCTGGGGTGGTCTGAGACCCTGTGCAGGCTAGGGTGGGCAAGTGGGGCTTTCTTCCGGGGGGGGGGGGGGGCGGGTCCGTGG
>JAGPOW010003643.1:91195-130404 GCA_030014935.1 Caiman crocodilus | reverse complement strand
TCCGGGGGGGGGGGGGGAGGGTCAGTGCTGGGGGGTATTCTCCCAAAAAAGATATGGCCCTTTAAGAGGCACTGGTGAAATTAACCAGATAGAGCTGATCCAGGAAGTTGTGGGGTGGGATCAGGCTGGATTCAGGGGCAAGAGGACCCTGGTGGTCTTGCCCCTTAGGGCACTGCATGGGGGCAAGGCCAAGTTAGGTACCCAGCAGTCTTGTAGCAGGCCCTGGGAGTCTCCAATTGGTCCTGATCCTAGCCCCTGGGGGCCAAAATCCCCAGGGATCCCCCTACCCAACTTGGGGGTGCTGGGAGCAGCATGATAGGCCCAGGCTCCAGTGTGGGGTGACATTAGGGGAGAAGGCAGATTCAGGGCTGGGGCAGCTCTACTGGCCTTGGGAGCAGGGAGAGTGCCTAGAGCCTAGTGGGTTACTAGAAGGGAGGAGCAATTAGGAGCTAGGGGTAGTGGGGGCCTAATCCTTTCCCGACCCAGACTGGACTTAGAAACTAGATGTGGGGTGGGGGGAGGATGGGAGGATGCAGGTGTCTGAGCATCTGACTCCAGCCCCTCCCTCCCTCCCCCCCGCCCAGCCCTGCAGCTGCCGCTGGCCAACGATGGCAGCAGCCGGTCATCGTCGTCGGAGAGCTCGCCTCAGCACCACACACCCCCTGTGCGGCCCCGCCATATGCTGGGGCTGCCTCAGCCACCTTTTCTCATGCACCGCAGCATGGAGAGGTGAGAGCAGGGCCTAGATGGGGCCAGGGCAGGGCAGTGCCCTCTGCAAAGCATGGTGGGGATTGCAGGGGTGGGGGCAGAGATGGTGGGGGTGTTGGTAGCTGGAGAGTGGGTGGGGAGAAGAGGGGGTGACCCAGATGCCTGGGTTCTGCATGTGTGCAGCCTGGATACCTGGGGCTTGTGTGCGTGTGTGACCCAGGGAGGGGAGGCAGAGAGAGAGCGAGAGAGGCAGAAAGAGAGCGTGCGATATCCAGACACTTGGGTTCTGTGCACATGTGTGTTCACGTGACCCAGATGCCTGGGGTGTGCGTGTGAGACCTGGATGCCTGGGTTCTGCCTGTGTGCATGTTCACCAACCTGAACTGAGATTGGTGTCCCCCACCTGTGCTTCCGGCTCCAGGCACTTTCCCACCTCCTACCTGCCCCAAATGACTAGACATTGGGACAAGTCTGCACATAGGAAAACAGAGCGAGAGGCTGTCTCCAGCTAACCTCCCTGCTTACCCCCACAGCATAGAAATCGATCAGAAGCTGCAGGAGATCATGAAGCAGACGGGCTACCTCACCATCGGGGGGCAGGTGAGCCAGATGGAGGCAGATGGCCATGGACCCCTCCTGTCTCCAGCCAATGCCCTGTTCCATGTGGGGAGAGGGAATGCCTTGGAGTGGAGGGCTGGATGGGACATGGCCAGATTCTCCCTCCCCATCCCATTCGGTCATCTCTGGGCTGTTATTTATAAGCCAGCTAGAAGCTACTGGGCCAGACTGTATGGGGTGTTTTCATGTCCTTGGTAGCTATCTATATTCCACCCCAGGGCTGGCTGCATTTAAGGGCTGGGCCATCAGTCCTCACACAGCACTGCTGTGGGCTCTTGGGTGGCTGTCCTATCCCCACCCCACAGCTGGCTGCATTTCAGCACCAGAGGGGTGGAGAGAGGCATCCCACACACTGGGCTGTAGAGTTGTTCTGTGTTGCCTCCCACCCCAGAATCAGTCACATTTCAAAGCCCTACTCAGTCCCTTTCTAGTTGGAAACAGCCCAAGCTGCACTTTGGATCTGGGAGAGACTCTTGTTGCTCTTGGCTGTTAAGCCGCTGCCTTGTTCCACCCAAGAAGCAACTGCATTTTGGGGCAGGGTGTTGGGATCCCATCACAATTCATGGGAGTCCTAGAGGGTGCAGGTGTAACTGCTGCCTTTGAAGCTTCTGGCTCTGCTGATCCTCTGCAGAGTTGGCTGTTTATCAGCCATGGAGAAGGGTGCCCCAGTTGGGTATGGGGGCAGGGCCAGGGACTGGTACTGCCCCCCCGCAACAGCCCTGCCTGGGCCTGTGTTCCTCCAGCGGTACCAAGCAGAAATCAATGACCTGGAGAACCTGGGTGAGATCGGGAGTGGGACCTGCGGGCAGGTGTGGAAGATGAGGTTCAAGAAGACAGGGCACATCATTGCTGTGAAGGTCAGGGGGCATGCCTGGGGTACAGGGGCTGGGATGAGGGGAGGGGTGAGGGGAGGGGACTAAGACAGGGCAAGGGTGGTTCAGGACAGGTTTAGGATAGTGATGAGGTGGGGTTAGGGCAGGGGGCAGGGTTAGGGAAGAGGAAGGGGTGGAGTGGGGAGTTGGGGGCAGAGGTGGGTTGGGGCAAGGTTAGAGTAGGGATGGGGTGGGTTTAGGGGAGGCGCAGTGGGGAGGAATCGGGACAGGCAGGCATGGGGTTTAGGAATAAGTTGGGTGAGGAGAATTAAGAAAACAGAGAGGGTAAGAGCAGGGGGGCCTGGAAGCCAGGATGCCTGAGTTCTATCTCAGTTCTGGGGAGGGAGCAGGGGCTGAGAGCCAGGTGGGGCTGGAAGCCCGGGCTCCTGGGTTCTACAGACCTCTGGAAAGGAGTGGGTTCTGGTGAATAAGGTAGGGAGGGGTGGGAGCCTGAGTGCCAAGGTTCTTTCCCAGTTCTGGGAAGGAAAGTGGGTAATGGTTTCATTCCCATTTCCACCACTGTTCTGGGCTGACAAGTCCTACCACTGTTTTGTGCCTCAGTTTCTCTACCCCTGAACTGGGCCAGGCTCTGACCTAGTGGGTGGGGGCATCTTAAGGCTAAATGAGCCCAGAATAATTAAGTGCCTTTGTGTGTGTTGGGGGGTGGGGAAACTAAGCCCCAGGCCCACAGCCATGATTCCCATCTTCCCTTGGCCCCCCATAGCAAATGCGTCGCTCAGGTAACAAAGAAGAGAACAAGAGGATCCTGATGGACCTTGATGTGGTACTCAAGAGCCACGATTGCCCCTACATTGTTCAGTGCTTTGGAACCTTCATCACTAATGTGAGTGACTGCTTGAGTGACTGCTGCTGACTGCTTTGGTGCTACCTGTCTCTTTAAACCCTGGCCCTTCTCCCATTCATTAACTCCACACCCTGGTGGCCTTCTTATTTAGGTGTCACCAATCCAATGCCTGTTCCTCACTGGCCTGGCAATTCTTGCCCCTTTTAAGTGAAGCCCCTCCCTTCCTTGTTAGCTCCAGCCCCTGCCTCCCCCTAGTGCCTTAATTAAGATGCAGGTGACTCCAGTTTGATCCCCATCATCAGTACCTGTCTCTTTAAGCACAGGCCCCTCTCTTTTCTCGCTCTGCCTCCATGCTGATTTTGTCCTTTGCCCTTTTTTTTAGACGGATGTTTTCATTGCCATGGAGCTGATGGGCACCTGCGCGGAGAAGCTGAAGAAGCGGATCCAGGGGCCCATCCCTGAGAGGATCTTGGGAAAGGTCACAGTGGCAGTGAGTCCTGGAGAGGGTGGGGGCAAGGCAGGGGGTAGGGTATTGTGGGTACCATGTGACCAGCTGGGGGCAAGACTAGGTGAGTTGGTCAGGCTCCTCCCACTCTATATGTGGGAAGTTGCTGGGGGCTGCTTGCAGGTCTCTGTCCAGTGGCCCATAGAGACTGAGAGGAGTCTCCAGGGCAGGGGTATTGTGGGATAGCTGGAGGCAGGACCTGGTGCCTGGTCCAGCCCAGAATCCACTTGGCTTTCTCCCTGCTTCTCTCCAGGAGCTAGGGGAGGAGTGCAGTGGGCTGGCTCGAGTGGTCTCAGTCCATAATGACCCTCTCTTTCCTTCCCTTCCCCTTCCGTGTCATCCCCCCCAGATCGTCAAGGCCCTCTTCTACCTGAAGGAGAAACACGGTGTCATCCACCGCGATGTCAAACCCTCCAACATTCTCCTGGATGAGCGGGGCCAGATCAAGCTTTGTGACTTTGGAATCAGTGGCCGCCTTGTTGACTCCAAGGCCAAGACCCGCAGTGCTGGCTGTGCCGCGTACATGGCGGTGAGGGCCAGGCCTTGCCTGCAGTCAGCACCTGGGAGTGGGGCCCATTGATCCTGTTTGCTAAGCAAGGGCAGGCACATTCATTGTGTGGATGGGAGACCATGACTTCGCCAGCTGAGCTCTGGGAGGTGTCTGGATTCCCTGGAGGGATCATGAAGTCCTGGGCACTGTCAGGGAGAGGGACCAAGGGATTGCCTGATCCTGTCTGCTAAGCAATATTTGGTGCTTGGATGGGAGACCAAGCTGTTTGTGCCCTGGGAGGTGGACTGGGTTCCCTGGAGAGATCATAGAGTCATGGTCCTCCAGACCTGTTAGAGGCGAGTAGAGGGGCACTAATAGAGGCAGGATGAATAAATTACAGGCCGCACTAATGCTGTGTCTTGTGCTGCTCCTCCCAGTGATTAACAGCACCCCTGAGCTGGCGGCATTTTACAGCACAATGATTCCCCGGCTGCTGTTGAGGAGCCTGCTGTGTACCATAATTGCTCATGTACAATACACCCCCATGGCCTACATGCTCAGCCTTAAGCTACTGTTCATTTGGTCATGACTGAAAGAGAGGGTTTCAGCTGGACTTCAGCCCTGCTACTTGCTGGCCTGGAGAGAAGCAGCAGCTGTTAGAACACAGCTTTTCCATGCTTCTATTCCAGCGAAAGAAATCAGCTTAAGATTCACATCCTGTTTTCAAAAGATTGACTTTGTGTAGAAGTGCAGGTGTTTACCCATTAAATACGGTACACATCTGAGCTCCCTTCCTGAGCTTTCCACGGCTTTTCTTTTCCAGCCTGAACGAATAGACCCTCCTGACCCCACGAAGCCTGACTATGACATCCGGGCAGATGTGTGGAGCCTGGGAATCTCCTTGGTGAGTGCTGGGATCTGTCACTGGGGCTACCACAGTCTTTGAGGTCCTCGGATGTCTCTTTGTTCCCTTTCCCTGCCCCCAAAAGGCTCTGGGCACATGGGGGCCAGTGAGAGAGTTCGATCTCGCTGTGGGAGAGTTCGATCTTTTGCTGTTAGAAACAAGCTGAGGACACTTTAAGGTGCTGGATGTGGCCCTGGGATCCGTGATAAGCCGTGGACCCCCTTGTTCTTAAACAGGAATGATCAGAAAAAGAACATTGCCTCTGAGTTCTTTGAGGCAAGGTCTGAGTCTGAGTGTGGTACCGGGCACTACAGGGCCCCGGCATCCACGAAGGATCTCTTAGCGCTGCTGTGTAAGTGATAATTAACACACTGTAGACTGACATGCTAATGTATAGCTGAGGTAAAGGTGGACTTGCTTGAGTGCTGGATGGCCCAGCTAGGACCCTCAGAGTGTAACTGACCAGAGTGCGAGTAAAACTGACCAGCCTGTTACGAACTTGCTGGAATACATCAGCCAGTGCAAATTTAGAGGATCAAATTTAGTCTTGGCATCAGGGATCTCTGTATCCAGGGCTTGGTTCTGCTGGGATCAATCAAATGCCTCTTTCAGACTGTAGGGCATGTCTTCTGAAGCTGCAGTGAATCCCCTAAACCCATTACTTGGCTCTGATTTATGCGGATCTTGTACTAGGCATCTCTGCATCCTCTGAGAAGCCCCTGATGGCTTCTCTGCACCTGACAGTGAATTCAGATGAAGGCAGAGTATACTGCTTTTGTAGCCTAGTTGCTTCTAAGCCTGCTCTCCAACAGGTATTATGTTTGTGGAATAGTTCACATGCTGGTTCCTCCATGAATAAGTAGCATGTACCAAGTTCAGCTGGTATATGGTGCCATGAAGTGGTCAACCAACCACAAAGATGCTTCACTTACAATATAGAGTGTCTCGTAGCTGGTTTTCATTCTTTTTCCTCCCTAGCCTGTGCTCTCCCCAATGGGAAAAGAGCCCTTTAAAAAACAAGGTGTTGCTGGGATCAGGTCCCTGGTTCCAGTGACTGGGATGGGGGAACTGAATCCAGCGTGCTGTAACTATAAAAGTAGATGGCACTAAACTAGAATAAGGTGCCTTTATCCCAGAAGAAGTGTGTTTACTCCTGAATAATACTGAGGGTGGCTGGGCCCTTGTCTCTAAAGATGCCAGGCATCCATGGGAGCCCATTGGTAGCCCCGCCCCTGTTAACCCTTGGATCTACCAACAGGTGGAGCTGGCAACCGGGCAGTTTCCCTACAAGAACTGCAAGACAGACTTTGAGGTCCTCACCAAGGTCCTGCAGGAAGATCCACCCCTTTTGCCCAACACCATGGGCTTTTCCGTGGACTTCCAGTCCTTTGTTAAAGACTGGTGAGTAACGAGCTGGAGGGAGAGGGGAGAGAAGGGTGCCCTGTGAGGTAAGGGGACCTGATTGCTGGGTTCATGTGCGGTGGCATTAACCTAGCACTATCTCTGAGGGCTACTCTCATCCCCTTCTGCTTGATCTGTTGCTTTGCTTTCTGCACCCTGCCCAGTCCTCCCTGCTTCATATACCACTCTGCTTTCTGTTTCCTGACCTGTGCTTCCTGCCCCATTGGCTTTTCTGCTCCCTGCCCCAGGCTCCCTGCCTCATTTGCTGCTCTGCTCCATGCCACATGCACAGCAGCTGCCCATGTTAATCCCTGCCATTCTGCACTCTGAGCTGAAACTACCCATGAGTATTTGCTGCTGTGGTAGGTGTGACCCAACAGCATGGCGGCTCCCTGATCCCCCTTAGACTTCCTCCTTCCTCCCCTGCTGCTGACAGCATGTACCTATCACCCTGATACCCCAGGGCAGCCCCTACCCCATGACTTTGGATTCTTCCAGCCCAGGAGCCACAGGTTTGAGGCCCATCTCTGCCATCTCCTTGGGCCTGGCCTTTAGCTTCTGTCTCCCCACCCCAGTCCCTCAAAAGGCATATGGTGGGAGGTGGTGGAAGCCCAGAGGATTCAGATGTTGTTCCCATGGCACAGCTTGGGAGGGCGGGGAATTGGTAGAAGGTGATGGACCCCTTGTGGGAGGGGGAATGGGGGTAGGGGTTGGTTGTCATCAGGAGGTACCAGCATCTCTCATCTCTCCCTCTCCAGCCTTACTAAAGATCACAGGAAGCGACCAAAGTACAACAAGCTACTTGTGAGTACCCACCAGATCCCTCCAGATCCCTGTCCTTGGGAAGGGCCCATCCAGGGTCTCCCCAGCTGCAGGAAGCCCAGCTGGAATGCCTGGGTTTTTCCCCTAGTGGGTGGGGTTGGTTAAAGTAGGGGTACCTGTGTTCTTGGATGCCTGGGTTCTCTCCCCAGCCAATGGGTGTGGTTAGATCAGGGGTAGATACCTGGGTTCTCTCCCCAGTGGTTGGGGATAATTAGAACAGGAGTACCTGGATGCCTGGATACCTGGGTTCTCTCCCCCACAGGTTGGATTGGTTAGAGCAGGGGTAGCCAGGTACCTGGATGCCTGGGTTTTATGGCTAGGAGTCTCCTGTGTAACAGGCCTTTTGCCCTAGAGCAGGGGTTTTTAACCTTTTTTAAGGAGTGTACTCCTTTTGTAGGTACCCATTGTGGACTGTACCCCCTTCCAGCCAGACGGGGTGGTGACATCAGCATGCCCCTGCCTTGCTGTCCGTGGGGCTGTGGGAAAGTTTGCGGGGGAGGAGAAAGGGCCAGGGGAGTAGGGTGGAGTGGGCCTGGGCCTAGGACACAGCAGGGATAGGGAGGAAGCTGAGCTAAGCCAAGCTGGGTCCAGGATCAGGCCAGGATCCGCTATGCCTGTCCCTTCCCCCATGCCTGGGATCATTGCCTGGTGCTGGCATCTGCTGCACCAACAAATCCATTGCCCCCAGCCCTACATACACCCCCCCCTCCCTTCCCTGGGGCCCCCAGCTGGGGGCAAGAGTAGGGCCAGCCTCGGCTGCGCCACTGGGCTGGAGGGGACAGAACTCCTGGGACCCCCACACCCACCCTGCCAGGTCCTATACAGCTGGGTCTGGGCATGGGACAGCTGTAGCTCGTCTGGGGGACACAGGGAGCAGTGGTGGCTCCCACCACTGCATGCATCCCAGGAGGACATGGGGGGTATGTGTCCCCTGATCTGCATGGGGCCGTCACTGCAAGCTGGGGCCAAGACAGTGCTGGGCTCTTCTCTGGGGTGTGGGGAGGGACGTGCTGTGCTCCAGGTGGGCAGCAACAGTGCTGGGGAGGGGACGGGAACAAGTTGGCTACGGCGAATCTTGGGGTAGTGAAGCCCCTCCCTGCTTGGAAGAGCCTGGTGCAGCCCTGTTCTCAGCCCATGGCAGTAGCCAGCCCTGCCCACCACAGATCCATAGGAATGTGTCCCCCATGCCTCCCGGGGTGCGTGTAGCAGCAGGAGCAGTGCTGCTCGGACAGGCTGCTCGCGTTTCAGTCCCATGCTGTGCCCTGAACGCTTGCCTCAGGCCCCTAGACCCACTCCCTCTGTCACTGCTGCGTACATACCCCTCCCCACTCCTGCTGCAGGAAGCCTGTGGCTTGGGCTGCCTTGTGGCCTTACCACTGCCAGGGGTACCTGGGTGTGGAGAAGCACCGCCACTTCCCAAGTAGCCCCACTTTTTCATGCCACTGCTGCGTACCCGCTAGGGCGTTTGCAAGTACCCCTAGGGGTACGTGTACCCCAGGTTGATAACCCCTGCCCTATAGTGTGAATGCTCCATTGGCTGTGCTTCCTGGCTCCCCCCAACCCAGCAGGGCTCAGCTTCTCCAGCAGGGGGCATTAGGGACATACACACATCATACACCCCTATGCAGCCCCCATGCACATCTCCCTCAAATACACCCTCTGCACACATATGCCCATGCACCCCCCATATACTCCCCCATACACACACAAACAAACCCCCATGCAGCCTTCCCAAATAAACCCCATACATATATTGCACACATGTGTGTGTACACACACACACACACACACACACACACACACACACACACACACAGTCAAATGCACTTTTATATACATATATACCCCCATACACTCACATGCACACAAAGCAGGGGGCAGCAGGGACATACACACATGCTCTGCCTATATAGACCCATCCCCACACAACCACCCATATACCCATCCATATCTGTGCGTGTGCGTGCCCCACCCCCCATTCTCTACCCCCCTTGTCTCCATGTGCAGGCATCCTTGGACCTCAGGGGGTGTCTGTATGCATGTTTGTATGTGTGTGTCCTTACTATTGTCTCCTAGAGGTGTTTAGCCACCCTGTGTGTGTATGCGTGCATCCTGGGCACCTAGGGTTGTGTGTGTGTATTTGTATGTTTTGAGCACCTAGTGGAGTGCGTCTGTGTACGCACATATGCACACACCCAGGAATCTGATGTGTGTTCTGGACAACTGGGTTCTGTGTTTGAGGGATCAAACAGTGGGGTGGTTGTGTGTGTGTGTGTGTGTGTGTGTGTGTGTGTGTGCGTGCATGTGGATATGTGCCCCCTCAGTCACCAAGTGGGCACCATTCACCCCTGTCCTTCCCCAGGGTGATGACCCTTCCGCATCTTTCCCCATACCGCTCTGCCCCCGAAACTAGCAAAAGCCCCACACCCCATCCCCCTGAGCAGGGAGCTCCAGAACACCTTCTCCTGGCTATCCAACTGCCTTCACTCATCCCTATGTTCCCCCCTAGGAACACAACTTCATCAAGCGCTTTGAGACGCTGGAGGTGGATGTGGCCTCGTGGTTTAAGGATGTCATGGCCAAGACAGAGTCACCACGAACCAGCAGCATTCTCAGCCAGCACCACCTGCCCTTCTTCACCAGGTAGCCCAGACGCCCAGCTGGGGTGAGGATGGGGCCACCCAGGAGCCCCTCCCTTTGCCCCGCCCTCATCCTGCTCCCCTCACCCTCGGCCAAAGTGACTTATGGGAAGCCGGGGCTGTTCAGGGAAGCTGGAGGAGATAGAAGATCTTCCCATCCCCACCCCAGGCCTGGGTTTGAGGAGACGTGGCCCCACCTGGATTTCAGGCTTGTCTACCCCTCGGATGGAGGAGATGTGTCCACATCTCATGTCTCTAGGCATCTCCAGCCTGGCCAGGGATGGAGGAGACCACATTTGTCTTGACCTGGGGCTGTGAAGGCTTGGTGGCATCTCCATCGGGATCTCCACTTGACTTGGAGAAGGTTGGTTGCAGTCCGGCCTGGGATGGGAGACACGTGCCCATCTCACTTAACATCTCCAACCAGGTCAGGGAAGGTGTGGGATGTAGAAAGACCTCTCCTGACCTTAGCCAGTGTCTCCAGGGGGCTCACACAGCAGTTCCAGTCCAGGTCTGGGTTCAGGAAGATTCGTCTCTACCTTGATGTCGGCCTTGTGTCCAGTGATGATGGAGAAGATGTATCCACTTCTTGGCTTTGGTCTTTGAAAGCTTGTTCTCACCTCAGCCAACATCTCCAGCTGGGGCCTAGGATGGAAAAGGCCTATTCGCACCTTGGCTGGGGTCTCCAGCTAGGGTGTTGAGGGCTTATTCCCAGCTCAGCCAGTGTCTCTGTTGGGGCCTGGGTCTGAGAAGACATCCTCACCTCAACCAGCATCATTGGGATGGAGAAGGCCTGTTCCCACTTCAGCCGGTGTCTCCAGCTGGGTCCTTGAAGGCCTGTTTCCACCTCAGCTGGTGTCTCTGGATGGGACGGAGTAGACATGTCTCTAGCTGAGTCATAGAAGGTCTGCTGTCACCTTAGCTAGCACCTCCAGCTGGACCTAGATCTCAGAAGATGTATTCTCACCTCAACTAGCATCTCCATCTTGGACAGAGAAGGCCTATTTTCCCACCTTGGCCAGTGTTTCCAGGTGGGATGGAGACATCTCCAACTGGGTCCTCGAAGGCCTGCTTCCATCTTGGTCAGCATCTCCAGGTCAGATGGAGTAGAGTGTGTCCAGCTGGGTCACTGAAAGCCTGTTCCAACCTCTGCTGCCATCTCCGGGTGGGATGGAGATGTTTCCAGCTGGGTCCTTGAAGGCCTGATCCCATCTTGATTGGCTTCTCCAGGTGGGATGGAGGAGCCGAGTCAACATCTGAGACCATGCCAGAGAAGACATCCTGCCTTGACCAGCATCTCTGGCCATGTCACCTGAGGCCCTTGAAGACCCCCTTCCACCTCTCGCCTTTCATCTCCTGCCTGGCTCCTTCACCCTTGGCCCCACACCCTTCCCCTGTCCCTGGGGGTGGGGCCAGACAGCTGGGCCCTCACTCACGCACTGTGAAATAGACACAATTTGTGCAAAAAGGAGAAAAAAAAATACTTTTTTTTTTTTTTTTTACTATTTATTATGTTTGGACTTGGTGGATTCCGGCCCTGCTGGCTGTCCGCAGTTCTTCTGTGTCTCTTGGCTTCTCTCCTTTCACCTCCTGTTTGGTTCAGGATTGTATTGGGGGCGGGGAGGGGGTGGGGGATGGGGGCACTTTCTGATTCCCTTTTGAGTGCTGATTCGCTCTGTTTCTATTTTTCTCCCCCTCCAGGCTTGAAAAGCCCCTCCAATCCCTTCCCTTTTCCCCTTCCCCCCATCTGTTTCAGATCTCAGGGCTTCTCCTGTCTCATTCTAGTCTCTTTTCTGGGCAGGGAGGGAGGGAGGGAGGGACTTGGAGGGTGTGGGGTGGGAAGCATGAACAAAATGTCCTGTCGTGGTGCTTCTGTTGCCCACGGCTGTACCAAAGTGATCCAAAGTAATCCATTGTGGGCTGCTGTGATCTTGGGGCAGGGTGGGGAGTACCGTATCTACACATGTACCATTTGCACTTCTCCCATAAGCTCTCTGAAATTGGGGTGCATGTTTGAAATGAGGAAGCTGATTTCTATGCTGGAATAGAAGTATATAGATGCTGCAGTGGCTGTCAGGGACTGGCTTCCTCTGGTTTTGCAGCGTGATGTGCCCCTTAGTCAAAAATGAGGGGGAGTTATCTGTCACAGCCACTGCTAAATTGCGGGGGGCTGTTGGAGAGCTAATAGCCAAGTGTTGCTGTCAGTTTAGCAGTGGTTGCGGCAGAGTTAAACTCGAGTGGTTAGACTCTTGATGGGCTGAGTTTGCCTTTGGCTTGCTGTTGAGAGTAGGGGATAGAAAAACTTTTTACTTTTTCCCATAACAAGACACAGGTCTTATTTGCGGAGTGTGGTATGTGGGGAAATATGGTACATTCCTAGTAGCTTGTGCTTCTCTTAGGTATGGGGGGAGGGGGTTGGTGAGGAAACCAGCACTGAGCCCAGATGAGTGAAAGGAGCAATAGTGTGGGGAGGGTCGCTTTCTTAGTTGACACCTAAGTAGTGCATCAAGGAGGGGCTTGTGCGGGGTAATAACTGGGAGTGCTTGGAGGGGGGGATTTCTCTTCCCCCTCTGAGCCCATTCCCATCTGCCTTTACTCAGCTCAGCCTCCTCTTCTTCCTCCTCCCCCCCGCCCCTGCTCCAACCTGGCAGACTCTGGTGGGGGGGGCTTTCCCTTTTCCCAGCTCTGGGATGCAGGGTGGGACAGGGGGGGTGGTAGCCAAATCGTTGCTTCTGGCTGGGCAGGGAGGGGGGCATACCTCACTCTTGTTTCTCTTCCCCTGCTCACCCTCCACTTGGATAGTGCAGCACCAAGCATCAGTCGGTCCCACAGTGCCTCTGGGCAGAGCCAACCAAAAAGGAGAAGGGGTAGCTGAGAACCAAATGGACCTGTCCCTCCCTCCCCCCCCCAGCCTGGAGACAAATGGGGATCTTCTGGATATCACATGGGCTCAACCCTCCTCTGTTTCCCTGCCTTTGTTGTTATGTGGAGGGCACAAGAGGGCTGCGTTTTGCCTCCAGCGGTTAGAGCAGGAGGGGGCAGCTCAGTGCTAGTGAGTTGGCCCCCTTTGGGGCCAGGAGCTCCATCGCAGGCCTCAGGAACAGAGTGTTGTGTGTTTATCACTGGCTGGAAGGATCTTCCCCAGCCCACCCCCATGCCTCGCTGGGAGCTGGCCAGGCCGTAACGTCACAGCAGCAGGGAATATTTGGGGTCCACCTAAAGGATGTCGCCTGTTTGCCTTGGGATGGAAGCAACTGAGTCTTCTCTAGTCTGCATGGGTGATGGCTCAGATGCCCTTAGCTTCCAGCACCTGGAAAAGACCTATCCCAGGAGCCTACCGGTCAACCCAGGCTCGTCCTCCAATGGTTAACTGGGCCAGGACTTCCTTTCATCAAAGACCCACAGACATCTCCAGCTGGCCTTGTAAACAACCCCAGCGCCTCCACTCAAGATGGTCCCTTCACCCCTGACTCTTCTAAGAGTTACTACCTGGATCTTTCCTGGAGCATCATGGAGCCAAGTGAAGGCAGCTCCACCTTGCTGGTGCCTTCGGGACAAGGTGGGCGTAGAATTTCCTGGTGGGAGATGGACCACTTGAATCATCATCTGCTGGTAGGATCTGGAACTAACTTCCAAGGGAAGTGGTGCTTGCTCCTAATCTGGGGGTATTCAGAAGGAAGCTAGATAGACACCTTGCTGGGGTCATTTGACCCCAGCATTCTTTCCTGCTCATGGCAGGGGGTCGTACTCAATCTGCTCAGATCTCTTCTGACCCTACCAACTGTGAAATTACATGGGCCAAGTGCTTGGGGCTGTACATTCTGCCTGGCTGTTGTCTCAATAGTTTTTATTTGGTGAGAACTTCATCCCAGCATGAACGCAGCAATGTCTTAAGAGTGAAGCCAAAGGTTTTCTGGTACTGCTTGCAGAAGCTGCTGGCCACATGGGTGCTGGAAGGAATTGCTGCCCCCCCCTTCTCTCCCATTGCTACAGATGTCAGGGGCTTTACTGCGTTGCTCAGCAGTGTGGGTATTGGCTGCAGCTCAGGCTGGAGGTTTTGAACTGGGCTGTTCCAGTGCTCCTGCTGAGACCCAAACCTGGAGGGTCTTGCTCCTCTGCCTAGGGTCAGACTGATGCTATATTTGGGGTCAGGAAGGAATTTTACCCCTCTGGTCAGGTTGTTATGGGCTGGGGGGTTTCTCCTTCCTTTGTAGAGGGGGCCCAGCCCCTGCCAGTGGTCTCTCCACTGCATTGAATCCCCTCTGGCAGCAGCTGGGTCCTGCCAGCCCTTGACCCCTGGCTTCCCTAGGCATATTCTGGGGACTCTGGGCATCTTGGAGTAACAGGGCTGATTGTTATGTGACAAGGTTGTTGTGGGATAGCTCAGACCAGAACATGGTTGGGAGGGTTTGGGTGGAGCTGAAGCTGCCGGAGCAGAAGGTCAGACTAGATGTGGCCTCTGGAGAGGTCTTCCAACTCCATATCCACAATCTGATGTTATGATGGTTGCTATAGATAGAGGTGGGTTACAAAGCAGAAGGGGAAACCAATTGAATCAGGGTTTGGAATGTGTGGACATACTTGTGTGGGATGTGAGACAGGGAGGTGGGTAGAGAGGGTTGAACAAGAAACATAGTGGAAATTTGCTGAGCTCTTAATGCTGGCACAAACAGTCTGAGGGAGTTGTCTGTCACAGGGCCCCAAGTGCCCTGCAGTGAGGGAGGGAGATGGTGAACATGGAACGAAACCATGCAATGCTGTAGCCAAGTGGTTTGCAGATCTAAGAGAGGATCAGGGAGACAGAGAACTCTGCTGGGGCATAGGATGTAGAGAACCAGGTGATCCCTGTATGTTGCAGGTTCAAGTGGTGGGAACAGGTTGGATGATAAATTTGGTGGTTCTCGGCAGGGGGGGATGATTTGCCTGGGTTTTTCTACACCATGTCCTGTTGAGGGGGAAGAGGGAGGGGCATTGGTATGTCTTGAAGACTTGCCTTGGCTTTCATAGATCAGTGAGGTTGATCTGAGGCACTGTCTCCTAGGCATCTTGCTTCTGGAGTTCCATCTACTTCTGAGAGCCTCCAAAACAGGGTATTCTTCAGCCTTCTGCAGAATGTGGGCAGGGGGCATCAGGAGATGTCTGAGGAAGGAAGAAAGGTCTTGAGGATGTTGGAAGAGCAGGGAGAGAAGAGCAGATACGACTTGTTGGCTTGGACAAGCATAGATAAGCATTGGACCAGGATGTTTTAGCCAAGGTTGATGTTCTGGGAGCAGGGGTTGGGCTAGCTGTGAACCTCCTAAAAATCCTTCCAGCTCAGTATCTCTGTAGTTCTGTGAATGTGAAGGTGTGTTCATGGTGGGACTGAAGTGTCTTCAGAGGCCTTTTCAGAAGGTGGCATCTGCCAGAGGATGCAGCCTGGTCACATGCCACTAACCTAGAGGCTGAAAGTAGCAAGTTGCTTCTCAGGGCCAGCAATAGAAATTATTTTCAAGGGCAAAGGCAAACTCCAGGGGACCTTGAGAGGATTCAGATTTGGCTGTGTCCTAGCCTTGTCTGACATCTGGGAGGATACAAGGACAGCTTTGAGACGGCATGAGCATTTCCTTAAGCTATCTAAGAAGATGGGTCCACAGAGCAGAAGAGAATGTGCTGAATGGAAGAGTGTTCAGAAAAATGGAGGAGCTAATTAAGTATGAAAAAGGTAACGAGGATGAGAAACTTGGGATAGTTAGCTTGAGGAGGAGGAGGTAGGAGGTGGGTTGGTTATGGAATGCCAGTATCTGTGTAGGGATGGAAGTTGATAGATGGTTCTTTGATGAAGCTCGTGAGGACATCCAGGTGGACATGAAAGTCCAGTGATGGGCCAGAAGCCACAAGAAGCAATACTTTGTCCATTGCTTAGTACAAGAAGTGCAATAAAAAGATGGCATTGGACAGTGAGGTCTGTAGTTGGGGTCCACCCTGCTGCCTGGAATGACATGTATTCTGGCTTTGGTGGTTATGTGCTGTTGAAGGGGACATTAGCCTTGGGCCACGCAAGAGCAGAGTGGAAGATGGAACTGACAACAGGAAGAGGTGATGGTGTGGTGAAGGGTCTGAAGCCCAGTCGGAGGAAACCATCACAAAAGAGTCTGTAAGGGGAAAGATTCGATGGTTTCTTGGTGCCTCCTGGTAACCCCTGTGGCTTGGACCTTCTCTAGAGCCTGGTAGAGTCTTGGCAGGTGCTGCGGTGGGTGTGACTCTGTGTAGGAGCTTGAGTGGCTGATGGAGTCCACTGCCCTGTGACAACCTTGGCAACTGCTCCATAGGTTCTCCACTTGCCGGCCAGCCCGTATCCAACAAACTTATTGGCATAACCATTTGGACTCTTTTTGCTCTTGTCTCATTAATGGCCGTTGGTAGGGAATTGGCTCTGCCACCCAGGGGGCATTAACCTGATGGTCCCAGGAGAACTTAGGAACAGGAGGCCTGGAAGGAACCAACTGCAAGTGAATTTTAAAGGGGTTGGTGAGGTGTGGTCTGGGGATAGCCACCCCAAGCAGCCATTTAGTTTGGACCTTGCCAAATTCATGAGTTAGGTTGGGAGAAGCATGGGAGGATTCAGTGGAGTTACTTCACCTCTGCTTGGCTGTGCATTTGTTCCCAGAGTTATGGATTAGGTCAATGGGGGCCAACCTCTGAAAGGTATGCTGCAAATCAAGACCTGAGCCCTCCTTGAGCACCCCTCTGACCTCCTTCCCTTCCCCCATTAGCTGCTCTGCTGTCTGCTCCCTGCCCTAGCTGCCACTCTGCTTTTTGCTCCGTACCCCATTGGCTGCTCTGCCACCTTCTCTCTGCCCCAGCTATTATTTTGCCTTCTGCTTCGTGCTTCATCAGCTCTTTTACTCACTGCTCACTGCCCAATGAGATGTGATCTCCAGAGGGCCTTGCCAGTCCAGCTGCTCTAAGATTCTCTGATATTCAGGGAATATTTGGGGAAGTCTGCAATCAGTGTAGCTTTGATTTAATGTCTTTGGAGCGGCCTTGGGTTGCCTTGGCTGGACATGGGGCCCTGCCTGCCTGGGCCAGTTCTTTAAGGGTCAGTTGGTTTCAGCTGTCTGATGCCCCTGAATTATGATCGGGTCTTGGTTATAGCCCCACTGCTGTCTGTATACCCATGTGCAATGTGATTGGGAGTCAAGGACACTTTCTTGAAGTGTCAGCCTGGCCTTTTAAGAAATCATGGCCTGATTCCTTGAGATGTAAGTCCATGATCTATTGGGCATCAGGATCAGGTGCTTAGTTTGCCCAGTACTGCAGTTTGGCTGCCCCTGCCTCAGTCTAAAGAGCCAGAGGGCTGGAGGGGAGAAACTGGAGCACTGCAAGTAATAGGGTAAGGAGGGAATCTAAGGTTTCCTGAATTGGGGCAGCCAGTGGATATATGATCCTTCTAAGCCTTACGTTGTCTCTGGGTTTTGGTTAGTGTGGGACTCTGGTTCTCACACTTCTAGCTGCTGGTCCCACCTCTTACTGGCTGTTCCAGGAGCTGACATCAGGGTAAGATTGTTACTGGTTTCCAACAACAGACCATTAACCCCAGCTGTTTCTCCCAACTCGCTTCCAGTTCCCCTATATGCTCACGTGTTCCCAACCTCTTGCCCTCCTCGAAGTGTGTCCCTCTTCTTAAGGGCAGCCCACCCTACTTTTTTCGCACTGCCCAAATCCAAATCAAATACCCTGTGCGTGTGTGTGCGTGGTGGGGAGAATGGAGAGGAGGGGGAAAGGGATGGAGGCTTTTTCAATGATTTAATGGGGAATATTTTTTTATTTGTGACAGAATTATGTGGGGGGGATGGGACAGAAAAATGGAGTTTTATTGCATTTTTAAGGTGATTTTCATTGAATTTGAACAAACCCATGTGAACTGGAATCTTCCATCCAGGCAGTTTGGTAGGTTTCCTCCACCTCCACTCTTCCCTTTGTCACAGACCTGACAGCAGCTCATATTCTTTGAATTGCATCTTTGTTTTTTTTGCCTTTTCTCATTGGCTGCGTGTGGGAGCGTGTGGATGCTTGGGGGGGGGTGAATTTTAAAGAAAAACCAGTCGCGTGTGCACGCACGCGTACACACACGTGTGTGCACACACATTGTCATGCCAAAGGTAAGGCAGAGAAATAGCAGGATAGACTATGATATTCTAGGCATTAGCATTTCACTATATTATCTATATATTCTATATTATTATTGTTATTGTTATTATTATTATTATTATTATTATAAATGCGCATGTTAAAAAAAGACAAACTGAATAGGTGTAACTTCTATTTTCTGTGGAAAGGGACTTTTAAAAATTGTTCCTGCATTGCTCTGGACTGATGTGGAGACCCTGTCCGTTGCCATCTTAATAAGCTTTAGTGGGTTCTCTATGTGGATTGTGGTGGGGGGTGGAGATAAGGGGCTTACTGGCTTTGGGAGCTGCAAAAGGAGTGCAATCTGCAAAAGGGCTCAAGGAGTCTGGACCCTGCTCTCAGCTGTGACCAGAGGATGCATGGTCCCATATCAGAAACTGATGAGGCTTCTTTGTGCCTGAGCCCTGTCTGGAGATGTCAGGATTTCATGGAAATTATTGTAATTTCTTAGACACAACACATGGACTTCCTCTCCAAATCATCTTTCCCTGAGATTGGAGTGTGTGTATTAAGCATGGGGAGAATGGCGGGGCAGGAAGCTGATTTTCTGCTCAAGAGGTAAGGCCCCCTGCCTTGATTCCTGCTCCACAGTGCATTTAAGTGGCTGAGGAAGTCAGTTGACTTAATGTCTCATTGTTCTTTTCTCCACAGATGTTAACAGCGCTTTCTCCTTTTGTACTGGTCTTGATGTTTTGCTAACTGAGCTAACCTTTCTTTGGGTAATGTTGCTGTCTGATAGCTGTTTCTGGTTGTGTCTCCTCCTATTTATCAGTTCTGAAGACTAGCTTTTTTCAAAATCCTAGCTCCACCCATGTAGACCCGACTTCAGCAACAGCTTGCGTATCAGCTTTAGTTAAGTAGGAAGGGGAGGGGGAATGAGCAGAAGACAAGGCTCTGTTCCTGCTCTATATGCAGCCATAATAGGAGGGGGGGAGGAACCCTCCCTTTTTTCTTCATTCTGCCTTTCAAAAACACAGTGCATATTTCTATCTTGGGGTGTGTTGGAAAATATGGTATTTCTTTCTCCCTCTTTCACTTGCATTCTCTTTCTTCCTCCCCCAGCTTTTTAGGTGTCACCTGGGTCAAAGTCAATAAGAGGCATCTGGGAGCAGAGCGATTGTTACTACCGAGTAATAACTCTTGGCCCAGCCAAAAACAGGGCTGTGACCTTGTGTAGCTGGCTGATGTTTTTCTTTTTGTCATCTAAATCCAGAGTTGAGTCACATGACAAATCTTTGTGACCAGCTACTTAGTTTTAAGTTCTTTGAAACATCCCTTTTATTCCCTCTCCCCTACTCTTCCTTGTCGATTACAGATAATGGAAATTGACACACATTTCATTAGCCAGAAGGGAGGGGTCTTTTGTGGGTGGTTGTTTCTTTTTAATTGGTGGGTACCAAGGTCCCCCTCTCTGCCAGCTGGAAGATAACTAAGGTCTGTCCCTCTTTTATCTTGGCTTGATGTGGAGTAGATCAAAGTTACTGTATGTCCTGGTTTATCACATTTACCTTCTCCACCCTCCATCAGATTTCCAAAGATGGACTTCATGTTTTAGCTGAAGAAGCTGATTTTCTCATGCTGGAATAGAAGCATGGAGATGAGGCACTCTTTATAGCTGTGAGAGTAATAACTCTGTCACTGGTGCCTGAAGCAGCCAGTGAGCTGCTGCATATGGTCAGCCATGACATGGCATGGCATGGCAGGTGGAGGGGAAGGTCCTTTTTTCTGTAGGCTGCCTTACTAAACCAAGATGTGGGTCACCTAGAGGTGTATGGTATGCAGAAAAACACAGTAGTTTGATTATCTGTGGAACCATATGCAGGGAAAAGGTAATGGAAAATTAGCATCTTGAGCAGGGAAATGAAATGGTTTTCCCTTTGTGATCAGTCTGGCAGTGATATTGATAAAATCTAGGCAGCTCTTTAAGTTTCTCTCCTTTCAGTGAAATTAAAATTGAGAGGAAATTCCATAGCTAGGAACCAAAATCCCCTCAAGGATTATTCCATGAGAGAGAAGCTTGAATTTCCTCTCTCTGGAGCAGAGAAGAACATGGAAGTCAAGAAGGGTGTTAGGATCCATCAAGGTATTTAGGATCCATCTGAGGATTCCTAGTGATCAAGATGAACTTGGTTCTTGGAGGATATGAAGCCAAGCAAGACCCTTGGAAAGGTGTTGGCAGGGAGTGGGAGGAGCTAGGTGTGTGAGTGGCCAGAGAGTGTGGGTGGGGCCAGAGGAAGGGGGATCTGACAGGGCCGAGCAGGGATTGTATTGAATGCACAGAGTGGAGGGTTCAGGTGCATTCTTGTGCTTCCACCTTCTTTCCTCTTAGGTCTGAGGAAAGAAATAGCTGTAAATACTCACCTATCACACTCAACCTTTCCCCCCCAAAAAGGCCACCAAAATCGGGCTGTGTTTTAATCAGGGAAGCTGCTTTTTCACTTGGTAGAAGGCATCCTCCTTTGATTCCTTCTCCACTTGGCAGCAGCTGTGGCATTTCTATTGAGGCAGCTGAGGGAGTTTATTGACTTCACAGTTCATTGTTCTTCACTCCACAGGTGTTAATGACCCTCTTTGCTTGTTAATAATCTTGATGCTCCACTAATCCAACTAATCTTTCTTTGGGCAATGGTCCTAGACTCTTCTGTTTCACAGCACCAGAAATACTTTCTAAGCTCTTTTCAAAATCCTAGCTCCACTCATGGAGATTAGACTTCAGCAGCAGCTATGTTTTCATCTTTAGTTAAATGGGAAAGGGAGAGGGGAAGTGAGCTAAAGATGAGGCTCTAGGCAGCCATCATGTGGGAAAAATCTTCTATTTTTTTCCCTTTTTACCAAAAACAAGGTACAAGTCTTAAGGGTGTGTTGTATGTAAGAAAGTATGGTACCAAGACTTGTGGACAAGACTATTCCTGGTCTCCAGTGAGCTGATGTTCAGAGAATTATTGGTAAGGAGGGAAAAGGGGACGGGGTTTTTTGGTAGTGGGTTCACTGAAGTCTGTTCTTGCTTTGGTCCTGACAAAAGCCATGTGATCACAAGGCCCAGTTTCCATTGGGCCTCAAGATGCCAAAGTGCTTGATGATTTTGCAGGGCAGGGCAGTCCCAGCCTGAGCTGCTGGGGTAAAAGTTGCTTGTCATATACATGGATAGGGGTAAGAAGTATTAAATAGTGCCTCCCAGGGGCCAGAGTGGGCAAAGAACTTGGGTGTGTCTGGATGAATCTGATCTCTGCACAGAGCGCTGGTTTGGGTCTGGGCACACACTTGGGCTTTGGGAGGCTGGGCTCCTGGGTTTTTCTTCCAGCTCCAAGAGGGAGGTAGGGGCTGGGAGCTCGGACTCTTGGTTTCTCCCAGCTCTTGGAAAGACTTGGGTTGTGAATGAGACCTGGGTTGGGCTTGAAAGCCTGGTCTCCTGGGTCCTCCCAGTTCCTATATGGACTGCTCTTACTTGAGGGGAAGTTGAGGGGTGGGGCCAAGAGCCCAGACTCCTGGATTTTCAAACCCTAGGCCCAGACCAGCCTCACCTTGTGTGTGTGCATGTGCGTGTGTGGTTCTCAAAGAAGCCACAAAACCAAGGCAGTTTTCAAGGTGCTTAGATTTCTTTTTCCGCTTTTGCAACCAATTGCCCCTTGTCAATTTCAAAGCTTTGACATGACAGATCGAATGGAAACCTTTTGGGGCTCTAAGGAAGGCATTTTTTTTTTTTTCAAATTTGCTAACCTCTCCCTTGAGAGGAATTGAATTGCCTTTGCTAGGAAACAGGACCTATCCTCAACTCGCAAGGGTTCGACCTACTGAGAGCTTCCAGGCAGCAGGAGGTCGTGGCCAAAGTGAAGACTTGTGAAACTGACCAGGTTCCTGATCCTCATTCCTGTTAGCTCCAATCTTAGCAAAGAGTAGGGTTTTCATTGTCCTAGGGAACATCTTAGAACAGATAAGCGGTTCCCAACTTTTGGGTGCTTTTCCCCCTTCTCCTAATAGACACTTGCCTGGGGCTGTCTTCCCTGTCCTCTGTGTTTCACTGTGGACATCTTTCCCAACTCTCTTGAGGTACCTGGATGAATTTTCCTGGTCCTGACATTACTTTGATTTGGTCTCGCAGCCATTATCCAAAAAACCTGGTGGTAGTTCTCGCTTTGCTCCCACTCAGGTCCATCTGATGTCAATGGATTTTCTGAATTAAAAAGAAAAAGGAAAAAAAGGGAAAAAATAGGCACAAATCCACAAAAATCTTTTTAAAGGAAACCTGTCAATTTATTTTTTAATAGTTCTTTTTTTTTTAACTCTGTTTGTAGAAACCCTCTTAGATGCTTGACAATAAAAATTTCTTTCCTTAAACCCTTCCCTTTGTCTCTCTCCACTCACTGGATGGTCTTATTTGACCTAACAGTTTCATTCTTTGCAAAGAAACTTAACATATAGATGTTTCCTGGCTTGACAGTGAAATGCAGCTGCTTCTGGGGTGAGACATGGCAGGTTTTCCACAGCTGTGTTGTAAAACACAGATCTCAGATGATAAAGACTCAAAAACCCTGGTCAGATCCAGGAGCAGATGTGCCTGCAGCTGGGGCAGGAAGGTGATTTTTTTACTGCCAGTGGAAATACCTTATTTTCTCACATATAATTTGCACCATTTCCTCCTCTCTCTCCCCCCGCCCCTTCCTCCACAGCTGCTAGAAATGGAAGTGCACGTTCTATGTGAGAAGTATGGTAAGAGCAGTTTTGATGAAAGAAGGAAAACCTGCATGCAGGAAGCAGTATCATGAGCAAACTTGGCCCCCTCCCTGCTGCTTAGTTGCTTCCTGAAATAAATCTTTTTTTTCTTCATTCTGCCTTTCTGATGTTGAGGAATGTTGTACATTAGAAAAGACAGTAAGCTGGATTTGGGGGATAAATGGATCTTGAAGGCAAAATGCTCTTCATAATCACCCTTGGTTGTAGGCTTCCTTGGAAAGTCAAGGACTTGGTCCTATCCTGGCTACAGGTGTTATATCTGTGTGGGGAGGGGGTGGGTTAATGAGCAAGATGGAGCCTTAATTAATTAGAAACATGGTTTTATGGCCGGTCTCTTGTGCTGTCAGCTCACATAGGTTTTGCTCCATTTGTTCCTTTTTCTTCTAGTTGAATGGTGGGTCCTGAGCTAGCAGTTGCAACTCAGGAGAGCTTTGAGCCCTTGTAGACAGTTCTTTAAATCCATCAGCTTCATGTGAAATGTGGACCAAATAAGCCAATGAAATGTTGGGCGTCACGTGGACAGGTCATTAGACAGGTCGTTAAAACTACCAGCTCTGTGCTCAGCAGCCGTCAGAAAGTCAAATAATGTTAGGGAGGTAATGATGCCCTGTTATAAATCCATACCTTAAATCGTGTGCCCAGTTCTGGTATCTGAACCTCCAAAAAGACCTAGAGAAGGGCAGCAAGGATGATTCATGGTATGGAGGGGATTTCATGTGAGGAGAGGCTAATGAGTGGGAGAGAGAGTGAGTGATGTGGATAGACAGACAGATGGAATGTGGGGTGAATAGATGGACAGATGGTGTGTGAGGTGGATGGATGGATGGAATGGGAGTGGTGGAAAAATGGATGACCGAGTATAGGTTGAATAGGTGGACAGATGACGTGGAGTGGACAGACAGGCCTGTTCAGTTAAGAAAAGATGTTTAAGGGGAGAACATCGAGCATCAAGAGTTTACAAAATACTAAATGGCAGAGAGAGTCACTAGGGATTTATTACTGACTAGCTCTGCTAGGACAAGAACAAGGGGTCACCACACGATATTAGGAGGCCTTCAGTTGAAAAGTAACACAAGGCAGTTCATTTCCACCTAGTGGGTAATTAAAGGGTGGAACTCACTGCCACCAGATGTGGTGGTAGCTAAGAGGTTAGCCACATTCACCAAGGCATTGGACACATTCTTGGAGGATAGGTGCATCAGTAACTATTGAGCACAGGAGTGAGGGGCACAGCCTCTGAATCAATTTTCTAGACCTTAAATGGTGGAGGCGGCAAGGGAGAGGAATTGGGGGGGAAAGCCCCAGTCAGACCCAGTTCACTCTCTCTTTCAGCATCCACTCTCTGCCCATGTGACACAGAAGACTTGGCAAGGTGGATCTGGGGTCTGACCCAGGAAATGGCAGTCCCTCTGTTCAAAGAAGGGAAATGAGAATCTGTGGGGCACCCACCGCTTGTATACTCTGTCCCCGTGTCTTCAAAAGGATGGAGTAGAATTAGAACAAGGCCAGACAAAGGCAAGCAAAATGATCAGGGGTATGGAGCTGTCACTATACCAGGAGAGACTGAAAAAGTCAGAGTCTTCAGCTGGGAAAGGAGAAGACTGAGATGGGGATAGAACAGAGCTCTTCAAAATCAGGAGTGGTTTGGACCAAGTGAACTGAGAACTTTTTCCACAAATCCCAGGATCTTAGTACGAGGAGAATCAGCTGGAATGGGCAGGCCATGGGTTCAAACCTAAAAAAAGGCAGGGCTGTGTGACCTGCATGTGGAGAAGGCATGAAGTTCATCACTGGGGGGCTGGTAGGGGTTGAGAGCAGAGCATGGGTTCAATAAGGGAGCCTGGATAAATTCCTGGTTGGTAGATGTATTCGTGAGAGAAGCAGGTAGCTGTGTCAGTCTGAAGTCAGAAGACAGGGTAGGTCTATTCATGCCTGCTGAATAGGATGGTTGAAGAGATTTCCTCTGGTGGCCAGGAATGGTATTGAATAGAAGATGGTTCTCTCTAGCAATAGGCCATTTAGTGTTCTCCCTCTATAGCAGAGGTCAGCAAGATATGGCTCATGGGTTGTATCTGGTCTGCCGGCTGCCGCTGAAAACCTGAGGAAGGAATGCTATGTACACCCTGTGCCACTGCTTTGCCATGGCCAGGGCAGGCTGGGCTGCACAGTGTGCAGATTTTCTGCCTCCCACATCCACCCACTCTCTGCCTGGCTTCCTGTTGGCACTGTGGTTGCACAGTCCTGGCACTGTGGCTGCTGGCAGTAGGGTCCTCACAGGGTGGGATACGATACAGTGTGTCCAGTAGCTGTCCCGCTAATCTACCTACTGTGATGAGCCACTGCTGCTGTGGCATCACTACATTGTGCTGGCTGTGGGAAGGCTTAGTCCAGGGCAGCCGCCTCTCACTTTCTTAGTGGTGTGATGGTGGTGGCATCGCCTAATCATGGAGGGGTGGGTGGGATGGCTACTTGGTGTGCTGCATCACTTGTCCTGTGTGGGCCCAGTTGTTGGTGGCTGTGGTGCCAGGACTGCAGTGCCAACAGGAATTCAAGCAGGGGGGTGGAGGAGCCTGCATGCCGCACCTCCTGTCTGGTCCCTGCTGTGGCAGAGTGGAGAAGTGCGGGGCGCAGCCATCCTTTCTCAGGTTCCTGGAAGTGGTCAGCAGACCGGGTAGGATCCATTGCTCCCCTCCAGCCCAAGTTATTGCTCACCCCTGCTCTATATCATCCAGATCCTAGGCTGGATGGACCATTGGCCTGATCCCATGAGGCCCTATTGAAGTTCTTATGTGCTGTGACTGTTCATTCACTGCTGGGTTCTACCCCAGAGGTGGCTGCATTCAGCAGTAGGAGTGAGTAGTCACTAGGACTAGGTTCTATGACTCTTCATTGACAGCTGGGTTCTACCCCAGAAGTGGCCACATTTACATCCCAGACCGCAGCCAGGTGGGTGGCTTCTTATGGCAAAACTGCATTGAACTTGACCTGGATTGACTGATTTAGTGAACGACTGAGGCTGAAAGGGCCCACCAGTCATGCTCCCTCCCACCTCAAGACTTTGCTCAAACCTGCTGTGAATATGACATGGCTGCTTTGGATGTAAAGGAAGAATAACCCTGGCAGGCTGCTGTGTCTTCAGGGCTTCTCTGCCAGCTGGAAGCCAAAAGGTCAGTGAGGTAACTATGGGCAGGTGAGTGCTGTTGGCTCTCTGAAGGCTGACTCAGAGGGGCTGTTCCCACATTCCCTACTCCCCTCCCACTCCTGCTGTAGCCAGTCACTGGCTCCCAAACCTGCTAGACCCTCACACTTCTCTTCTGGGCATAGGAGGAATGACAGGGAAAAGTGAGGGACTGAGGGCCAGAAAAAGTCAGGAATCCTGACTTTCTGGCCTGTATCCTAGCAACATACTCTTCTAGAAAGCAACAGTAGGCAGGAAAGTGAATTACCATGTTTCCTTATATACCATACCCCCTTGGATAAGACCCATTTTTTGGTAACACTAGACACTGATGTGAATTACTGTATTTCCCTACCTACCACAAGCCCTTGGATAAGACAAACTTCTTGTGCGGATGGGAGCTTGAAGGGGGAAAATCCATGATCTCTCTGGAATCTCCCTGGCTGTAGCATGGGTGTCAGAACAGACAGTGGGTGGTCACTTAAAGAGGGACCATAGGCAGGCAGGGCTCATGCCAGAGAACCATTGCAGTCCAAGTGATCAGGCCAAGAGTTAAGGTGGTATTGGGGTCAAGGTGGGTAGTAGATCAGAGCAAAGCAGGGGCAAGGACTGGGTCAGGCAGAGGTCTGAGAAGCCCACACAAGAGTTGGGACAAGTCCACCCAGGAAGTGTGGGGGGGGAGGGGAGGGGTTCTAGTCTCCCTGTCAGGGGCTTGTGGTTCCCATAGGTCCCCCTCGCTGCCCAATCAATGTCCTCGTGGGAGGGGCCAGGCTGAGCTGGGACTGGGTCTGCTTAGCTGCCTGGCTGCCCCGTAGACTTTGTCTTTGGTGGCTCTGGGTTCAAATCCTGTAACAATAGGCTCCTCATGGCTGAAGATCAGCCCCACAGCAGAGCCCACTCCATGGAGCACCAGAGAAAGCAAATGTGACCACGGTGGGGGCTGGACTAGACTGCCTCCACTTGGGGGTCTACTGTGAGGATTTCCCAGACTTCTGGGCTTTGCTGGTTGCAACAGACCAATGACTTAAAGTCCCAGCAAACTAGGTTTCAGTTGGATCTCAGGAAAACTTGTTAGAGCAGGGAGGCAGTGGAATAGAAGCCCAGGAGAGTTGTGGGCTGCTACAGCAATGAGAGGTTCAGGCAGAGGTTGGGCAGCCACTGGTTGAGGGCAAGGGAGGTGTAGTGATGCCTGTGTTCTACTCTGGGGATTTCTCAGGCTTTGCTGGTTGTCCCCTCCCCTCACTTTCTGCTCCATGTGTCAGGGGGTTTAAACCTCCCTCAGAGGCATGGGGTGTTGGCAGCAGCCCAAGCTGGGGTGATGACTGGGGTATGCCAGTGCTCCAGCTGGAACTCAACCCCAGAGGGTCCTGGCTAGAGGGTCTTTCACCTCCACCTAGACTGATGCCAGATTTGGGATCAAGTAGGAAATTTACCCTGTGGTCAGATTAATATGGACTGGGCAGGTATGCCAACAGCCTTTGCCTAGGATCTCTTGAACATGCATTACCAGCCTTTGTCAGAAGCAGAATGTTGGCCACTGTGGTCCCCCTGCTTTCCCTGTGGCAGGGTCAGGTGTGATGTCTGGTGCTATCAGGGCTGACAGTAGTATAACAAAGAGTTTAGATGATGGGTTTGTCTGGGATGGTTTGGATAGGACTGATCCTGCCTCAGGCAGGGGGTTGGACTTGCCTCGTTTTTCTAGTAGTTCTATGAACTTCTCCCAGGGTGCAAATCTTACTACCATATTTCCTTATATACCACATGTCTTTCTGCCAAAATCCACCTCCAAAACTAAGGGGTGCATCTCATTTTAGCGGGGTGCATGGTATGCAAAAACATATGGTCTCCATCAAAGGCTGTCCTAGCAGTAATTTGGCCCTCAGAAGTGGGAATTGGGAAGTGAAACTGACTAGCAAGGTTGAAACTGGCCAGCTCAACAGCACCCAAAGGGGAAATGAGGTCAGTGTTTCTCATTTCCCCCCTCAGACTGTTGAAACAAAAGATTTAAAATGAGCTGGTTTTTCCTCCACTCTCATGGGAGGACTCTGTTGAGGGGGTCAGAGCTAGGACTACTGCGTTCTTTTTTTCTGGCACCCCAGGGTAAGTTGCAGCTTTTTCAATGCCTCCTTCTAGGTGGTGCAGCCAGTCCCAGGAATACAAAAAAGCCAGTATCAAGAATTTACAATGGGCAAACCTTTAAGGTGCTTAAGTACCATATTTACCTGCATATAATACACACCTTTAAAACAAAATCTGGTCTGCCAAAATTGGGCAGGGACAGGGAGGCAATGTTTGTTTTTTGCATTGGAATACAGGCATGGGGATGCTGTAATGGCTGCCAGGGACTGTGATTTGCTCCCAGCTGGAGGAGGCAGAGTCTGCACCTCAGCATCACACCCCCTGCCCTTGCTTGCAACGAGAGGTTTAACCCTCTCACACATGCTGCCAAATTGGCAATAGCTTTTGGCTAAACTGGGTGGGAAGTGGAGAATGGAGTCTCCTGCATAGTCAACATTCAGCCATGGGGGAGCCTGTGCTACAGCAGGGAAGATTCGGGAGCTTTTCTTCCCTTTGTTTTCCCTTTTTTGAAACAAGTCTTATTTAGGGGCATGTGGTATGCAATGAAGTACAGTAATTCCCACTGTGTCAGGTTGGAAATGGGTGGGTTATCAGGATACAGGCCTAAGCATCAGGACTCCTGGGTTCTTTTTCTAGCTGTCAGGAAGTTGCCAGCCCCTCGCTCCCCTCCTTTGCCGATGGGCTTGTGTCCTGTACTGTGGCTTCTGGGATAGATGGAGGCCTTGGAGCAGCCCCAATGGCTGTAGGAGCTTCTGGGCATGGATCAAAACCCCTATTGCTGCTATGGGCTGGAGCTTGCAGCCTGGATCTGGGCCTCTTGGAACCTCCGCTCCAAGAACACACCCTTGCTCCAGCAGCCAAGTGGGGAGCTGCTGATTTCCTCCCCACAAGTGACACTGGATGGGGCTGGATCTGGCCTGTTCCCAATCTCTGCCCCACCCCAGGGAAGCTGGGACATGCTGTGCGGTTGGGGGAGGTGTTACCTGAGGGACTCTGCCCCAGGCTTGGAGAAAGGAAAAGACCTGCCTAAGTCCTGATCCCTCCTCCTGACCCCATGACCCCTCTTCTAGGAGCAGCAACATCCATATCAATTCTGGCATCAGTTTCCAGCTCTTAGCTGGGCCCCAGAATGACCCTGATGGGGGATCAGTTGCCACGAGTGCCTTAAGCCCTTGGGCGCTGGCAGCCTGGGTGGCCTTGGGGGTGGCTTAGCTGGGAGGTGCTACGTGGGGCTGGGGTGGGGTGGGGAGTCTGGGGGGGGAGCCACGTGTATCCTGGGCCATGGGGTCCCCCCCAGCTGAGATCAGGGGTCTAGAGGGCAGTACTATGGCCTGGGGGCTGGGCTGGGAATGCGGGGTCTGGCCCCTCTCTGCTTTGGGGATCAGGCAGGGGTGGGGGCCCCCAGATCAGGTGGACCCAGACTGGGGAGGCATCGCCTGCCTCTGAAACAGGGGTGGGGATTTGAATCATGCCCTCCTAGCCTGGCAAGGGCAGGTCAGGGGTGGGGGCTGGATGTGCCAGATACTGGGGCTGGCAGCCCAGACATCTGGGTTCTTTCCCAGCTCTGGTAGGGGAATGAAGGCGAGTGGGTTTAGAGTGGAGAGAGAGAGGAATCAGGACTTCCTGGGCTTTTGCCCTGTTCTGGGAAGGGAGTGGGGCTGGCTGGTGAGAGCAAGTGGCTGGGAGCCTGGACTCCCGGGTTCTTTCTAGGTCTGTCTGGGAGGGGAGAAGGGGCTGGAAGAGGAAATCTCTGAGCCAGGACTCTTGGGTTTTCTTCCTGCTCTGCCACTGGGTCAGGTTGACCCAGGCCATGGCCATGTGTGGGCCCTGCCCAGACCAGAACCAGAATCCCTAATCCACCCATCACCATGGTACCAGGGGGTTCTCCTCCTGGCTGGACCCCCTCCTCCCAGGGGAGGGGAGATTGGAGCCCCCAGTGCTCTTAGCAGTCTCTTCCCACAGGCACTGCCTGTCCTTGTTGCACCCAGCTCTGGGGTAAGGCACATAGGAGTCTATTCATCTGTCTGCCCCCACCCTGGATTCCTGGCTCTCAGCACCAGCCACCCCCAAGTCTGAGCCCCACCAGCCTGTAACCTGACTCCTCAGTGACCTTGGCACCGAGTGCATAAAAACTCCCCACCACCTCTCTGTGGACCCAGGCATCCAGGCAGCAGTTCTGACACCTGCTCCCAGAGGCAGGTACATGCCTTGATCTATCCCAGCTCAGGGAAGGGAGTGGGGTGTAGTGGTTGGAAGGGGGTGGGGGAGCTTGAGGAAGGGAGTGAGGTTTAGTGCTTAGAGTTGGAGGTGGGGAGGGCATGTCTAGGAGCCTGGATGCCTGGGTTCTATCCCCAGCTGGGGCTCAGTGGACTCTCTTGGGGCAGGTGGCAGTTGGGGAGCACTGAAGGAGAAACAGCACTGTCCTGGAACCCTCACCCCCACCTTTTCTGGACTCACTCTAGTTTCTCACCCTCCTCAGGCCCAACGGTCCCCAACCCTGCTCTGGGCCATGGGGGTTGCCTGGGGTTGGAGCCTCTGCCTGCTGCTGCTACCTTGGGGCTGCCCAGCAGGTGGGTGCAAGGAGTGGGGGGAGGGTGGTCTGTTTCCCCTCCTGGAAGCTGGAGAGAACCCAAGTGTCTGGGCTCCTGGCACTCCCGTCGAACCCCTCAGCTCCTCCACTCCCTTCCCAAAGCTGGGGGGAGAACCCGGGCATCCGGGCTCCCAGCTTCCCCTGCTCTAACCCCCCACCCCACAGTCCTGTCCTACAGCAGGGAGAGAACCCAAGCATCTAGCTTCATCTTCCCCTAGTCTCCCTCTCTCTCATGGTGGGGAGGGCACATTGGGAACCCCTATCACCATCTTAGTGCCCCCTCCAACTCTGCCTTCTCCTTGCAGGGCTCCCTGAAGCTACCAGCCCCTCTCTCTCCCTCAGGAGCTGGGAGGGTAGTGGGGCCCCCCTGGGGCAGGAGCAGCCCTCAGTGGGGGCAGGCAGGAGGCTACAGGGGGCATTGTTGGTGGCTTGTCTCGGCCACACACTGGCAGCTCGGGTCAGCCGAAAGGAGCTTGGGGTGAGTGACAAGGTCTGGGGGGAGCACTAAGGGGCAGGGTGGGGAGGGCAGCAGGGGACACTGCCCTGGGCATTGCTCCGGGGTGTGCTGTGCTACAGGAGCTGGAGAGTCCCACAGGGTGCTGTTGTGGCAGGTGCAGATGGAGTTGCTGTGCCCTGGGCATTACCTTGGAGGAGCACTTGGGGGCGCTGTGCTGCAGGGGGCACTAAGCTGCCCGATTTCACCCCCCTGCCTCCCCTCCAGGCTGCTGGCCTGGCTCCCTCCTATGTGACCTTGCAGGAACCCAGCTGCATTGCCCGCGCCACCCTTACCCACTTCTTGTTGGAGGTGCCACTAGCGGCTTGTGGGGCCCAGTGGGTTCCTGCCCCAGGCGGGGGGCACTACGAGAACATGGTGAGTCCAAAGGTGTTGGGGAAAGGCTGTGGGGGTGAGTGAGTCAGGTTGCAGAGACTGGGGCTTGGGGCTGGGAGAGCTGGAGCTTGAGACCTGAAGGCTTGGTGCTTGGGAATGGAAGAACTGGGGCTTGGGATCTGGAATGCAGCTTTGGACTGGGAGAACTGGAAGACCTTGAGCCTGGGATTGGGAGAACTGGGGCTTGCAATCTGAAGGAATGGAGCTTTGGACTGGGAGGGCTGGTCTCATTTCTTCATTCCCCCTCCACCCCAGGTGGTACTGTGGGGCCGAGGGATGGGGACAACACCTGGACACCTGCTGGAGGACAAGCCTGAGGTCTTGGAAACCACCAAGGTGAACTGGGCAGTGGGAGAGGGGGTGGCCCAGGGTTGACAGCAGGGTCAAGGTTGTTAATCCAAGGCTATCTTTTTTTTTTTTTTTTACTGATAATCTGCAAACTTTTTCCTGATGATCACAGGATTTTGTTTTTCACTGAGGTGTGTTTTACATCATGTAAATGCAGTCCTCCTGCCAAGGCCTGGACAAGGGCCAGATTCAAATGTAGGGAGTCATCAACAACCCCAGTAAAAAAAAAAAAAAAAAAAAAATTGTCAATAAAAAAAAAGTTGGTAAAAATTAAATAAATAAAAAATCAATTCAATTAAAAATGTATAGGTAAAAATATTCAATTTTCAATAAAAAATTGTCAGTAAAACATGTGACTCTTGGTAAAAATATTCAATTTTTAGTAAAAAAAATAAATAAAGATTGTCAGTAAGAGAGTTGCAGATTGTCCATAAAAAGTGCTCTTGAGTTGTCAAACCTGGCTTGATGGCAGTGATGGTTTTACTCCTGCGGTCCCTTATTCACCTCCCTACCCTGATGCCCCCCAGTACTGCTGCCAGGGTTGTCCTTGGGGGGCAAATTAGGTCAACTGCCCCAGGCCCTCCACACTTGCGGGGGGGCTCCACAGAGCCAAGTGGAGAGGCCGTGGCTGCTGCATTTGAAGTTTAGCCTGCCATCCCGCCTAGTGGGTTGGACGACTCTTTGCTTGTTCCAGCTGCCACCCTTCCTGCTGTGTTCCATGTACTTTCACTCCCTGCCCTGGTGTAAGTGTGCCATGGGATGGGGAGGGGGACCCCACACAGGCTGCTTTACCCCAGACCCTGCTGCTCTGGTGGTCCACTCCCCCGTCCCAGCACAGACCCCAGAGGATGGTCACCTGCCTGGCACCCAGCACTGTTACATCAGGGAGGCAGCAGCAGCATATGGCTGGGGGGAGTGGTTATGATAGCTCCCATGGGCTACAAAGCCCTGGGAAGATGCATAGAGCCCCAGGGCCTGAGACTGGGAAGACAGACTGCCAGTCACAGCCTTGGCACACTCTTCTCCCCCAGGTCTCCTGCCCGTCTGTGGCCTCGCACCTATCACCCCAGGCCCCACCCCCTTCCTTGCAGGCCCTGCTCCCACACCTGGGCCAGGCGCTGCTGAGCCTGGAGGTGTCAAGCTCACCCAGGTTTCCAGCACACTCTGGGCCCTGCACTGTGCCTGCCAATGCCCGTGTCTACGTCCAGGTAGGGGTGCCAGATTCCTGGCCTCTTCTACATCCAGCAGGGAGTTGAGGCAGGGCAGGGCTTGGAGCCCAGGTGCCTGGGTTCTATCCAGCTCTGGGAGGACAGTGGGATATAGGGGGAATTAGAGCAGTGAGTTTGGGTGCCAGGACACCTGCATTCTCTCCTAGCCCTGGGAGGGGAGTGGACTAGAGCTGGGGGGTGGGGAACTGGGATCCTGGATGCCTGGGATCTGAGAGGCTGGGGCTGAGAGCTGGGGTGCCTGGGCTCTCCCAGACTTGGGAGTAGGGGTGTAATGGGATGCCCAGACACCTGTGTGCGCTGGGAGAGGGATGGTGGGGGTGGGGGGAGGGGTCTGATGGGCTGGGGTGGGGAGCCGGGACTCCTGAGTTGTCCCCCAGACCTGGAATAAGAGTGAGGATCTCCTTGGGGAGGGGCAGGGCTGTCTCCACGTGGGGCTCTGCAGCCCTTCCTGCACACCTCTTTCGGGGAGGAGAATGGGGTCTGGTGGGAGGGGGGCCTGTACGCCTGCCTCCCCTCTCCTGTCCCCAGGCCTCACTGGCGGCCTTTGACGCGGCGCTGAGCTTCTCGCTGCAGCTGTGCGCGCTGTCTCCGCGCTCAGCAGCGCAGCCCCCCGGCCCCCACGTGCTGGTGCGGGGCGGCTGCGCGGCCGAGCCCGGCGTGGTTCTGGCGCCTCCTGAGCGGGCAGGGCTGGGGCCGGCCCGGGGCCGGGCGCTGCCCCCCGGCTGCCAGGAGCGCCGGCGCCTCAGTTTCCCCCTGCGTCCGCGCTCCAACCACTCCATCCAGTTCCTGCACTGCCGCCTGGCCCTGTGCGCCCAGCGCCCCCACGCCCACGGCCTGCCCCAGGTGCGGCCACGCCTGGTTGCGCGGGGGCCCGGACGCCCGCGTGCTCTGGGAGGGGACCAAGGGGGGGCTGCGGCCCGGACAGCTGGGGTCTTGCGGTGCATGGGGAGTGCTGAGGCCCAGGGGGTTGGGGTCCCTGGGGGTAGAAGGGACTGGGGCCTCGGACACCTCTGGGGATGGAGGGGGGCTGGGGTTTGGGCTCTTCGAGGGGGGACACGGGGGCGGGGTCTGGACACCTGGGGCAGGGTTTTCTGAGGGGAGAGGGGGAGGGGCTTCCCCATCCAGGCGCCACCCCCTTTCAGTGCCCGTCCCCGGGTGGGGCCTGTGACGACAGCGCCGAGGAGGCGGTGGAGCCGGCCGGGGAGCGGGGCCAGCGCACTATCACCAAGCCAATCATCGTTACCGTGGGCGGGCCGGGCCCCGCCCCCAGCTCTGCCCCTCGGTGGCGCCCGGTGGAGCTGCAGCGTCCAGCGGCGCCCCGGGCCCGCCCCGGGCCCCCGCCCAAGGGTAAGTGCCCCTTCCCCCACCAGGCCCGGGCAGGAGGCTAGTGCTTAGAGCAGGGCCGGCTCGGACCCCGCCGAGCTCGGGGGGGCGCCTGGACGGGGCCTGCCCTCGCGGCAGGCTCTAGTGCCCGGACGCCCGGGTCCCTGCAGCCGCTGCCTGGGCTTTCCCGGGGTAGCTCATGGCCCTATTGCCCGCAGCCCCTGCAGCCGCCCGGGGCCTGGAGCTGCCGGTCGTGGTGGGCATCGCCTTCTCGGCCTTCGTCATCGGGGTCTCCCTCGTGGGCGGTGTCTGGCTCCTGCACGGGCGCACGGGTAGGGCCGGGGGAGCGGGGCGCTGGGGCGGGAGTGCGGGGGGGCCCTGACGCCCTGTTCCCTCCAGGCCCCGCGGAGAAGCCAGCTCGGAGCCCCCTGCCTGCGGCCCAGCCGGCCTCCCGGGCCTAGAAGCACTGGGTAATGCGGATGGGAAAGCCCCCCTGCCAGGGAGCTGCCCCTTGGCCCTACTCTGTCGCCGGGGGTCTCTGTAGCTGCCCCCCAGGCACTGATCACCCCCGTCTTTTCCAGCAGCCTCCGGCCAGGAGCCCCATGGGGGCAGAAGCAGTAGACGGAGCCATCCCTGAGCCTGGCCTGCCCCCTCCAGCCCCCCCCTCCCCGCGGGGCTCTTAGGCCCACTGTGCTATAAATTTGCCCAATGGAGACATGCCTGCGTGTGACTGTGGGCATTTGCCCTTTAATGCCCTGGAGGTGTGGGGGGCAGAGGCCCTGGGAGCCTATGGGGGGGTGGTACCCCCTGGAGCTGCCGCAGCCTCCACGGGGGTGCTGGGGGGTCTGAGCCTAGGGTGGTGTGGGCGCTGGGGGGGGCCCGTGTGCATCGTAGTGGCGCCGCAAGTCAACCTTGCGCTGGAAGCTCTGGGGGCAGCGTGGGCAGGCGAAGGGGCGGTGGCCACGGTGCCGGCGGCTGTGGGTCAGCAGGTTGGAACTCTGGCTGAAGGCCCGGCCACAGACCCCACAGCGGTGCGGCTTCTCTCCTGCAGGTAGTAGGGGGTCAGGGGGCAGCGTGTCCCTTGCTCCTGCCCCATGCCCTGCCCATGCCCCTTGCTCCTGACCTGCAGCCTTTCCACTGCCCCACAGTGCCTCTCCTTCCCACCCCAGTGCCCCCCTCTCCCAACCCGCAGCCCCCGCACCGGTGTGGATGAATGTGTGCTTCTTCATGTCGGACTTCTGGTGGAAGCGCTTCCCGCAGAAGGGGCAGGGGAAGGGCCGTGTGTCTGAATGGATCAGCAGGTGCGTGGACAGCGTGGATGAGCGCCGGAACCGCTTCCCGCACACGCTGCATGGGAAGGTCCGCTCCTGGGAGGCAGGTGTCAGCTAGAACCCCCAACCCTGCCAGTGCCCCTCACTCCTGACCCACAGTCCCTGCCCCTCCTCTCTGGTCCTACTGGTACCCCTCACTCCTGACCCACAGCCCCTGCCCCTCCAGCCCTGCCAGGCCACGATATCCCAATACCTTTGTTTCCCTGAGTTTCTCCCCATCCTCAGCCAGTCCCCTCACCTTCCGCTGTCCCCAGAGCTGCCCCTGACCCACACACCTGTGTCTTTCCTGCACCTGCTCTGGGGGCTCCCTCTGACCTCAGCACTGTTCCTTCGTGGGGCTCCCAGGGGGTGCCTGCCCCACAGCTCAGCTGCAGGCCCTGGGAAGGGAAGGAGGTTGGGGGGGGCTCTGTGCCACTACCCCTTCCTTCAGCCCAGGCCCCTCACTCCCTGTTGTCAGCACACCTCAGCGGGTGCCTAGGCACTACTTTAATGCACCTAATATTACACAGTTCCCTCAGCATCACAGGGCCTTGGGCAGTGATTGGGGCACTACCATAGTACACAAAGTAATGTGCAGCAGCAGCAGCAAGTGCTACAGGACAGAGCTCAGGAGCTACCTTTAATACCTGACAAATGTGCAATGCCCAGCACCAAGGAGGGGGTGGGATGGGGGGTGGGGAAGGATCTCCCCCAGGTACTACTGTATTGCATCTAGTAAAGCTTGGCACCAGAGAACTAGTGGGCCCAGGAGTTACTGTAATACACCTAATGTGCAGTACTCAGGACAGGGTCACTTGGACACTACTGTGATGTTCCTAGTTATGCATCCTGTGGTTGGGAGACAAGGGGTCTTACCTTGTCGCAGCCATTGCAGCAGCTGGGGGGCTTGGCGAGGAGCAGGAGGGAGCCCAGGAGGCCAGGGGGTGCTGTATCCACCCTGTCTGGCCTTGGCCCTGTTCCCAGGCTCAGCGCTGGGGGCAGGATGCCTTGGACCAGCGGCTGCAGCTCGGGCCCAGGGCAGCTGCTCCAGAGTGTTGCAGCTGGTGGGGTGCTCAGGCCTGTGGGGTCAGGGGGAGCTGTGAATGAGAGGTTGGGGCTGTTTCCCCACCGCCTGAAGAGGCCCTGATCCTGGGGAGCACGGGCTGCACAGCCCTCTGCCCCCCTCCCCCTGCCCTGCTGGTGCCCCTCACTTTCAACCTGCAGCCCCCAGGGGGAGGGGGCTAATCAGGCCAAATCTGGGGGTGAGGGTGGGGCAACAGGGATGTGGGGCAATCCCTCTTGGGGCCTTGACCTGGGGCCACACAATGGGGTAGGGGTTAGGAATGGAGAGGGGTGGGGGGGCTTTGATTTGGGGGAATGGGGGACATGGAACAAGGGCCCCTATCCCAGAGTGGGGGGCCCTGATCCTGTCCTCCTCCATCTGGCACTGCCAGCCTTGCTCCAGGTGCAGTGGGGTGGGAGGGAGGGGTAGGCAGATGCTGCAGGCTGAGAGGAGTTGGGGGTGGTCTCTGCCCATAGGTGAGGAAGTTACCTGGCAGGGGCAAGCAGGCCCAGTGTGGGGAGAGCTCCAGCTGCTGCGGGGGGTGCTGCCCCGCGGCACCCCTGCTCCCACTTGATGCCTCTGGCCTGTGGGGAGGCTCTGCTGTGCAGGGTCTGGGCACTGGGGCTGGGGTGGGGGCACAGTGTTGAGGACCCACAGGCTGCCGCCTCCTCCCCCTCCTGACACAGTTCATGGGGGACAAATGCCTACTCCTCACCAGGTCCAACCCTCCCCAAGACTCCTGCTCCTGCCCCCACCCCTATCCCCTGGTTCCCCCTGCTCCTTGCTGATGACCCATTCCCAACCTGCAGCCCCCTCCCCCCACCCTGCTGGTGCCACTCACTCCCAACCTGCAGGTCCTGCCTCCTCAGCCTTGCCAAGCCCCTACCCCACCCAGCCTTGCAGATGCCCCTCACTCCTGACCTGTAGCCACTGCTCACCCAGGGGGTACTTTCTGCTCTGCACTCACCCCTGGGCTTCTCCAGCCGTTGCCCCCCATGGCTTGGGCCCCTCTTGCTTCTCACCAGGAAGGAGCGCGGCATCACAGCTGTAGGGATGGTTGGGGCGGGGGTGTGGTTTGCACCAAATTTGAGATGGGGGGTCACTGAGACCCTCCCTCAGTTCTGGGCAGAGCTGAAATGAGACCTCCCCCCAAGGTGGGGGGTTTGCTACAGTGCTGGGAAGAGAGTGGGGTTGTTGGGGTGGGGGTGGAGCGGGGGGTGCTGGGAGCCTGGGCACCTGGGTTCCATCCCAGGGCTGGGACGGGAGTTGATGGGGGAAGGATGGGGGCCTTAGAGCTGAGAGCAAGACCCGTGGCTTCATCAGGGGAGGCAGGAAGGGGGCAAGAGGTTCTCCCCCACGCCCCCCGAACCAGCTACATGACAGTGGTATTGGTCTTAGACCCAATCTGTGCCTCAGTTTCCCCATCGGGGCACTCAGGGCTGTGGGCTTTGTTGGGAAAGAACCCAACTCCACTCAACACCACATCCTCCCACTCCTTACCCTCCCCATGTAGGAGACCCTGGGGTGGGGCTGAGGACCGCCACGCACACCGCCCCATTTCAGCCCAAGTGTGCCCCCTGGCAAGTTGAGTTTGTATCTCCCCCCTGCCCTCCCAGTGACACCTGGCTAAGGGAGATGGACAGACACCTCCCCCCCACAGCACGGTGCAGTTGGTCTGCAGGTGACCTGCCCCCCCTAACCTCCAATGTGGGCCCCCTGAACTGAGGCTGTTACCCTCAGAGGGAGCCTGGCCTATGGCAGTCAAGTGTGGGATGCTGATTTACACCCAGGGAGTGTTGGCTCCTGGGGGAGGGAGGGTGACGGGCCTATGCTCAGGCTCCCCACAACTAGCATGGGAGGAGGGGGAGCAACTGCCAAAGCAGGAGGGGCTGGAGGGAAAGGTGTCCAGCCCAGGTCTTCGCAGGGAACAGGGTGCTAGGAGCCCTGACACCTGGGTCCCATGCCTAGCTGTGGGGCAGCAGTGGTGACCTGGGTTCTGTCCTTGGCTCTCAGCTCCATGTGGCCCGAGCCAGATTCTCCTCTCCTCAAGTCTGGAGACCCCTGATGCTCCCCTGGCTCCCCCACAACCCACTCAGCCTCATGCGCCCAGGCCCCGGGGCTCACTCACCTGCAGCCTGGGTGCTGTGGGGGCCTCTGTGCTGTGCCCTGGCTCGTGGCCCCCTGGCAGGGAGGGACAGCACAGGGCAGGGCCCGGGGGCTGAGCAGCCAATGGGGATCCCAGGCAGGGCCGACACTCCCTGTACCCAACCACAGCCGGCTTCCTCCCGCCCAACTGCCAGCACCAGGCACCTACCCCAGTGGCGGGGGGGCGGGGAGTGCATCCAGCTGTGTTGGCTGGAGGGTGCACAGCTGGAAGCGGGCCCAGGAGTTGGGCGGGGGGGGGGGGGGGCGGGGCGGGGCAGAGGAACCAGGTAACAGACACCTCCCTGGTTGCTGTGCCACCGGCCTGTGGTTCACAGGTGCTTGTACGTGTATGCCCATGCACACCCCCTCGCCACAACACCCGGGCTGTCCG
>JAGPOW010003643.1:67264-91095 GCA_030014935.1 Caiman crocodilus | reverse complement strand
CCGCCCCCGCCCCCCCCGCCCCCCCGCCCCCCCCCCCCCCCCCCCGGCCCCCCCCCGGCCCCCCCCCGGCCCCGGCCCCGCCCCCCCCCCCCCCGGGCCAGAGGATCCAGGTCACAGACACCTCCCTGGTTGCTGTGCCACCTGCCTGTGGTTCACTGGTGCTTGTACGTGTATGCCCATGCACACACCATCGCCACAACACCCTGGCTGTCCTGGAGCAGCAGGTTTGGGGCTTTTTATTGTTGGGAGGGGGGATTACAGGTGATTGTTGAAGACCACCCCGCCCCACTCCACCCCAAACTGGGTAGAGCCTCCCTTTGCCTTTCAGCCCTCTCTACCCCAAGTCTCCACCATCGGGCTATGAGGGTGGGGGTTGCTCTGGTGCCTGGACAGCCACAGACTGCAGCCCCTTCAGCTAAGAGTTGACCAGGCCCTTCAGGATGCCAGGTGCCTCGTTAGTCCAGGAAGGGAGGGGTGTGAGGCCTGTGCAGACTCTGTGAGCGGGAGCAGAGCCCCATGGGCTAGAGGTAGATCCCTGCAGGCCCACTCCAGAGCTTGTGCTCCAAGCCCAGCTGCGGGGCTCAGGACAGGGAGGCCTCTCTCCCCCTACCCTGGCTCTTGCTTCCTTGAGGCATTAGGGCAGGTCCCTCCCTAGCCCAAGCCCCCACTGCATGGTAGCTTGGACCCCCTGGCCTGCTTCCTTACTGTCCCCTCCCCTGCCCCCTGGCTGGGCTTGGCAGTGTGATGCCCACAGCGGGATTGGAACTTGTGCCCCCACCGCCACCAGCATCTCAGTGACGCATGTCTCCCCCAGGCCCTTGAGCCCGCCTCCCGCCCGCACCGTCTGGTTCTGCTCTGACTCAGGGCAGCTTCCAGCACCTGCCACTTCTGGGCATGGGGCTGGATAAGGGGTGGGGGGGCAGTGGCAGTGCCAGTGCCAGTGCTTGGGGTTGGCCTGGGCATCCATTGGCAGCTAACTCCCCTCCACCTTCCTGTCCCCCAGACAGGGCCCATCCAGCCTAGGCTCTCAGCTCAGATGGAGGTAAAGAGGTCTAATGCCCTGCCAGTCTACTCTGGATACCACCATACGACCTGCTCCTGCCAGGCTAGGAGGGTATGGGTTCAAGTCCCCCAGCCCCAAAGCTCCCAGTTCCCTGCTGTGGACGCTGGGCTTGTCTGAGCCAGGTGCCCCTGATCCCCAATGCTGAACTGGGGCGGGTGGGGTGAATTGGGCCTTCCAGCCAGGACCCTGCTGGGGTTTGCCAAGTGCCCTCAAGACTCAGTGACAAGGTGTTGTTGCTCAGTTGGAGCTTCCTGGCCTGACTGAGGCCCATGGAGTCACCCCACACCCATGGGGCCTTCTCTGCCCACCTCCAGTCCCAGAGAGCACCAAGACATGGCATTAGTAAGACAGTGGAAAGAGTTTATTGGTAGTGTTGCCTTTTCACTTCGGAAAGTACAGGCTTTTTCCTTTTTTATACAATCGTCCGGTTTTGTCCTGAAAAATGGCTGTGGTCTGGAGAGGATGAAGGTGATGGGGCAGAGGGGCACAGCGACACCTGTATACCAGCCACAAGGGGAACTGAAGCAGGATTGCTGCAGCCTAAGTGCTATCCTTGGAGATGTGGGGGCTGATGCCCTCCCCACTCCCTCAACTAGAGAATATGTCATCTCTTTGACTAGCCACCTTCTGGCCTCTGCCAGTGTGGGCAGTTCCCTATGGGGCAGGATGTCCCCAACACTTTGCTGAAGGTGGGCCATCTTTGCCAGGCCACAGCAGATGAGCAGCAGACACAGCTTAGCTGGCATCATTCTTGGCAGCGGCTGCTTTGGGCAAAGCAAGCGGGGGGGGGCTTGAACCAGGTGTGCCCTTGTTGTCTGGGTTGTTGGACTGCCCAGTGCTGGGGGCTCCTGATCTTGATGTGAGGCTTTCAGCCTGGTCATTACATAGGCATGGATTCCCAGACAGCACTGAGAGTTGGGGGGTGACAGACCCACTGGAAGAGGTGACCCATAGTGTACAGGATCCCATGCTGGGAGCTCCAGGTGTTGCTGCTCTTATTTATGGGCTTTGGAGGAGGGTGGGGAGCATCTCCTGGAGGTGGGTCTGAACACACTGCTGCTCAAACCTGTCTTGTCACTGCAATTCTCCATGCCCCAGGATCTTGGCAGCTTTAGGCAGTGCTCCCTGCTCCAAGTGCTGTTCTGCTGCTGTATCACCCTGACCTATGTGCTTTCTCCCTGCCTCCTGGTCAAGTGCACCTTGGTCCTGTAAACACACTACAGGGCAGCCACAGAGAGTGGCAAAGCCAGAAGATAGGACAGCCAGAGGGTTTCTGGCACCTTTGGTTTTGGATCAAGGAGCCAGCAAGGCACCAGGTCCCACAATGCAGCCCTGAAACTGGTGACATCCATGTAAAGTCAGCCACGAGTGTCAGGCCTGGGTGAGAGCTCAAACCTTGTTCCCAACCCAGTGGGGCAGATACTGAAGTCTGGGAGCAGGGAAACCCCATGGAGAGGTGGCCTTAGCATGGCCAGCTTCTCCTTGGGTCTTGAGCTTCCAATTCTCAAAAACTCCCTCCTGCCATGGTCAGAGCTTGGATGGATCTTCATCTCAACAGGCCCTATCTAGGGGGTGGTTTAGATGAAACATCAGCTGCTGGTGTGAGGATCTGGGAATCTCTGTAAGGGCCAAATGCTTGCCTTGGATCCATCCGGTACTGGTTTTGTGGGGAACGATCATCAATACTAGAGGGATACTACTGGGAGGATCTCATAGCCGAAGGGGACAGACCCTGAAGCAAATCCACCGAATATGACACATGGGCATAAACCATGCCTGTTGATTCATGGAAAGGAGTTCATGCCAACCCCTAGCTCCTTTCCATGAATCAACGGTCTCAGTCAAGTCAACCAATAATTGAGGCATGGAGAGCCAATAGCCAAAAGCAATGGGAGGTGTGGGAGGAATGGGAGTTGGCTGGTGGTGGTTCTGGTGGCAGGTGTATATCGCAAAAATTGGCACTCGAGAGCAGTGTGCATGTGTCTGCATGTGCATATATACAATATATATTAAAATATACAGATTATAAATACCCAAAGACTTTCCCAGGCATTATTTATATCAGTATACAACGTACTCCAGTACGAGGATGGGGGCAGGGGAACAATGATTTTGGGGGATGGGGGAGTGGGGGAAACGAGTCCAAGTGTTTGGCGCTGATGGCTCCAACCCAAGTGCTGGTTTGATGGCATCAGAAAGGGGCAAGAGATGCCAGTCATGGCAGTAGCTGACTCCTGTCTAGGGCAGATGGTTTGAGGAAAAATGTGGAGAGCAGGAGTGAAGATCTGTCTCATGAAGTACCCCCAGTGGCCAGGCATCTTGGTTCACTGAATCCACAGGGTGCAGGGGGGGGGGGGAGGAGAATGAAAGCAAGCCAACCCCAGCATCTCCATCCCTGGTCTGCGCTCATGCCACAATCTTCTTGGAGAGGACAGTAGGGAGCAGCACTTCCTGTCTCTTCACCCACCTCACCCAGAGCTAAGCAGCACCTGCTTCTTTTTCAAAGATGATGGTGGTCTTCTCATTGCTACATGATCTCTGCTCCTTGGCCACAATGCCACCAGGTTGTCCTTTCAGACACCTGAAATCTGTCCCCAGAGAGTGCAGGTGGTACAGGAGTCCCAACTGGTGACCCTCAGCATGTGTCCTAGGGTGGTGGGGGTACTGTAGGGGGTGTGGAAGAGATGGGGGTTACGGCTCCTGCAGCACTATCTCACCAGGAGATGCGAGATGTGGGGTCTACCACCACCACCACCACACAGCAGCTCAGCTGAGTTTTTCCCAGGGGAACCCCTTGTTTTGAAGGAACTTGTCCCCCTCCACATGGAAGCATGCTGTGCCTGGAGACCCCATGGGCCAAAGCATCAGATGGCCTAAATCCATGCAGCAGAGTTTCCTCATGGGCTCTTGTGAGTGGCTCAAGGCTTATCAGGGCATGGACTGGATTCTCCACAGCTGGGCGGGTTGCTCCCTGCTCCCATCTTGTGTTCTAGGCCACTTCTTCCATGCCTGGTGCCATCTGGCAGTGCCAATGCAGAAGGGTCCCTGCTGAGTGTCGCCAATAGTGCAGACAGACCAATTTCTAGCACGCTTCTGCTGAAGCCTGTGGAGCTGTGGCCTCACTGTTGCTCCCCATACCAAGATGGATTAAAAGAACATTGAGCAGACTCAGGGTGTCAACTATGGGTGGATCTGATATGCTGATGGGTCTTAGACAGGGCTTGCTGGGCCATGAATGTGGCCTGCTCCAAAGTATCTTTGTCTGCTGATTGCTCCAGGGGACAGATATTCTTGCAGAGCAATGGGGCTGGGCAGACTCAACCCCATCATGTCTGGAGGTGAACCTTCTCCATATGGTACAGGGCTCATTCCTCCACCCCCTGCCCTCCCCCAGCTCCACCTGTTTCCTGGCTACATGGCAGCTCTTGCTGGGGAGATGTGAGGTGGGTGGTGATTAGCTAAGGAAACTTCTCTTCTGATGATGGGCCAGGAGGAAATCCAGCCGGACAAGCAGGGACATGAGATAGGTGCTCCTGGGGTCCTGATGGATGCAGGAAGTTGGCTGTTCCACTCCATCACAGATCTGGAGGCAGCAGGTCTTGCCTTGCTCTAACTTTGCCATGGCCCAGCAATCTGTAGTGTTATCTTCCAGAACTTAAAGCTTAGTGGGAAGCTCCCCAGAAGAGGGGAGGTCCAGGGCTCTGTTGACACTGTTAAGGGTTTAAATAAATAATATCTAGAGGACAAAAAAAATACAATATGATCTCTGACTGAGTGGGCTCTTGGTGCCCTGCCTCCTCCCCGCACCAGGAGCCTAGACAGAGGAGTTCCCTTAGGAGCTGGGAGACATAGGACTCCAACTCTCCCAGCTGTATATGGATGCTCTCATGGTCATCGGGGATGTGCACACACACAGTGGGGAGAAGGACACAGCTCTTTGTGTATCTGAGTGTGATGAGGGTAGGTTGGTTGGCTGGCCACAAGCAGTCCAGGCTGGCCTGGGGCAGTTTGGTTTGGCCATAGGTGGTTTGGGCTGGCCATGGGTGGTCAAGTTGGCCATGGATAGACTGGGTTAGCCAGATACAGTCTGGGTTGGCCATGGGTGGTCAAGGTTGGCCATATGAAGTCCAGGCTGGCCTCAGTCACATTCCTGCCCTGCCCCTTCTCCTGGATGCAGCACTGAGTTCTCTTGTGTGCAAAGCCTCAGGGCAGGGTCATGGGATGCACAAAGGCAGTGATGAAGGGGCAGCTGAAAGGAGCAGCAGTGTCCCCGTCATGGCTGGTGCCCACGGCAGATGCTCAGTAGCCAGGGAGCTATCTCCTTGGATACAGTTGTCGTCCCAGGTCCATTGTAATGGGTCCTCCCAGTCTGAGTGTCTCTCCCCATGGAGGAGGGCTGATGGCACCACACCTCTGCCATGGCCAGTAGTGGACCCCACCCCTCATCACTTGCTGAGGGCCTCTCCAAAGAGGAGGGGGGGCTGCAGGCCAGGGGCAGTGGCTGGCTCCTCAGGCTCACTGTCCGTGCTGCTCTCCTTGCCTGAGCTCCCAGCACCCCGCAGGAAGCGGGTGTTGCGGGGTGACAGTGGGTACAGCACATCCTGGAGAGCGCTCACCCCCATGGGGCTGGCCAGCAGCTCCTCATCTGATGAGTGCAGGGAGTCGTCATCCACTGCCAGGTGGCTCACAATGTGGATGCCGTCAAATGCCATGGAGTCCTCAAAGGGCTTCGGACCCTTCATCAGGCGGATCTGTGGTGGGGGGCAGGGGTTAGTCATGCAGCTGGGCCAACCCCAGAGGGAGTCCACATGGGTATGGGCTGGACTAGCTGGGTAGTGCCAGCTAGTCCAGCCCCTGGCTTCGGGCAGCATCAGCTCTGTCCAACCCCCCAATCCTCCCAGATAGGCCTTGGTCTGACTGATCCCACAACAATCCTATGGCCCAACAACTTGCCCCACTGCCCCCCGAGCCTCTGAATCTGCCCCAGGGGAAGCCAGGGGCTGAGGACTGATAGGGTGTGGAGGCTGCCAGAAGAGGCTCAATGCATTACAGAGACCACAGGCAGAGGCTGGGCCCCTGCTGCAGAGAAAAGGGAAACCCCCCTCAGTCCATGCTGATCTGAGCAGGGGTGGGGAGGTGGGAGACAAAATTATTTTCTGACTCCAGTAGAGCGACAGGCTGACCCTGAGGGGAGGGTAAGACCCTCTAGCCAGGACCCTCTGGGGTTGAGTCCTAAAAGCATTGGCACGGTTCAGTCACCAACCCCAGCCTGGGTTGCAACCAGTGCCCATGCTGCTGTGGGTGGAAGAGGCAGTGGTCATGACCTGGCCAGAGAAGGAGAGGGAACCAGAGGGCATCTGGCTTTTCAAACCCCCTACAGGATGTGGCAATGGACCGACTCCCAGGCTGGGAGCAAGAAGGTCCCCCCCCTCACACACACATGGCACCAGGCATGGGAGGAGCATGGGGCAGCCAGGAAGGGCAACCAGACCAGATCAGTTTGCCTGGGGAGATGCTCCCTTGGCTCCTGTGGGGGATGGGACCCATCACAGCAGCGCCTACCAGCGTCAGCCAGAAGCACCCCCAGGCATGCTGGCTGCTGTACATACAGCGACAAACTATATGTACAGAGCTCCCAACAGCTCTGGGACCCCACGTCCCGATGAGTCCCAGAGAGAACCCAGTCCCCAGCTTTGCCTCCTGCCCCCTCATCAGGAATCTGTGCGTGACAGGCTTGGGCACTGAGGCCAGGGCTGACTCAGAAGCTCCCTATGATCTCTATCAGCCGCTCTGTAAATCAGTGACTCGAAAGCCCCCAGCACTGGCTGTTCCTGGCCTGTGTAGGCAGCTGCGGTCTGCCACAAAGGCAGCGATACGAAAGAGGGAGGGGGCAGACCCAGTAATCTCTCTTCCCATCCTCCCCCCAACTGCCTACAACTTCACTGCCAGCATTATTCCTCATCCTCGGGGGCTGGGACAGTAGCAGGGGCAACATCTGGCTCAGCTGTGGCCCACGTCCTGATGTTTTGCTGGATTTGCTACTAGGAGAGTTGGAGATGGAGTAGATGGTGGAAGAGGGGCTGCCGGTTGCTTCTGCAGCTTGTGGGACTATGTGATCCCACAAGCTTGTGCCTCTATCTGCCCATTTTACAACCAGGAAAACTGAGGCATGGAACAGGTTAAGTGACTCACCCAGGCAGGACAGACAGAGCTAGGGGCTGACTGCTTGTCTCTGGACTCCCCAAAAGCTGCACCACCCTTCCCACCAGGCAGGGGGATGGTCAGCCAGAGTCCCCCACAGAGAGGCTGGCTGGGAAGGGCTGGGCCAATCCAAGCTGAGCACAGACCCCTTTTCTAAGCTCTGGGCTGTGCTACCAAGGGGATGGATGAGCCTCAGGGTCCTCAGCCAGGCAGGGACGGGGAATGCGGCCAGGGAACTCCACCCAGCCAGGAGCCCTGGGGGGTAGTAGGGGCTGCAGTGACACCACAGTCCCAGGAGCTGGCGGCAGGGGCCACTCACCTCAGCCTTCAGCTCATCAATCTGGTCCTTGAGCTCCCGGATGTACTGGGAAGAGTCTGAGTTGTTCAACTGCCCCTGGATCATGCCCTCTTCCCTCTGTGGGTGGAGATGCAGCATGGTTATGACAAGGGCTGGGGGTAATAGATCCTCCAGTACTCCCCGGATTTCCCACTCACTTGGATCTCTAGTTCAGCGATCCGCTGCCGCATCTCTGCCACGGCTGCCATGCTATCAGCTTCCCGCAGCCTCACAGCCATCACCTCCTCTTTGCTCTGTGGGACAAACATGTGGAGTTGGGGAGGGGGATCAGGGCATCAAGCCCCCGCTCTGTCCCCTTCCCAAGACAACACAGGGGGCAGGCCTGTCCCCAAGCTGCCTGCTGGAAGGTATCCCATACTACAGACGAGGCTGAGGGTATCACTTGCTGGACATACAGCTCCTGGTGCAGTAGGACCAGATTCCAGTTGAGGCCTGTGCAGCTTTGACTTCCATTCTCTCTGCCACCACCAACCCCTGGGGCTCAGATCCCTGGGGCTTGGGGGTGGGCACAGCCTCCCACCAGGTCAATAGGATGGACCCCTGCTACCATTCCCAGCCCACCTTGCACTCGGACTCGGCGTGTTTGCGCTTGGTCTCACTCAGCTGTGTCTGCAGGCCCTTGTTCTGGGCCGTGATGTACTGCAGCTTCTCCTGCAGCCCCGCACATGCCTGCTCGGTTCGTGTCAGCAGGTTGCTGTGGATCTGGTCCTGGGAGGAGGGAGATGGTGGGGAAAGCTTAGGGGGGCCCTGGGTCCCGGGGCATCTCCTCCCCTCAACCAGCTACTATGCCCCTTGCATCTGCACTCTGTGATGGTCCTGTGAACCCCAACCCCCACTCTGGCACTGACTGGCCCTACCCTGGCCACTGGGGTTCCTGCTATGTTAGGAGCTTGGGGCTTCCCATGCTCCAAGTCCTGGCAAGGGGGGCTGTGCTTGTGGCCCTGGCTGGGGGTGAGTAGTGTCCCCCACACTCCTGGAGTTTCCAAATATGCCACAACCCAAGAGAATGTGTTCTCCCTACCTACAATGTACCATGCACCTCATGGACACACATGGTACTGGCTGCAGTGCTGTCTGCACCATGCTCGCCCTGCACAAGCATCTACCTCAGTTCTCCTGCAGCATCACACACATGCAATACCCAGGTGTCTGGGACACACAACTCCACAGAACCCAGGTGTCTGGGACACACCACAAACCAGGCATCTGGGGGGCACAATCCCTCACATGCAGAACCCAGGCATCTGAGACAAACATGCACATGTACAGAAACCAGGTGTCTAGGACCACCCCCCCAGGCATTTGGGACACACAATCCCACATATGCAGAACCCAGGCATCTGAGAAAGACACGCAGAACCCAGGCATCCTGGACACACAACCTCCCAGATGCACAGAATACAGGCATCCAGGGCACACCCCCCAGCCATCCACACCCCTCTTTCCTAACTGTCACCACAACTGCCCCCCCCGGCCAGCCCCAACCCTGGTGCCCCCCTCCCTGGCCCACCTGTGTCTCAAGCTCCACAACCCTCTGGCGCAGCCGGTGCAGCTCAGCTTGGGCCTGGGCCTCACGCAGCCGTGTACCCATCAGCTCGTCCTGCAGCTCGCCCAGCGCTGCCTTGCGGGGGGACTCCTTCCAGCGTCCGCTTGTCCGTGTCACATGTGCCTGGGGTGGGGGGTGCGAGTGAGACCCTGGGGCCAGGGGCTGGTTAGAACCCCCACCCCACCACCGTCCAACCTGAGATCCCTGGACACCATCAAGGAACAGAGGATTCCTCCCACTCTGACCTGTTGAAGGGGAAAGCCTGAGGAGAACCCAGGAGTCCTGACTCTCAGCACAAGTCATACCCCACTCCTCTTCCACGGCTGGGAGAACCCAGGAGTCCAGGCCCTCAGTGACTCTCTGCTCTAACCACTGCATCCCACTCCTCTGTTGGAGCTAGGAGGGAACTCAAGCATCCTGGCTCTGAGTGCCTCCCCCACCTCCTCCAACCACTCCACCCAACTCACTCCTGGAACTGGGAGAGAATGCAGGCATCCAGGCTGCAATTGCCCACTCTGCTCTAATCACTGCACCCCACTCCCCTCTTGGAACTGGGATAAAACTGAAGCATCCAGATTCCCAGTGCTCTCCTGCTCCCTCCTGCATCTGGGGAGAAGCCAAGCATCTGGGCTCCCAGCCCCTTGTTTTGTTGGGCATCCTGTCAGATGGCAAGGCCATCCCTACCCAGGCTCTCTCTGGGCTGACACAGACCTGGGCACCTGGCTGGGCTGGTGGGGTATGGGTGGGGTGTTAGCTGGGGTGTGGGAGGGGAGAGGTGCACAGAGATCTGGGGGCCAGGTGGATATGAGTGGGGGAGCTGCTACCTGCCAGCTGTCGCTGAGGTCCTTGACGTGCTGCTGCAGATCGCGGAGCCCGGCCAGGGCCTCAGCCTCACGCACGGTCAGTGCCTTCAGCTCCTCTTGCAGCCGTGCCACATTGTTCTCATCGGGCAGCAGGCTGTGCTTCTGGAGGGTTTAACGGGTGTGGGGGGGGGTCAAGGCAGCAGCTGCAGTCCCCCCACCTGGCCTTGCCCCCTGTGTTCCATGGCACCGGGCTTTGGACTGGGCCCCAGGGGGGTTGGCGTAGCTTGAACTCATCTCCAACCCCCCACCCCCCTCCATCTTAGGTTTCAGTGCTAGCAACAATTCCCTTGGTCAGGCCCTGTTCTCAGCTGCTCCACCAGCTCGCCCACCTCCAGCTCATGGAAGGATTGGGGGCTGGAATCTGGTTCCCAGGGGGTTGATTTGGCATCTGGCACTGGACAGAGAAGCAGGCAGGAGCAGACAGGAATGAGCCAGGGTGGGGGGGAAGAAGCACAGCCTATACACACTGGTTGTAGCCCTATGCAGCTCCCATGTGCCAGGATCAGGCCCCATTCACCAGAATTGGGTTTCAAGATTGAGCCCTGTGCTCCCTCCCATGGCAAGATCAGGCTGTGCTGCCTCCCAGAAACAGATCCCATTTCTTTCCCATACATGCCAGGGTCAGGTCCTGTCACACCCCAAGATTGGGCTCTGGGCCCCACCCTCCCACCCTGACATGCCAGGATAAAGCCCTGTGCCATCCCCATGAATCAGGCCTTGTGCCGCCCCCACACCCCAGGATCAGGCCCTGTGCTCGCCTTACACTCCAGGATCAGGCTCCATCTTGTCTCTGCACCCCAGGATTGGGCCCCGTGCTGCCTCAATGCAGACCCACAGGCTGGAGGACAGGGCTCTGTGGTGCTGGATCTGGGCCCAAGGGGCACGGATTTGGCAAACCCTGCTCAAATCCACCCCCCAAACCCCATGAAGGACACCACGGGTGCCCCCCCCGGGGCAGCAACCACACTCCTTGGTGACACGAACCCCGCCAGGGCCTTTTGTTCCCAGGCCCAACAAGGCCTCGGCAGCAGCTTCACCCCCTCCTACAGCTTGAGACTGACACCGCAGCTGAGGGTGCTGCCTCGCACCCCTTCTCACACCCTAAGTGTGGTCACGGCCGCCTGCGCTGCAGCCGGAAAGGCAGACGCGGGGGATTGGGGTGTTAAAGAGGGAGGGAGTGGTTCTCACGGCTCTGGGCTGCTCCCCTCACTGCCTCCTGCCCATCCCCAGGCAGAGCTCCAGGGCTCAGCTGGGACCCTTCAGCTTGAGCCCTGCTTTCCCAGGCCCATGTGTAATGTCAGTTGTTTCCTATGTGTAATGAATATTATTCTTCCTTCCCACCAGGGTGAGGGAGAAGCAGAGAAATCAGCCAGGGGGGCCCTCAAAGGGCCACAAGGTAGGGGATCAGGGAGGCTTTTGCCCATGAGCTGCTGGGGCATAAATGACTGAATACAGCCCCCTTCCGCCTGCCCTTGTGTTACTGCCCAGTCTCACATTCATGCCCAGAATCAGGCAGAGCTTACTTAGCTTCCCAGCTCAGTAATTTCTGGGAATTGCAGCCCAGGGATCTCCTGGGACTCCAGTCCAGGGGTCTCCCAAGATCCTAGTGTAGGGATTTCTGGGAATAGCAGTGCAGGGATTTCCTGGGATGCCAGCCCAAGGTTCTACCCCCATCCCTGTGCAGCCCTAGCATGGCCAGTCCCTGCCCAGCCCGCTCTTTGCTGGGGGCCCAGCTTTGCTTTTGTGCAGCAACTGAAACCCAGCTGACGCATGGCCTCCAACCAGGCAGGAAGGAAATGGTTAAAAAGCATGGCCTGTGCAGGGGGGAAGCAAAGTGTTCCGTTCTACTCAGCCCAGATAGCCATCTCCCGAGGTTTGCAAATCTAATCCGAGGAGCGACCACAGAGGAACAAATCAAGCAGATATAGCAGTGCACCACGCAGAACAGGCTGGGGGAGATGAGGCAGAGAATCTGCCCTACACTGTACATCATATCCCTCAGAAAGATGTGCCCAAGAGAGGTAGCTGACATGTGTTAGGGGGGTGAGGGGGCTTATAATCAGCCCCAGAGAGATCAGGAAGGCAGGGAATGGGGTAACAGCATAGCTGGGCTGGGAAGGGGACCTCCTGGCTCCTTCCTTGCACTGGATCCCAGAGTGGCAGATCCCTTGGGAAGCTGGGTGATCCCCACATGGGTGATCCCCATGTGCTCCAGGCCAATGATGCGAGAAGCCCAGGGGCTAGCAGTGGTCAGGTCCCCTGGGCAGTAAACCAGGTCACAGCACAAAAGCTAAGCAGAGTTAGTTCAGGCTCATCTGTAGAAGAGGACCCACCAAGGGGGAAGCAACTCCCCCAGAGGGCTGGAGGGGCCTAAAACCCTTGAATCACCCATCTCCTTGGGATCTCAGTCAACTTTCTGCAGCACCAGGCAGCTTCATTTTCTGTCCTAAACTCTTACCCAGAATTGAGGCAATGTCACAGCCCTTTGCCTGTCCACACCAACCCTCCCCTGTGGCAGGGCTGTCTACTGGCAGCCTGTGGTCACAGAATCCTAAAGAAGTGGGGCTGGAAGGGACCTGTAGAGGTGTTGAGTTGAACACCCATGCCTGGAGCAGGAACAGCCCTATCCAAACCATCCCAGACACATTCAGCATCTAACATCTCAGTATAAAACTACTGTTAACCCTGACACAGCACCAGATGTCACACCTGAACCTGCCACAGGGGAAGACAGGGGACCGCAGTGGCCAATGCAATGCTCCTGTCAAAGGCTGTTAATATACACTCAATGGACCCAAAGCAGAGGCCATGCCTCTGTTGCAGAGGAAGACAACCCTACCTCCCCACTTGCCCCTAGCCCCAGTCAGAACCAATCTGGGGGTAAAATTCCTTCCTGACCCCAAATCTAGCATTGGTCTGAGCCTGAACAGAGGGGCAAGACCCTCTGGCCAGGACCTTCTGGGTATGAGTACCAGCAGGAGCACTGGCACAGCCCAATCACCATCCCCAGCCTGGGCTGCAGCCAACAACCAGTGCCCCATAGGCTTTAACCCCTCTCTCCCCCACCCCCAACACACGTAGCAAAAAGGCGGGGGCAACCAGCAAAGTCCAGGAGCCTTGGAACCCCCTCGGGGTTAACTTGAAGCTCCTGGCCCCTTTTTCTTTGTACTTTTGTCTGGGATTTCCTAGCTTCCCTTTCCTGTCCTCAGGGTGGGCGGAAGGGCATGGAGCAGCCCAGGGAGGCCTGTGGTATGTGTGCAGTCCCCAGCTGCTCACAAGTCAGACACTTCTGTCCCAGGCCAACACAGTAACAATGTCAGCTGCAGAGCAGTATGTTTCGGGGGAAGTAGGTGCAAACTCTGGGAGTCACAGAGCTGCTCCTCCCATCCCCTGTTTATCCCAGCTGTGGTTATCAGCGCAGCACAGCCCCCAAGCAGGAAGGCTGAGCTCAGCTCATGACTTCCTTTGCTTTGGGTTGCGAAACCAGGGCTATGCTGATTTACTCCGGTCGGGTTCCAGGCCTCATCTGCCATTCCTCTGCACCCCCCCCAACAAAGGACCCTGGCTCTCTTCTGCCTATGCAGGGGTGGCTTTACTCCATCCTTCAGTGCAGCCAATTCTGGGGTGAAGCGCAACCTCTGCTAACTACACATCATGTGCCAGTGGAGAAAGATCTCAGGTTCAGCTAAAAGGACAGGGAAGAGACTGAATGTGGGGTAGGTCTCAAGCAGGGGAGACAGCACAGTCACTTCCACCACCCATGGGGGCCTGTACACCCCAAATCCCCAACCCCCCGACCCCCACCAGTACCTTCTCCATGTCCAACACTTTGTCTTGCATCTCTTTGAGTGCACTCAGGGTCTCTGACTCCCTCAAGCGTGACTGCTCCAGCTCTGTCTCCAGATGGGTCACAAACTCCTCTGTGAAGCGGGGATTCCCCTGGGGGATGCACAGAGTAATTGGGGGGTGGGGGGGTGACGGTGGTCATTACTGGATGCTATCAGCTAGCCAATGAATGCAACAGCTTGGAGCTGAGAACTGGCTCCAGGGGCTGCCTGCTGGGACAAGATGTGGAGGGAGTTGGCCCTTCTCCCACACTGGGCCAGCTGTGACCAGGTCATGCAGCTGTGTGAGGTCAAGAGGAGATGCCCTCACAGGGAGCACAGGGCCAGATCTGGGGGGCTGTGGGCCTCCACTGCTGGGTGCATGGTTGTCACAACCTGGCTGTGGCACTGCGATTGAGGCCTTGCCCTGGCAGAGTGGCTCAGGGCATCAGTAAGGGCCTAAAGCATCTGTGTTTCTAGCCCTGGTCTCGCACCAGTGTCCTGGCCCACTGGCATTGTGACCCTGTGTCTGTCTCTCTGGCCAGCCTGTCAAGGCTCAGCTTCCCCAGGGAGGGCCATGAGCTCAGTGCAGGATGGGATGGGGCAGGAGGCTATGGCTGCATCAGGGCCTACTGAGGTGTGGGGCTGCAGGGGAAACAAGGATCACAGTGCAGCAGGGAAGGGCTGGCTTCTGGGGGATCCCAGCTAGTCCAATCCCCTGCTCCAGGCAGCATCAGCTCTATCCAAACCCTGCTAAACATGTCCTGGTCTGAGATATTCCATGCTCCACCCTGTGGCCCCATGACCAACCACTTTGCCCCCAAATCTGCCCCATGGCAATCTGGGGGCTGGCAGGGTCTGGAGGCTGCCAGGGGTGTTCATCTACACTGCAGAGATGACAGATAGAGACCAGAACCCCACTTCAGAGGAAAGACAGCTCTCCCAAGTCCATGCTGATCTAAGCAAGGGGGGAATTGTCTTCCTGACCCCAATGCAATGTCAAGCTGAGCCTGAGCAGAGGGGCAGATTTTTTAGCCAGGAGCTTTGGATCTAAGTCCCAGCAGGACTGGCACATCTTATCACCACCCTTTCAGCCTGGGCTGTAGCCAGCACTGGATGCTGCTGAGGTGGGAAAAAACTCAGACCCCTGTAGCAGCAAGGGGGTGTGGAAGTACCTGCCTGCCCCCATGCAGCCTCTAGCAAAGCCCAGAAGCCTGGGAGAACTGGACCCCTCCAGTCTGCTCTGGGATTGCAGGGGGATCTACTGAGCTGGGATCCAGCTCTGAGCCTTCACCCCAGAGTTCTTGTGGGGGCCAGGAGTATGGCAGTCCCTGGAGGCTGCTGCTGTGTCTCCCTCCCTCCCTCTGCCAATGCCCTTGCAGGGCAGCTGTCTGGGGCTGCCGTTGCCAGCTATGCCCAAAGGTGCCTGCCTGCTGTGGGCTCCAGCTGGCAGCTCCATCTCCTGCCCCCCCCCCCAATCTGGGCAGAATGGCGCTCCCCAGAGCCAGCCACAACCACAGCAGAGCCCCAGCTCATAGCCACCTTAACGTCTGCAATGTTGCAGCTGGTGGCAGTTCATCAGATAAGGAGTTGGGGGTGGAGGCTGGGAGCTGGTTGAGGCAGCAAAGACCACCCCACACTGAGGCCTGGCCATAGCATGCCCCCACCAGCTGCACCCCACTGCAGACACACTCTGATCCATCTCCAGAGGCTCAGAGATTTCAGCTGGGTGGTAGATTTCCCTCCCCCTCAACCATGGGGAAGCTGAGTGCTGTGAGAAGGCAAGTACCAGAGTTTATGGTTGCAAGTGGCGAGGAGGGTGGAGGGAAGTGGGGGCCTAAAAGGAACTCAAGGAGCAGCAACAGCTGGGGCCTGCTCCAGTCTCACACTGGACACCTGTGTGAGGTAGTGCTCCAACAGCTGCTGGCAGAGACTGGGGCAATGCCTGACTGTGGGAGCCTTTAGACCAGGGAGGTGTGTGTGCGTGCATGTTCATGAATGCACAGGCAAGTGCATGTGTGTGCATGACTACGTGTGTGTTCAGGAGTATTGTGCATGTGCAGATGAACAAGAGCATGTACCTGTGTCCAGGTTTGTGCAAGTGCATGTGAGGAAGTCTGCTTATGCACCTATATGTAAATGTGTGCCAGTAAGATTGTATGTGTTCACATGCACACAAGTGTGAATGTGCACAATCATGCAAGGGTATCTGTGTATGAGCGAGGACATGCAAGAGTGCAAGTACATGCACATGCCAGTGTATATTCATGTGTGTGTATGCAAGCAGATGATTGTGTGCATATGTGCATGTATTCATGTCATCAGGCAGCCAAGCATGTGCAAAAGCCTACATGTATGTGTGTATGTGTACAAACATGTGTGCATGTGTACAAACATGTGTGGGTATGCATGAGCACAAGATCCTCACACCTAGTATGACCTGCTGTTTTGTGTGCTCACAGCATGTCTTCTCCCAAGTGACCAGTATTGACTAATGCTAGGTCAGCAGCCAGGTCCCGTTGTGTCAGGTACATGCCTGATCCACAGAGCTCCTGAGGCCTGGCTGTTACCAACATGCAACGTCTAGGAACATGTCACCATGCTGCTTTCTACAGCTGCCATCCCTCAAAGCCCCACAAAGCTGGGGATCTCTGACCCTGCCCTGCTCCCAGGATCCCCACTCAAAAACTGCTGGCAACTATAAGCACTTAAGGAGAGGTGGGCAGGGAAAGGCCAGCTTGCTCTGGCCTGCTTCCCTGTGCCCACCTCAGCTGGTGTTGGTTAGGAACCGCAGCTCTGATTTAAGCCATAAGCTTGGACACAAGTTGCTCATACTGCCAACAGGGAAAAAGCCCCATTTAGGCTCGGAAGTGGCAAGAGACACGCGGGTGAAAGCCTGCTGCGCCCCCGCTCCCCCAAAACCCCCCAGAAACCCTCCAGCAGCTGCACAGCCCCCCGCCGACCCCTAGAACAGCCGGAGGTAAGCAAGGCCCATGGAAAGAGGGGGCTAACCCCTTAGTGAGTGGGAGGAGGTGGCTGAGTGGAGCTGGGCCAGGTCAAGCCCTGCCCAGGCCCCTACTCTGCCCAGCCCCCCAGGGAGCCACACAACTGGAGCCGCATGAACAGGCTGCACAAACAGGCGTGCTTCTCCGCTGGCATGTGAGTTAGCACAGAGTTTGCGTGGGAGGGCACGTGGGAGGGCCCAAGACCCTGCCTACGCACCCCCCAGGGTAGACAGTCCCAGCCGTAGCCAACCTCTCAGAGGCATGACACGGATGGGCACGCACTACACCCCAAAGATCCCCTTGGGCTCCGAGGCCCCACCTTCCAGCACCTCAGAGATAGCCACCCAGACGGAGCCCCTGGCTCTTGGCTGCGGGAGCTGCCTGTCCCTTTTTCAGGCTCTGGGGCCTGGGAGCATGGTTACCTTCCCTTGTGGGGTCTGCTCCCTTTTGGGGTCTCTAGCACGCCAGCTGGAGGAGCTCCATGCCACAGTCCAGAGACTGCGTGCCATCAGGGACTGCGAGCAGGAGATAGACTCCTACTGCCAGGCCCTTCTTCCCCAGGAGGCAGAGGGTAGACCACTGTCTCCTTCCAGGCCAAAGGATGACTCCAGGACTTCCCACTCCGTCCAGCCAGGGGCATGGACCAAGGTGGTCAAGGGCCCTAAGGCCTGCCGCACCAAGGCCCCTCCCCCACCAGAGCTGAGCAACAGGTACGCGCACCTATGAGCAGCTCCCTGCATGGAGGTTAGAAATGGGCATCTGATCTGCTGCACTTACCTGCTGATCCTGCAGCTGCTGGATAGTGCTTTGGGCTTTCTGCAGGTTCTCGGTGGCCGAGCTGCACTGCTGCTTCACCACGGCCAGCTCCCGCTTGATGATGTAGTTCTCCTCAGCCTCCTGTGCCCGCGTCACTTGGCCCTGGATAAGGTTGCAGGAGGGACAGAGAAGTGGGGTGGGAGGTAAGTGCAAAGTAAATTCCCAAGATGTTCCCAATCTTCTCCCCTGGCTGTGGCGCAGCAAGGTGGGACCCCAAGGGAGAACTTGACACCCACCTACCCTCCCTGGTGATAGAAAAGGGGGGTGGGGGGCATCTGAAATCACTTAGGCCTGGATGCTACAGCACCTGGCATCTGCTTTCTAGTCTAGGAATGGGAGCATCAGACAGCCATGGGCTGGGAAAAGGGATCCTGGCTTGTGGCCTCTGATATCCAAGTGAGGTTGTTCAGATCAAGGGGCTGTGTATCACGATGCTGGAGCTGGGGGAGGGGAGTGGGGATGGTCCACATATGTGAAACTTAGGAAAAATCTGTTTGCAGTTGGCTCAAGGGACATGATCACACTCACCCTACCCACCCCACCACCTGCAAAAATGCGTTTGGGCTGCAGGGAGGTAGCACCAATGGGGAAACTGAGGCATGAGGGGAGGCATTGTGCTTGAGATATGGGAAACCTGGGGAATCCTGCCTGCTCCTACGCTGCCACATGTACTCCCAGCTGTACACATGCCTCCACAAGTGACTACTGATCACACCAGCCTGGGAACAGTGTCACCAAGGAGTCTGAATGCCTGGATTCTAGACTCAGTGAAAGGAACCCTTATCTGTTGGAGCCAGAGCCAGGAGGGCAGGGAAGCAGACAGGACAGGGCAGGGAGCTGTTTGGGCACAGCTTGGCAGAGTGGTCAGGGCTGGGAGGGGCTGGTAATTAAGCTGAATTGGTGATGGTGTTACTGCTGAAGCAGCCCTGAAGCCAGTGCTCTGGGGACAGATGCATCGGGGACTTCTGAAGGACAAGTAGAATGACACTGAGGTCCAGCCTGCAAGGAAGTACAGCGTGCATGTTTAAGTGGGGTGCACCCCACCAAGGATCATGTACTCTCTCCACATCCCACAGCCAGTGGGGAGCTCATTTCCTCCAAGCATGTACAGCACCTGGCATGAGGGGGTGTGTACTCCGTGTGCACCTAGCAAAACAGGGATTGTGGGCTGCATGTTCACTCCACAATTGGAGCTGTCTACTTGGTGTGCATACACATGAGACTGGTGTCTACCATAACAGGTGGCACACACTGTGTGGGTCTTATATAGCAGGGTGGGGGTATTATATACTTTATATTCAGAATGGGAGAATACCATATTTTCCTACATACAACATGTACTATTCCTCTTCCCCCACCCCAATCTGTGCATGACACCTGTCACTAGGAGATCCAGTTTTCTCTGCTCTGCCTTGGGATGACAAAATGTGGTTCCACTGATGACCTCTGAGCATTTCTTAAAAGGGATGGGGTGGGGGTTTGTGAGGCAAAATTCTCCCCTTGTCAGCCTATGCATGGCTGCTTCCATTTCAGAGATGATTGCATTTCTGAGTGGGCTGGCTATAGCTGAGGCTTTAGGATGGCACCCATATGATGGAGCAGGGAATTTTCTTCTCAGGGTGGGTTTAGGGGGATCTGGGCAGGGTCTGGACTAGATAACCACAAGCTTTTAATGACACAGTAGCTGCCTGGAACTTTCTTGTGCTCCCTGCATCAGCTTTAAGGCCTCAGCAGAACTCTGATAGGTGCAGGGAGCAGGACGCTGCCTTTAATCAGCTTTCCTTCATATCATCAGGAAAGTAAACCAGTGAGGGAGGCGTTTTCCCCTGCCCCTAAACAGCTGCCACCCTGCTGAGGTGGCTATGCTCCAATCATATATACTGAATGCAAGGAGGAAGGGGCCTCAGCTAAAGCAAGAGGGGAAAAAGGGGGGTAGGGGAAAGGGAATCTAAGCCTTCAGGTCAGAGCTATTTCCCTCTCCCTGAAGAGGCACAGGCCTGTGAAAGGGGGATTTCTGGGAACTGCAGGCACTGGCAAGGCTCTTGTCTGGCACCAAGGCTGGGTGTTTTTAATGCCTAGATGCAGCCATGCTACATGAATTCACGGCTTGAAGCTCTGGGCTCCCAGGTGCTGAGTCTCCCATCTTAGGCTACTAAAAGCCACTATGCCCTGCCCTGAGCAGGTGACCTGGCAGCTGCTGGCTGAGACAGGGGCTGGGCATGATGAGCAAGGTGAGTATTTCTCATCTCTCTGAAATCCAACTGCAAGGGGAACTGTTTTTTGCAATGAGATGGAGCAAGGCAGGTCTCTGGCAGGCTAGGCACTTGGGGCCTGTGGTAACTGAGGAGGGAGTATAATAAGGCTCCCTTTCGCTGTATGGCCCTGCTCTGCGGCATGGAGTTTGCTGGTTCTCAGGGCCGCCATGCTCCCTGCACAGCTGTGGGCCTGTCCTTTCCTCCCTGCCTCTTAGTTCCTCCCTTCTGTATGCAAGGGGAGGATGGGGGAGGAGGGGCATAACCGTTGCCTCTCAGGTCTGCCTCTGTACAGCCCCAAGCACAGACATCAGATGAGTTATACCTTGGGGACACAGCCTTTGCTGGGAAGCAAATTAAGACTGGGCCCTAATTTCATGAGGCAAAGAGTTTTTTGTGGGAGGGCAGGGTAAGGGAGTGATAATATCTTTTAGTAGGTTAAATGCATGGCCGGTTTCAGTCTGGGCCCAGGGTAGGTAGGGGTGAGGCTTTCCATAAAGTGGGATGGATTTTCAGCCAGAAACCTAGGGTTAAATTATATATGCACCTTAGTAACTGAGGCAGCTAGGACCACACCCAGCACCCTGTGGTTTCATCAGCATGTGCTTCTACAACTTCAATAGCATCTCTTCTCAAAGACAATTCAGATCTGGCTAGAAGACCAAGGCCCCAATCTCCAGCTAATCAATTTTGCTAGAGTCATGTCAATCTCACCAAGGAGAGAGATCTGATTTAGGGCAGTGAAGGCTCAGGTTCCCAGTTCTTTCTAACAAGCTCCTTCTCCCACCTGAGATCCCCTTAAGCCTGGGTACAAAGGAAGGTTCTTTTGTGAGCCCTTGGCCCGGCAGCCTTGCTATGACCCCGCACGAAAGAGAAAAACCAGAGTGAGGGCCCAGCCTGGCGTGGGGGCAGTCTCTGGTTCCAGGCTGGAATAGAGAAGAGGAGAGCGTGATGAGAAGGGTTTACAGTACCTGGATGAGTCTGTCTGCCAAGGCAGCACTCTCCTACGGCACATCCAGGCAGGGAAGGAAAGACGGAGGAAGAAAGAGAGAGAGAGAGAGACAGACAGACAGAGAGAGAGAGATAGCAGTCACCAGAATCACACAAGCACCCCTGCTATGGCTCAAAGCACAGAACAGAGCAAGGTGGAAGCAGCAGGAGAACCCAGAGGAGCCCAGGGAGATGAGAACACCCAAGAGACCTCTTCTACTCCACAGCAGGCAGGACCAGTGATCCAAATGTTGGGCATGGGGGCAGGGGAAGGGAAAAGGGGCTAGGATTCATCCTTGGCTTGGATCCATGCAGCCTCTGCCATGACATAAGCAGCACAGTGAATCCCTCACCTGTAGCACAGGCTATCCTAGCTCTGTGTTCCCAGGGGGATGGAAGATCTCAGTGGTAACAGCTGGGGCGGGGATGGGGGGGGTGGGAAATGTTGCTGAGTGGGGGCACATGGGCAGGGGGCCTCGATGCCCTTGATCTCTGGGCTGATAGCTGGAGAGTGCCTGGCCTCTAAGGCCCAATCAGTAGGGACCATGAACAAGTCGTGAACCTCAGTGCTTCAGTACCTCCTAAGTTGCACTAGGCACCTTGAGCCCTTCGTGTCAGCAGAATAATGAGGGATCCTATTTTCTTTGTAGAAATTCCACCACCCTGCCATAAACTTTATTTCAATCCAATTTAAAGGGCATCTACTACACGCACAGCAACCAAGTGAGCGTGAGGCAGGTTTCAGCAAAGACTAAGGCAGCCAAAAGGGGCTGCAGGTCCAGACTGGTAGATGCACACATAAAAATCAACAACATGGAGAGACAAAGAGCTCAGGCACTTTGGGGATAGACCCCCCCCGAGATGCCCTTGTATGTGGGAACTCAGGACTCTCCAGGACTAAGGCAGGCTGCTTAAAGGCTTTCAACCCCAGTTCAAGCAGTAGTCCGAGGACTGGGTGTTGGATGGCTAGAGTCTGAAGCAATACTGCAATGGTCCCCTCCCAGACTCTGACCAGGCCATGCCATGCCTGGGCTTCCATTAGCCAACATGGTCATCTTAGATAGACAGTGATGATGCTGGGTGGTGGTGCGTGGGGGGAGATGAAAGCTGCCAGGAGCAGACTAGCAGTTGCCCTGATGGGGCTGGGTGCCAAGTGTGAGCTTGGAGAAGCAGCTGTGCAGGGCTTCATTTTTGGCAGCCAGGCTAGTCTGGAAACCCAGGAGGCGGATACGGACACGGCCTGTCATGGCCCTCACCTTCTCCAGAGTCTCGATGCGCTGCTTCAGGAGACGGTTTTCAGTCCTGAGTCGCTGTGGGGAGGAAGGGCTAGTAGTAAGCTGGGGTGTGAGGGACCAGGGGGTTCAGAACAGGGGTAAGGATGGAGGTGATTTAAAAAAAGACTAATTGCACAGCTGGGAGAGGATGGACAATACTTTCCTCAGGTCTGAGGAGAAAAAGGGCAGGTGTAGCCTGAGGTTCAGTAGCAGAGAAGACTCCATGGACGTGGACAGCTTGCTTATGGGATGGAGGGGAGCTGGGTGCTAGGAGGGAAGAGGTTACTGGGAGCTCCCCAAAAGGCAGGAGAACAGGCAGCAAGTCGACTGCAGTTCAGAACAGGACAAGTCTGCCCCCTACTGAACATGGGCTGATATCACAACAAGCAATGAGCATGGAGCTGCCATGGTGGACTGTGGATGTCCCACCAGAGCTGTGGCAAGCTCCAAGAGGGATTCACATAGCACTTTTCACCCCCATACAGGGATCTGCATTCTGCATGTAGGCATCATACCATGCTTGTTTCTCAAGTGCAGCCACCACTGGGGTGAAGCACGGCAGCCATCTAATGGCACAAAAGTGAAGTGGCTGGAGGTTTATCACTGCACCTGGAAGGCACTGGGGAATTCTCAGCCTCTTGGCACAAAGCTCACTGGGCTCCCTTCTGCTGCAGGGGCATGGAGAGAGGGGTAGAGACAGGACTCACCTTGATCTCAATCTGCTCCTCCATCTCTTTGTTCTTGATGGCTGCATACTCTTTCTCCAGCCTGTACAGACACAAGCCAGGTTGGGTTGGCTCTGATGCTCCTGCCCTCCCCTGCTGAGGCAGGGTCTGATGCCAAGGTCCTGGCAGCTGCAGGTCTCAGACTGCAGTCTCTACACCCAATGGGGTGGGTTCCTGACTCTGGATTAGGAGTCTCCTCCATGCCCTGATCCTCATATGACCCTTTCCTGGTACAAGAGATTTGGAGCCTCCAAGAAAGGAACTAAAGAGCCCTGGAATAGGCCCTGCCACTAGTTCTGGTCTCCCTATTTTCAGCTCTTTTCTCCTGAGCCAACTGCCCCAATGTGAGTGTCTGAAACAATATCCCCAGAGAGGAACGCAGGAAGCGAGAGCTTCCATGGCCAAAGCTAGGAGCTCTGGGCTGGGGCTGGAGCCACAACACACACACAGACACACACATGCCTTCCCCTGTCAGGATACCAGAGGCTGGACTGCCCCATAGACACCTACCTGGCAGGGTATGATGTGAAAATTTATGGCCTCCTAGCATTCCAGCAGCCTAGGCCCATGACACTCACTTATTTCACTGTAGGTGGGCTGGTGTGGGGGAGGAGTCTCACTATCAGGGACTGAGCTTGGCTTGGGATGGGGGCTAGGGAGGTCCCCAATGGGGACTTGGCTGCAGGGGGAAATGATGGTGGGGACCAGGGGGTCTCTGTTGGAGAACTTTGCTCTGGAGGAGGGCAGGAATCCAGATCTCTGTCAAGGACTTGGCTCAGGGTGGGAGGGACCCAAGGGGGACCAGGGGGTCCCTGCACTGTGCTGGGGGCATGGTGGGGGGGGGGGGAAACCAAAAAATCAGAAAAAAACCCACACACTCACCTCTTCATCTTCTTGGGGTTGTACTTAACCTG